>CM028357.1:13690830-14230391 GCA_016618105.1 Dendrobium huoshanense | reverse complement strand
CCAGTTTCAGTTGGGTTCCTGATCATCACTGACTACTGGCAAGGTGGGTGCAGATCCACAATTAACTTCAACTACTGGGGGAGTTTCCTACTGGCATCCAGGCTCACAATCTGGTGCCCATCCATATAAGCTCTATAGAGTACTGAATCCCATTCAAAAATAACAGTGCTCCCTTGGTCATTAACAGTTGAGGACAACTCTCGGTCAAAAGAGAAAATCAGTTGGCCAGCCATTGAAATTTTTCTGAAAGTTAAAGAAAAATGATTGAAATTAGATTTTTTTTTGAAAAGAATGGTAGAAAAGTATTTCATTGTTATTTTTTTTGAAAGTATAACATATGTTGGCCCACGAAAGAATCGTATGGGGTAACACATGACAACTTGGAGTTTGAGAAATAATAATAATTTTTTTGAAAATTTTGAGAATTTGAAAGGAGTTTTCTTACAGTTCCAAAACACAACGGACAGAGTTTCCCCTTGCCGAAGGCTTATGGAATTGTGAGAAAGCCCAAGTAAGAAGAATAGTTTAACCCTCCCCACCCTTAGAAGTCAAAGGGGAAGTGAGGGGGTTAAAACTAACAAGTTTTAGGATGAAATCAAATATTTGCGTTCTTTTCAATTTTAAGGATTTATATATTGAACGAGAAATTTATCGACCATAAATCCATAAAATTAAAAAGAATATCCAGAGATCTGATTTGACACTGTCGCCTCACAGACTGTGCTGGGGCAGAAGGTCAAAATCAGAACGAAAAGCCAAATTTAGAGGTGAAACCTCTCTTTTAGTATTTTGTTATTATTTTAGATGTTGGCCACACTCACCCAAGGAAGAAATGAGCAAAGGGACCAACAGAAGAAATGATAGTTAAAACTACCGATGAAACAAAATTTTGCCATTATTAAAGATGGAGAGAGAGATTTGTCCCACCGGGCGTGCCATTTTTTGTTTGGGGAATTTTGAAAACAGGTTTTGAAAAATATTAGTTTTCTTTGGGAATTCTAAGATTAAGGTTAGGTTCTAATTCTAAGTCGAATCGACTCGTTAGAAAGAGTATATCACCCCGAAGGACGAAAATAACTTTCATAACGGTGTTCAGACTTAGAATTATGTAACTCATCTTGAGTACTATGATGGGTTCTAAGAAGAACTTTATATGGCCCCGAGGTGACAAAGTATAGTTCAACTGAGTACCCAATTACAATATTCAAGAAATATGATCATCGCATTCGCATCCAAAGCCTTATCGAAGAAGGATGTATCTCCCCAAAGGGAAATGACACCATTCTACGATAATTCTTCTAATGCGACCATGATGATCATTATTTAACTTTTCCCAAAGAAATCTAACTAAGTTTTAGAAATTGAGTTTTCTTTAAAATCAGGTGTGTGTGGGGTTCCAAATCTCCTACGAGCGCAAGCCCTCGTAGTTAATTACATCGTAGGGAGATAAAATCTCCTACGAAACTCTCGATTGAAATAATGGCAGAATTTTGTTTAGAATTTCTAAGAGTGATATCAAAGTATGAATAGAATTATTGGAATATCAAAAGGGAATGGATCAAAATTGAACAGTTATTAACGGAGTTAAAGGATGAGAGGTAGGGGACACCTTGAGATTCCAGAACCATCCGGAAGTGTCCCAACATAATCTAAGAGTTGGGCTTTATGTTTTGGACTGAAATGATATTTAATTAGAGTTGAGCATTTTATTAGAAATTTGGGATTAGATTCCCGAAGTTTGGGGTCTTATAATCAAAGATCTGCCCCGGAACCTAAATCTATTTTGGACACTGGACCACAGTCGTCCGATCCTAACTAATGCAGTGCAAGGTCTAGACTTACCCCGGCCTGGATTGGGGAGCCAGCTAACCACCTAATCTATTTAAAATATATGAATCCGGTCTTCTATGAAAGAGTGGTAGGGACGTTATAATTAAGTTTTGAAGAATTGGGGCCGACATCTAGAAATTCTCCTAATTGACCCTTTGACTTATGTTGGTGCTAAAATGCTAAGGACTATGAAATTAAAATTTAGACTCTTTAATTTGTATCTAATGCAATGCATGCTGGTTAACAACCTCAAATCAAATATGCTTGAAATTTTTAAAAACAGGCTTATAAATAATTTTTTAGAAGACTGGACTTCCCCAGGTCCGGCACCTCGTCCTCATAGGTCAGACTATCCGGACTCTACCCGCAGGCGGGGAAGGGTCTAAAGCAAGGAAAGAGTAATGCAGAAATATGCATGCGACCCCGGGGTCGATCCCCGGCTAATTCCCTAGATTCGTTATCTTTCTATGTTATTTAGACTCACTAAAATTTTAGACTTTTAAAATTATGAGTAGAAACTTTCACACCCTCACGAGCCTCATGTATCCAGGCGAAAACAAAGAGCGGCATGCAATCGCCAAAAACTAGTAAAAACAAGTAATCCTAAAGGCAATCAAATCATTACATCAAATACAAATTAATTAATAAATGTCCATAGGCAGAATTGCCTTGCTTATTATAAACCAGAATATTACAGAAAGTAAAGTGGCCGGGCACCACTGACAACATCCCGGATTCTAAACCTAGTAATGACGCAAGTTATTTTGAGTGGGATACTCTTAATCTTCAAGTCTTCAAATCTTCAATTTCATTCTTCTTTGGACTCCTTTTCTTCAATCTTCTTGGAATCTTCGTAGTGGATTACCCAAATGGACAAGAGGGCACTTCCCTCTAAGGGGAAGGCCACTCTTTCCTCTTTGGGTAAGGAAGAGGTGTGATCCAAATTTGGATTTCCAAATGGAAAAGGAGTGTTCCCCAAAGGGGTATCCTTTCCTCTTTGGAATCCAAGCTTTGGATCTATGTATCCCAACTTAAAATCAACTTTCACAACACTTGAAACTTACACAAATTACATTGACATCAAAAAAAAAATCTAGACTCGCCTGCAGGGTTATCCTAAGCAATTAATATGTAAAAAGCAGTTATTCCCAAGCAGTTGTATATGAGCAGAAAAGAAAGTAAACACACTGGCCACGCTCTTTTTATTTGGGGGCTTTAGCAGCTGAAGCACCTGTGCAAAGAGTTTATAATATTTATGCATTTTTAATTTGCCCCCTTTTTATATTGCCCTGCATGAGCGTGGCCACCTGCAAAAAACTGTGTCAACATCCAGATCGTACCTAACCTAAGGGTAATCTAGTCGCCAAACACATCAATCCATCCACAGAGTACAGAAAAAGTAAGCAGACACAGCAAAGCAATTTCATTCACAACATGCAGTGAAAACTACGAAAAATCTGGCACACAGCAGTAAAGTAAACACCGGCCTAACCTAGATCTAGAGTTGGTTGTCCTAGCACATCATCTAAAGTGTGTGAGAAAGGTCGTGTGGCTGGGGTAGATCCTAAAATGGGTTATTAATTAAAGTTGTCTAAAAGTTTGGATTTGTTAAGGCTTAGAAGGGGATTTAAATTAAAATTTAAATATTAATGAATTAAGAATTTTAATTAAACATATTTTAAAAGTTAATTGATTGCTACCTTTGTTTCACACCGAGGCCATGAAGTTTATTTCACCTTCCTTGGGGCTAAGCTAATAGCCTCGTAGGCCTGGGTTACCCAGTAGCAATCGGGGTTGATTAAGTTATTTAAATTGGTTAGAATTAAAAGAGTGGATTAATATTAAAATGAGTTAGTTACTGATTTTAAAAGCTTGATTAATTTAAGTTTGCCATTAATTGATTCGTGGCGTTGTGCCACCAGGCTCGAGGAACCAGCCTCCTTAGGACACTTAGCCCCGCAGCCCGGAGTAGTCTAGCCGATAAACCAAATTAATGTAATTGAAATAGAGATTTTAAAAATGTTAAATAATTAAAGATTAATCTATTTTAAGATTTAACACCCCTTAGAATTCATTCGTGGCGTTGTGCCACCAGGCTCGAGGAACCAGCCTCCTTAGGACACTTAGCCCCGCAGCCCGGAGTAGTCCAGCCAATAAACTTCATCTTTAGGTGGTTGTTGTGTTTTAAAGGATTTGTTAAATTTTTTAAGCATTAAACCAATATTTTCTGGAGTTTTAGAGTGATTTGAGCTTTTATGAATTTTTAGAATATTTTAATGATTTAATTAAGGGGTTGAGAATTGACTTTTTGATTAAGACTAAATTCTGGAATGTTTGTATTTTATTAAAATACTAGACCTTACTACGATCAGTTAGAAGGTAAGTACGCTGAGATCGGATTTTTCTACATTTTATTACGAAGGTTTGAAGTTTTGAACTAGTTTTAACTACGGTTTGACCAATTTGTTGACTTTTTAGAATATTATAGATTTCTGGAATTTAATATTTTTAATAAATACTAGACATCACTATGAGTTGAATGCAAATGAGTTTGGTAATTTGGATTTTTCTAGAATTAGTTATGAAGGTTTGAAATTTCGACTATTTAATGAATTTTCTAAATTTCTTAATTAGAGGGCTTTTTGTGATTTTTCTCCAAATGAGTCCCAAACTTCTTGAAATCAACTCCAAAGGTCAGAAATGACCTAAGGAGAGATTTCCAAGTGTTTGGGAAATTTTTGGAATTTTTAATATTTTTTTTAATTAATTAAATGAATTAAATATTGATTTTCACTTAAAATTAGATTAAGGTTCCAATTGCTGTCAAATAATTTTAGTTTTAATTTTCATGGGTTAAGGGTTTAATTATGGTCAATTAGAGGGGTTAAACATAATTTTTGGATTTAAATTGAATTTATTACATTTTCTGGAAGGTTTTAAGACTTAATTAAGGCTTAATTTTGATTAAGTTAATTAAGAAGCTTAATGAATTCAAAAATCAATAAGAAAATTCCCTAAGGCTGAGAATGTCACTAAGTTCAAGTGGTTCAAATTTCAAGTTTAAATGAGATATATCCTAACCACAATGCATTTTCTAAGTTGTCTAATCAAAGTCCTAATTATTGTCCTTAATGACACTAAGTTAGAATAGGTTAAAATCAAAGTTTTAACTAAACCTTGAATAAGCATGAAATGAACACACAATAGCAACCAATTCCTAGATCTAAGAGAGCCTTAGACTAAGTGCGAGTGTGTGTACCCTAAACATGCATAGATTAACACAAAACACATAATTAAAGACTAGATTAGTGAACAATTGAAATACGATTGTTCACTAATCATCCCCATTAATTCTATTCATCCATATTCAATCAAAGCTTAAAATTCTAAAGGGGTCTCTCAAACACTAAGGATTTAACTATATATATATATATATATATATATATATATATATATATATATATATATATATATATATATATATATATATATATATTAAAAAAAAATTTAAAAATACATAAGTATATATATAAACCTACATATAAATATATATGTTTTAAATTAAAGTAATTCAAAATATCATCAAAAATGAATTTTTAAAAGATTGAAAGAGCTACTGATTTTCAAGGTTATTTGAAAATAAATTTTTAATTTTTCAAAATAATTAATATGATATTTAATTAAATACTAATTAAAAATTAAAGATAATAAAGAAAAAATCAAATTATTACCAAAATTCCTCAAATAGTTTTGGAAATATGCTCTGAAAGTTAACAATAAACTAAAATATTTTTCTTAAAATTTTGAAAGCATTTTAGATTTATTTTAATAAAATAATAATTAAAATACTCAAATAATCAATATTTAAAATTACTCAAAATATATATAATATTTTTAAATGATTCTATTTTTAAATTAAAGCCCTAAAAAATCTGAGCAGTTTGATATAAAACACTTAATTTTCTGACAAGTATTTATTTTTTAACAATTTTTTGAAGTTTCTGTAATTAAATGGTTTTAATTTTAATTAAAACCCTTTAATTAAAACCGGCGGCCAATCATTAGGACAGGTGGCGGGCACGGGATCGAACGCGTGGCGGCGGCGCAGGGTTCACGCGTTTTTCCACTTAACCACGTCAGCGCGTGGTCAAGGCCGTCCGATCGCTCGCGCACCGATCTGACGGTCCAGATCGAATCCCGCGTTTTGATCTCGTGAGAAGAGATCGGACGGCTGATCTCTGATCGCGCGGTTTCGAACGAACGCTGGAGATCTCGCCAGCTCGTGATCCATACAAACATTTGATACACGCGATTGTATGGACCGCGGGATGACAAGATCCGAGCCGTTGATCATCAAATCAACGGCTCACAAAACGTACACCTGCGGCAGCCTACCGAGACGCCCTAGAAAACATTTTTTGCCTCGTTCTTTTGATCGGATCAATCATTTTCGATGAAATTTTAAACTTAGATTGAAGACATGAACAGAAATCATGGGGAAGGGTTCGCTTAGCCTAAAACATCCTAGATGAAGAGCTAAATAACCCTAGCTAATGTGTACTAAATCTAGAGTTTTAAGGGATTATACCACTGGATCTTCGATATTTCTGGATGGATGAGCTTGTAGACTGTCCAAGTGAAGATCCCCAGCAGAAATCCGAGCTCGAACACGTCTGGATCGACTACTATAGGCTTGGGACGGTCTAGGTGGTGGGCTCGCCGGAGAACTCGCCGCCGGTGACGTGCAACCACTTGGATTTTGTAGTGGGGAGGTAGAGAAGGCTCTGGAGATCCAAAACGAATTGAGAACTCGTTCTGGGAGGCTAGGGTTGGTGAGAGAAGCTGCTTTGATCAATATGCTCAAAAGTTGCTTTTCTCCCTATTCAAACGAGCTGGGCTAGATTGGATGGCTAGGATTGATGCAGGGGCTTCCTAGATGGTGCCACGTGTCCCTGGGAAAGCTGGAAGGCTGCGGAAAGGGCTGGACAAGCCTTGCTCCCATTGGGTGGACTTGGGATGAGTGAGAGGAGACATTGCCACTTATGGCTAAACAAGGGATGGAGCTCGGTTAGGGAGCCTATTAGGGAGCTTTAGGGCACTAATAGGTCGGCCTAAAGCAGCTTAAATCAAGGGAAAGGGGCTTAGCATGTGATAAAGCTTTCTAGAAGGGTTTTAGGCTTGAGTTTGACCAGGTTGACCGGTCAACAGGTCAAGGCTGGTGATGTGGCATGAAGAGAAGTAGGGGCAGCCAATGGGAGAGCTTCCATGCCTAATCTCACACTCCTTGAAGTTAAATAGAAGGTTGGACCAATTCAAGGAGGGATTTAGGGCTTTGTTGACTTGGTTTGACCAGTCAACCAGGTCAAAATTGATGATGTGGCACTTGAGGAAGAAGAGGGATATTTGGAGTAATTCAATCAAGGGTCAAAGGTCAAAGTCAAGGCTTGGTAGGAATAGGAGCAAACACCACCAAGCTTTGACCTAGAATTGAGGGTTGACTTAGTCAAACCAAGTTGGGTTGAGCTCAAAATAGATTTAGAAATGTTCAAGGCTTTGAATAGGATGATTTTAAGAGTTTGAAGATATTGATGTGGTTAAACGGGTTGGAATGGTTCATTTGAAACCTTAAGGGTTCATTGGGTCAAACCATGTTGACTAGGTCAACCAGGTTGACCCAAGGGGTGAGTCATGGCTGGATAAATTTGAAATGATATTTGAAAATCATTGGAGGTGGTCCCCAAGTATGGGGAGGTCAATTTGATCAAAATCCCTATTTGAGCCCTTAAGGGCTTGTTTGGTCAACCTAGGTTGACTTGGTCAACCAGGTTGACCCAGGGTCTGGGTTTGGGCTCAACAGGTTTGAAATGATATTTTAAGAACAATGGAGGTGGTTGGTTGGCCTAAAGAGGTCATTTGGGTCAAAACACCTATTTGGACCCTTAAAGGGCCTCTTAGGTCAAACCAGTTGACTTGGTCAACCAGGTTGACTCAAGGGTTGGAAATAGGTTCAAAAGATTTGAAATGACATTTGAAATTTGTTGGAGGTGGTTGCATCCCATTTGGAGCTCATTTGGTTTGAAATCCCTATTTGAGCCCCATAGGGGTATTTTGGTCAATTTTGACCTATTGGTCAACTATGGTCAAAAATGGGTGTGAAAAATGCAGTTTACTGCTCAATGGGTTAAAATCAAGGGTCTGGAAGTGATTGAAGGCTTGGACAAGGGTTCCAAGGTCAAGATCTCAAAGGGGTTAGGCTCAGTGGCATAGGCTGTAAATATTTGAAGGTTTTACACCCTTTGAATTTTAATTCAGATTTTGGGGTTAGAGACCTCAGAATGAGCTCAAAGTTGGAGGGTATCCTCTAGAGACATGTCTTACCACTTTGCAAGTGATAGACCCTGAATCAGAGATCATTTGACTGGGTTTTGAAATGTTTGAAAAATCTCTGAAAAGGGTGTTTAGGACAGGGCCTCTAGAGTTTGAATTTGAGTCTGAATTCTGGGTTTGGATTTGATTTGAAGTTTGAATTAATTTGGACTTGAATTGGATGGAGTTTGAGATTCAAATTGATCGCAGGTAGGAATTAAATTGAAATTGGAGTGGATTAAAATTAGGAATTGATTTAAACTTGAAGTTGATCAAGAGTGGAGATTGATTTGAAGTTGGAGTGATCCTAAGATCTAGAAGAATTCTAAGATCTAGGATTTAAGGGAATCCTAGGCTCTAGAGTAGGCCCTAAGATCTGGCTCTATGAAAGAATCCTAAGTTCTAGAGTGGATCCTAGGATCTAGAATTAATTTGAAGTTTGGAAGGGCCTTAGTGACCTCATACAAAAATGAGGTCAACATCGTCCTGATCATCGCCCTGGTTTGGTGCTGGCCAATGTCAATCATACAGAACATCGTCCCGACCGATCCAATTATCGTCCCGGCCGATTGGATCGTATCAATCAGTCATTAATGATTTCCAAATATAACCAGATCAATTTAGGTATAATTGAGTTAGATCGTCCTGGCCGATTGCCTAAAATAAAGAATACCTAAACTGCTTATGGCGGCTAATTTCTTTCTGAATTGAGAATATTGTCTTGGCCGATACAGGTATCATCCAGGTCGATCTGTTTATGTGCTTATGATGGCTGCCTTAATGAGGATACCCTAATTAGGGTTTCTGATTTTAGATCGATCGTCTAGGATGATATTACTATCGTCCTGGCCGATGTTATCAAAAACAGAAATCATAAAGGGAAAAGAGAATTTCTACCAAGTTATAAAACATCAGGTGCCACACTAAATATAATAGACTCAAGAAAGGAAAAAGGTACAAACTGACTCAATCCTAGTCTACCCAATCTTAAGCTTGTTCCAAGTTGCAGTTTGATCATGTGGACCTGAAACGTTAGTTCATAAGGCAATTGTAGAGAAATAAGAATTATTTGCTATCATAAAAAACATGAGCCATAGATCTGCAACACAAGGAACTTCATTGCTATAAAGGTAATGATCTCCCTCTGTTTGCTTTCTTTTTACTCAAAATATGAGAAATAGATGATCATAGGGATGTCATGGCTTGCTTAATAATTACTGTGTGTAGTGATAAAACATATTGTGCTAAAACTTCCTTATAGATCTCTCATTCTAAAGGGCAGCATGTTGTCTGATTTGATCTCTTTGAGTTTGGGCTTGAAAAGTGCTTTGATTGATTTATAATTTTTTGTGCGTGTAAGAAGGTAAAAAAATCCGTGGAAGCAAAGAATAGATGTGATAATGATAAGATTGAGCTTTCTCTCCACTTTACTGCGACTCGTTGGATATGGGTTTCTTTGCTGAATTGGTCATAAGATCTGATGACTATGAGTTCTTAAGCAAATAATTATATGCATTTGATGGAGTTCGAGTTGTTGCATATAGTATTTCAAAATTCAATATATATGTCCATGTCTTCATGGAAATACATCTTAGCCTCAAGAAATTATGATTAATGATAATATCCTTATGCACTTTCTTGAATCTTAAATATTACACCATGACTTGATATCATGTTATGTGAAGGTTTGATGTGTATTTTGAAAAGTGGAGACTTAAGTGTATCTTGAAAAGTGAAAACTGAAAAGTATCGAGGTTTTGGAAAGGAAATGAAAATATATGTGTTGAGTGGATGAAAATTGAAAATGTTGACGTTGAAAGAAAGTGTTTTGAAAAGCGATTGCGTTAAAAAGAGAAATGTTTTGAAAAGTGATCGTGTGGGAAAGTGAGATGTTTTGAAAGTGCTTATATTGAAAGTGAGGTATGGAGGTTGAATGGTTTATGATTGTTGGAAATTGGAGTGTTTGTGAATGGTATATGTGTTGGGAAGAGTTGTGGAAGTGAAATGTGTAGGAGAATGAAATGTGTAAAAGTGTGTTAGGAAAGTTTTGTGTGTAAGTATGAAATGTGAAGTGCATGTCAAATGCAGAAATGTTTAAAAGTCAAAGTAAAGTGTATTTGTGTTAAAAATGGAATTGTAGGTATTGAAAGTTGGAGTGCTTAAAAGGTGCATTGAATTTTGAAGAGTGTAAAAGGGTTTTAAAAGGTGAAGTTTGTGTATGTGAATAGTGAAGTGTATGGATGATTGTGAAAAGTGAATCATGTGTGTGTGAAAAGTGGATTGTGTGTTTTGTGTGTAAGACTGGGAAGTGTGTCTCTTGAAAGTGCTCCTTATGTGTAGATCAATATATATGTGGTATTGCACTACTTCTCTCCTGGACCATGATGAGAAGCTTTTATTAATATCTTCACAGAAGTCTTATCTTTGAAATAGATTTTGGCTAACTGGGTTTGTTTTGAAATAGATTTTGTCTTCCAAGGCGCGGTTGGAGGAGAGCTTTATAATAGGGAAGAACAGGTGGTTCTTCACGAAGCTGAGGTTCTAGGTAAAATGGAAGAGTCTTTAATGCTCGGGGTTTGCTCTTGTAGTAATCCATCAGTACGATTTTGTTTTTGTGTCAGTGTTATGGCTCTAGTGCTGGTTTCCTTACATGACTTTTAATATTTTATGTTCCCAATTATTAATGATGCTGTGAGACGAATACTCTATGTTGTTTAATTTAGCTATTTAAATACATTAAATGTTTCCTTACATTGAATGTTTAGTTTCATCGAGCTTTCTTTGAGTTTTGATTGTCATTACTATACTTTATTTAATTCGTCGTAAATTGCATCATTATTGTTGGAGGAAATACCTGGCTCAATCGTTATGCTTATTTATCATAATATCAGACTACTAGAGGAAAAATCATGTTTCATGCAGTTTATTCAAATCATGTTATTTTTGCAGTTTTCTGAAGATTGGGGAAAAATGCGACCTGTGTACTTTAGGCCTAGAACAACCTACAGTCTTAGGGTATGAGAAATTTTATTATTAGTAAACATGAATACTTTATTTTCTGTTCTTCTCATTTCAAATATTTTTGTTTACACACTCTCTTTAGTCTCTTTTAAATAGTTTTCTATCATGTTTGGTGGCTGCTAGGTGTGAAATAACTTATTTTTAATGTAATATCTAATCATGATCATACCTCATAACTATCTGGTCTTACTTTATGAATCCTCATTTTTTGGTTGTTCCTACGTGTTGCGGATCGATGGTTCATGTTTTTGATGATAGCAAACAATTCTTATTTCTCTATAATTGCCTTATGAACTAACGTTTCAGGTCCACATGATCTGACTGCAACTTGGAACCAGCTTAAGATTGGGTAGACTAGGATTGAGTCAGTTTGTAACTTTTTCCTTTCTTGAGTCTATTGTATTTGGTGTGGCACCTGATGTTATGTAACTTGGTAGAAATTCTCTTTTCCCTTTATGATTTCTGTTTTTGGTAACATCGGCCAGGACGATAGTAATATCATCCTGGACGATCGGTCTAAAATAAGAAACCCTAATTAGGGCATCCTCATTAAGTCAGCCGTCATAAGCACATAAACAGATCGGCCTAGACGATACCTATATCGGCCAGGACGATATTCTCAATTCAGAAAGAAATCAGTCGCCATAAGCAGTTTAGGTATTCTTTATTTTAGGCAATCGGCCAGGACGATATTACGATCGTCCAAGACGATCTAACTCAATTATACCTAAATTGATCTGGTTATATTTGGAAATCATTAATGGCTGATTGATACGATCCAATTGGCCGGGACGATAATTGGATCGGTCGGGACGATGTCCTGTACGATTGACAACGGCCAGCACCAAACAAGGGCGATGATCAGGACGATAGAAATCGGTTTTAAACTAATCGGCCAGGACGATCTAAGTATCGTCCAAGACGATGTAACCAATTTTCTTCTGATCGTCCCAAATCGTCCCAGGCCGTTGAGCTGAATTTGAACTAATCGTCCAGGATGATATACATATCGGCCTGGACGATAATGTCGGCAACTTGCATTAATGAGCTCGTTTTGAGAGCTTCTATTTATGCTTTGGCATAACACTTTTTGTAAGAGTCTTTGGCAGTCATTGGAGCTTCGTTCTTGTGGGGAAAACTTGAAGAGAGAGCTTGAAAGGGAGAGAGGAAAGGGTGGAGTTTGAGAGAGGGAGAAGATCCTGTGAGGGGGGGACTCAAGGGAGTGTGGAGGGGGTTCCACACGGTTGCTCCAGCGAACTCGCACCTTAGTACCATCGGATTCAAGGCTTGTCTCGAGGTAAGTTCACCAAAGAAGAAGTCTCTTTGGTGTCAAAGGATCCGACAACTCCGCCGCACCGGGAGAGGTGGAAGTGATTTTGTAAGGGCTTCTCCGCCTAGCTGTGGGGGCTAAAGGAGAGACACTTGTATTAGTGCAATACTTGGAGGGTGCCTTCAAGGAGTGGACGTAGGTCAAGGTTTGACCGAACCACTATAAATCCGGTGTGTTCTTTCTTTATTACTTCCGCACTTTAATTTTTGCATCGTTGGTTTTCTATGTGGTGATATTGGTTTTAGTTTTTATCTTTGGTTTTAAAGTTTTTCCAATTCACCTCTCTCTTTGAAATTAGCTTTGGGCCAGTTTTATAGGGCTTAACATCCCTAACGAACTACACTACGGAGTATTGCATGAAATGTTAAGCATTTTCTTTGCAAATTATTTAAACAGCTTCTATCCATGCTACTTTAGTTCTAAATTTTTCTTTCCTAATTATTTGGAGCTAATTATTTTATTCAAACCATGCCTCTATTATAATCATTTTTAATTTATTAATAACAAGTCGTGCATAAAAATCTATAACTTTGTTGCATTACCTTGGTGTATGATGAAATATTACTTGGTGAAAATGGAGCAAAAACTGAAGTTCGGAGAATAGGAGAGTTGGGGATGGCTTTCCCCATATTGAAGGGATTGATAAAGGCAATTGATAACACAATGAGTATCCCCCGCAATGAAAATGCCTTTTATTTCATACATTCAGGATTGAATGAGGGTTTTGAGGAACAAAACAGCTTGAATTTCCACAATAGAACTATCCCAATGTTCCCAAGGATGCTCTGCAACAATGATAAAGCTTCTTTATCACGCTAATAACAGATACAAGACAAATTTTTGGTGCATTCTATGTTTTCCTCAATTTTGCATCCTAAGGAGAGCTGGTAGATGAAGAGAGCTCCCTTCGATGAATCCAATGCTTCATTGGTATGGTGTTTAGCATAAGCCGCCACCAAAATAGTTTTTCTCAGGGATTAAGATGCAGTTTTTGTAATCCAAGGGGTAGGTTCAGCTGAACTTGGAAATAACTCCTTATAAGTCATAGTAGTCGTTATAGTCTTGCTGTTTGGAGCTTTGATAAGTTGCAATTGG
Organism: Dendrobium huoshanense; assembly: GCA_016618105.1. NCBI lineage: Eukaryota > Viridiplantae > Streptophyta > Magnoliopsida > Asparagales > Orchidaceae > Dendrobium > Dendrobium huoshanense. Next base: position 14,216,749 of record CM028357.1, on the reverse strand, counting down.
TCAAAATATGTAGCAAGATGGATGGGCATTGATTTATTATGAAATAAATAAATGCTATTTCTAGAAATAAAAAATTATTTTACTCAAATTGAATTAAGCTTGATTTATTTTAAATTGATTGAAGTAAATCTTAACTTAATTCGATTTAGGTTTAAATAAATTGAATTAAATAAAAAAAATTATAACACCAAATAATACTAATTATCTTAAATTCACTACTATTATAAATGTATTATTTTAATGCCAAAATAAATTATTAAAAAAATGCTTTTACATTACTCTGGATATACCTAACCAAACAAGAGAAATAATTCTCTTGTATTTATTTTGAACAGAACCAAACAGGTTCAAAGTATTCAGAATGCATTACATTTACTTTACATTACATTTACTTTACACTGTGTTTCTTTTTCAGGCAACCAAACAGCCCCGAAGTCAGTTCTAAGGGTGCAATAGGATTCTAGTCATCAACTACTTCAAAAGGAATGCGTCTTGTTGTTTGTATAATTGTTTTTTTGCTAGTTCTTCTTGGGATAAAGTAAGACCTCTCTTTCTGACAAAACAACACTATAAATTTTTAATATGCAGTATAATGGTATAAATGTATTTGTTCTGCTTTATATTTGTCGTACATTCCACTTTTAAGTCCCTGTAGTTTAACATGCAGAAGTTTCAGCAGGAGGCTTGGCCAAATACTTTGAAAAAACATGGATGTGCAGAAAGTTGCAATTAAGCTTGCCTAATGGGAGTTTTGACTTTACCTGAAGTCTTCCTATTATGATTGGCAGACTTAATAGGTGATCGGGATCACATTTATCATAAACTAACAATATCCTTCCATGAGATATCTGAGATCATTAACAAAGAGAAGATTAATAAAGGAGTTACAGAAGATGGACAAGCATCATTAAGCCATGAGAAGATATATATCAAATTCTTGGCTGATACAATAAAAGAGAGAAGATGTAGAAGGTGGAAAAGGTGATTCTTGCCAATTTTTTCTGGAACAGACTACACTTTCGGTTTTCATTATAATGAAGTTAAACTGCTTCATGTAGAAGATGATATTAGGAATTTGGAATATTTGTATTCCTTTCCAACTCTTCTTCCTTCTTTTCAGGTGTAAAAAAAATTGCTTTTGAGAGGATAGTAGGATACGTTCAGGGCTTATCTAACTTTAATTCTCATGAAAATAATTTGCTTTATAACAGGAAAATGTCCTAGGAGGTCAAACTTTGGTGCACTAACTTGTTAATTAATAAGTTTCCTCCAGAATTTCTTATGAACTAGCAATTTGCACCTTCCAGGCTTCATCTCTTCATAGCCATTGACAATATTTGGTGTTTATTATCTTAAAGGGTCATTAAATTTTCATTTTCCTCCTCATATAGCTTGATGAAGAGGATTTCAGGGAGGGGCAAAATTTGGTTGCTTGCCTCATTCACATGCTGTACAATGATGATCCAGAGGAGATGCTGGAGGTAGGTACATTTTCTTTGATTTCTTGTATGCATGTTTGGGATTTTTTTGCTTGTATATGCATAACTGTCATGTTGATGTAGACCAAAATTAGAATGATTTATCATTACATGACTCATTAGAGGGGTTCCTTCTTGTCAGCCCCCACATTGAACTAGATCCATATCATCTTAGAGTTTTTTTTCAAGGTATATTTGATTCCTTTATGCGTTTAAATATTGGCTGATTGAATGTTCCTGGAAGCAGCTTTTGTGAAAATTAAGCATTTAATACCACAAGGGCAAGGATCATATCTCAAACTAACTGATCTTATTTAACTTCATGAGTCATGACTTACCAATTATTATTTAAGTTTTAGGAAATTTCATAAATGTCCTTGTAAGTATGTTCTTATGTTTTTTAAGAAGTAAAATAGTAATATCATTGTATTGGACTATATTTCCATGCGCCTTGCTCATGAAGCATTAATATGAAAGTTAAAAGTTGTCCCCCCCCCCCCCCCACCCCTCGGTTTAATAATATGTGGTTGACCTCCGCGACTAGAGTGTAACAATTATCTTTTACATCAAATTTTATAGGGAGAATGTGTTTTTCACCAGAAAAATTTTGTTGATAAGGTTACTGCCTCCATTATTTCCGCTTTTGTCTTAGAACTTCTATTTTTTTCCACAAAATGCCCTTAGTGTGGGTGTCATTTTTTCTTTTTCTCAAAAACTTCTTATCTTTTAAGACAAACCTATGCAGGAAGGGAATTGATTGATCTGCGATTAAAGGATACTGGAAACCTCAAAGCTGCAACATAGTTTCGAAGGGAGTGCTTTTCTCTTCCGAATGCACAAGCTTTGTTAAATGTGATTATAGGTTGATGTTGTCATTTACCTTTGATAGAGTTGAGTTTGTAACTTTATATTTATTTGCGTAAAAGTTAATGAAAGGTTTTTATGTTAACTAGATGTTATCATTTTGTAAACATTAAGATTTTATGATTAATGATTTATGAGATCGCTTTTTTTATGTTAATTGATGGATGTATTTGTAAAAGCATATGAATGAATATAATTTTTATTTTCTCCTAGCAAATTCTTGACAATGATACTGAGATTGAATATAATTTTTTTGGATTCTATGCTTTTATTATTGTTACCTCAAGCTCATAAAATGTGTTATTTCTCTATTATGAAATTTATCTAACTAATTGCAATATAAATGAGTGATGGATTGATCTTAATTGTTATAACCAAGGAATAATAATTGGATATTAAATTTTTTTACAAAATATCATAACTTTTATATCCATAACTATGCATCAAAACTTCATGAAATTAATGGAGCATGTGATTTATTAGGTTGATTATTTTGCGACCAATTTTTATTTTGGTCGCTAAAAGGAAAATGTAATTAATAAAATTAATTATTAAAATTACTAAATAGCATCCAAATAAATATTCATTAGCATCCAAAAAAATGGTCGCTAATATGTCCAATCATGGAGACCAATATTAATTAGTGGTCACTAAAAGACTCAGCGACGAGGCTACTACGACAAATCAGCGACCCAAATATTTTTTGTCGCTATTTGCTTTAGCGTCAAAATTAACATTTTTAGCGACCAATTTTGTTGGTCACTAATTACCTATTTTCTTGTAGTGAAGTTATTTATTTAGTTGTAGCTATAGAAATAGAAGTTATATGTATAGTATATGTGTTATGCACAACTCATCTGACATAAAAGGTATGAAATATCTTGAAGTTACCTTATTCATGTTCATTTTTATCTCCAATTTGAACTTGATAACTTAGTTGAATGATGATATGTACATATCGAGTAGAATCTTATAGTAAATGAATACTTGTAGCCGAAAAAAGAAAATGTTACCTAACTAATTTTACCAATTTTTATGGAACTTACCTTAAGAAAGCATAGTTTAATTAAGATCGCTTATTGAGTTGTGGATTGATAAATGATTGTTGATCGATTCTATAATTACCAAGAGAACAACATGTAGAGTTGTGGAAACACGGTTGCCAACCACTACCAGTATTTTCAATTTCTTCAAGAAATGTATAGCAAAGGAAATAAAAATGTTGGAATCAAGGAAGATGAAGACTTCTTCGCGTTAAGGTATGGGAGTAATGTCATTTTTAAATGTATTAGCAGAAAAGGTAATAGGGTAGCTGATATTTGTGCTAACCTTTCCTTTTCGTATGACTTCATTTGGAAAGATTTTAGTGAGAGCTCTCTTCCTCCTTCCTTTGTTAAACTTATAAAGGAAGAATGTAGTTTGAAGGAAGATCTCTACTAGTTTGTTGCTTGTTCTTGGTTTTTCTTATTTTAATGCTATTGCATTTCTTCCAAAAAAAAACCACTAACAGTATTGCCAATGATCACGCAAACTATTCCTGACCTGAAGATACATTATGAGTTTGTTAACTTGATTTTTTTTTCTTGCTTTGCTTTATAATTTGACCTGGGAAGCTATGTTGATTTTAAAGTAGTGCGAAATTGATACAAGCTATGTAAGTCCAATAAATTGTAATTAGTATTTTGTTTTGGATTAATGCTTAATAAATACTCCCAATTAGGGTGAAATAGGAGTAGAATATGAAACAAATTTATTAAACCATTACATTGGTATTCTCTTTCAATTTTTTAGAGTTTTTGACATCTTAAAATTGCTTAGTTATCCACACCTTTTTGGTATAGCACACTGTTTTCGTTTGGAATAACTTTTCTATTTTCTTGTACAATGTCTTTAAATATAAATATTTATAGAGATTAATAAAATAATATTGATAAAAAATTATCCCACTGAAATCTCAATGTTTTAACTCTTTTTCTCTACTGATTTCCACTTATATCAGCTCTCTCATGAGAACATACAAATAATTATTAAGTGTATTTTTGAATATTTTTTATTAAATTCTTTTTTTTTTTTGTGTTTTTTTATTGCTTTCTTATCTCCACTCATAAAATTTTCAATCCATAAACCATATTTTTTTTAGTCATATTCTAAATATTTAACTTTATATTTTACTGTTTTTTAAATCACATTATTTATTTTGTTTCTTTTGATAGAACGTTCTCCTTTAAATTGAGAATGATAGTGTTATATGGTACGATTGTGCAGTTGTACCAACCAAAAAATTGTGAGGTAGCAAACAGGATCATAATTCTATCAACTTATTTTCCTTTTTAAAATGCCGGTTAAACAAAGGATTAAAGTTTAAAGATGTGGCTCATTATTAAACAAAAAACTATTAATTTAAAAATTTAAACCATAAATTTAATAATTTATACTTAATCAATCACTAAAAAAGATTTCAAGCGTCAAACATTTTAATTATTAATTATAGCTAGTTATGTTAAAAATACACCGAGGAGGTGTGGCAATTGTTTCGAGCCATCAATCATGCGTGCTCAAATATACAAAGAATATTTTATTAATTACTTTAAAAATTACAGACGCATCATGTTCGGTTAACTTCAACGGGAAAAAGAAAATTTACATGCCTACTGACAAATATATATATATATATATATATATATATATATATATATATATATATATATATATATATATATATATATATATATATATAACTTCCCATTTTCATGCATATCAATTGAATGTCTTTAATAGCTAAAATATAGGCAAAATTCTAATTAGAAACTAATTTTATCACATAGCGAAAACAAAGAACTTTTTTTAAAATTAAAATGGACCCAAAACACTTATTCGTTAGGTGTTTTCAAGAAAATGCCAAATGGTTAGGTGTTTTTGATAGTATATAAAATATTATATTCTTTTGATAATTTAGTTTAATATATTAGCAAAAATTGGTTTTGCAATTTAGGAGCCCTAAGTTCGATAACTAGAAAATTAATGTTTATGTTTATTTTTTAATTAAATTATTATTATTATTATTATTATTATTATTATTATTATTATTATTATTATCTTAAAAAAATTATCCTGATCGGGCATGAAACTCGAGGAAAAATCAAGTTGGAAACATCCGAAATTAAAATTCGGACCATCCGAACTCTGATTTCAACAAACTTACACTCGAACTAAAAGTATTGAGAATGCGAACCCAATGAAAACAAATTCGACTCAATCCGATCCCAAATGAGTTTAAACCAAGGACCCTAAGCACCGCTGGAAGGTTAAAGCCACAATTTCAATTACCAAACGGTTTTTAAATGTGAGATGCTTATAGTGGAATCGAGCAGATCGATGAGACGAATCCAACAAGACCAAGATCACTGAAATCTGCATCATTAAGACCTTCAAATGTCTAGTGAATGGTTTACGATCAAGGGATTCAACATCGGCCGTCCATCCCAACCACTCCCCATTTACTTTTGATCTTCCTCCAATTTACGAGCCATGCCTCTCTAAGAAATCAATAAATATACCCCTCCCCCTTGAAAAAGGGGCCCGAAGTTAAAGAGAAATACATATATTGGAGATCGCTCTTGCCCCTTAACTCCTCCTGGATTTCTGTCTGGAGTTCCACCGGACCACCACCTGCCCCCAGAGTTCTGCCAGACCACGCACTTGATGCCTGAAGTTCTTTCAGACCACCACTTGATGTCAGTGTTCTGCTGGACAACAGCCTGACGCTCGAAGTTCTACTGGACTACCACCTGATGCTAGAGTTTTGCCGGAACTCCTCCTAAAGCCCAGAGTTCCGCCATACCACCACCTAATGCCCAGAGTTCCATCGGACCACCCCCTGAAAGCCAAAAATTTTCTAGACTACACCTAACGCCTTGAGTTCCACCAGACCACCACATGTTGTCAGAGTACCACCGGACAACCACCTAACGACAAGAGTTCCACCAGACCACCACCTAATGCTCGGAGCTCCACCGGACTAGCACCTAATGCTCTGAGTTCCATCGAACCACCACTTGACGCACGTACTCCTGTCGTTCCACGGCCTTACGACAAAAATCTTTATGACCCTTATTTCCTGACGACTATAATCCTTCCGACCTCCATAACCTACTACAGTTCTTCTGACCTCCACCACTAGACAACAGTCTTTTTGATCCCTGTCTCCTTCCAAATACGGTCCTTCCGACCTCCGTTGCCTACTATGGTCCTTCCGACCTCCACTACATTCCTTATGACCTTATCGTCTACTACTGCCTTTCTGACCTCCACCACTAGACAATAGTCTTTCTAACTCCTATCTTCTACTGGTTATGGTCCTTCCGACCCTATCACCTACTACGGTCCTTCTGACCTCCACTGCTAAACAACGGTCTTTCCTACCCCTATCTCTTGCCTACAGCGGTCCTTCCAATCTTCATCTCCCACCGACTAAATGAATATATCAGTACATATTCTTCCAATTTTTGCCATGTAATGCATTCTATGTTATGTATATCGGTTATATAAAGCCAAGGCCTTCCCTCCAATGAAAGGCTTCATTTATAATTGACTGCAAATAATAGTGGATTCATTCGAACTGGGCTAGGTCCCGTTGTTTTCCCCCCTATTAAGGGTTTGCACATAAAATCTCTGGTGTCTCTTATGAATGCTACACCTTGTCTTTTATTTGTCACCTATGAACGTTACACCCTCTCTTTTATCTACCTGTGTGCTTTGTCATTGTACAAAGCTAAGACATTAAATATCATATTTCTCTACTGTCGCGAATATTCCAAGATGCAACATTATTATTATTGCTACTACTACTATCATAAATATTGAATGTTATTATATAAATTATAAATTAAATTTAATATAACTGTTGAATAAAATAAAAATATTAATATTATTATAAATTTTAAATAAAATTATAATTATCAAATATTATTATTATAAATGTTTAATATTATTAATATAAAATAAATATAAATATTTAATATTATAGTTTTTATTATTACTTTTATTATTAGTAGTTGAATTATTATTACTATTAGTAACCTGTTTTAAATACTATTTTATTAAAATTTAACCAAATAAAAAAATATATTCATTTTTAAAAAATTTTATTCTTGGCCTTAGTAATCAGAATTATATGATTAGTAAAAAATATATAACATGAAAAAAATAAAAAACAAATAATAAATATACTTAGAACATCATCATGATAATATTAATAAAAGTATTAACAATAACTCCTAGTGATTGGGTGTCAAAAAACAACTCGATATGAACCACAAATTGACAAGTCACATTATGTTGTATTGGGAAACAATAAGCCCAAGTGAAAAGTGATGGGGAAAACCTTCCAAATTTCTTCTAATTAATACTTGAAACAAAGAATACATATTTCAAATAGTTTTAGTAAATAAAATAAAGTAACTCAACTACAAATTTTTTTCATTTTATCAAAATTTATATATAGTCTTTTCACTAAAGTATATGACTATAGACCAGAAAAGAACTAGTAAACCAAATTAGCCATGACTATAGAAAATTAGAAAAAAAAAATATGTAGACTCATAAAGGTGAAATTCTAAATACTCAACTATTCAACTAGTTGTTTATCTTTCCCCTTATCTAAAACATAAGGAAGAATATGTGAGAACCAACACGGCTCAGTATGTTACAACTACGAATCTAAAATTTCAAATAATTTCTTTAATTTGCATTTAACAAAATAAAATAGCACTTTAATAAAAGTTTATAGTATTGAGGTTGATATTAATTATATATTACATATATTTAAACTAAAATAGATTATGCATTGAAAGTAAATAAACAAGCACTTCTTCTATCATAATAAATAATAATAAATTTTTTTCTCTGGCCCGTATATCTGTCATAAGAAATAGGCCCTAATGACCCATGCTAACCTATTAAGAAATAGGCCTTTATGATTCTGAAAGCTTAGAACATATCAGATATTTAAAATTTTGAGCCCTTATGACTCTCTTTATATTTTACCACCATAATAGAATTTCTAGAACAAAATATCATGAATAGAACTTGCAAAATAGAACCTCCTATCACAATCCAAATTGATAAGACCCAAATAAAAGATAGGTTTATCTTTTATGTTGGCTTGCAATAAGCCAACCCAAGATCAAAGTTTTGGAAAATGTTTTAGATTTTTTTCTTTGAATTAAAATAAAATAAATAACAGACTACATAGATGATAATAAGTTTTAGTATATTTAAAATAACTCATCATAAAAACTTTTTTTTAATTCTTACCAAAATATATTTATAGTAATTACACTACAATGCATGGCTAAAGACAAAACAACAAAATAAAGCAAAAATAGCTAACCACGAATGTACAAAATCCTAGAAGAGAAATATTTATATAGACTTATATCAATTAGACCTTGACTCAATTTAATAGTGCTTATAGTTATCAAATTATAAATACTAGTGTTGAAATAGTAAATAAATAAGTACTTCATATATTATACTTGAAAATAATAGATCTTTTCATGTCCTTATATCTCCCATCATAAAAAAATTTAGAGAATTCTTGCCCAAATGACTCTCGAGCTCTCATATCAAAATTAAGGCCTTATGGCTCCTAATGACCAGCACCATAAAAGAATATGCATATAACATCAGAATTTACATTTAACACCAGAACATAATATGCATTTAACACCAGATAGAATATGTATTCATCATCATTATAGAATGTACATATAACACTAGAATACACATTTAGCATCAGAATAAAATGTGCATATAATACTAGAGCAGAACTTTGTGAGCAATAAATAATACTTTCCTCACACAAACTTCATCTCCTCTAAATAACATATTTCTGGTAGATAAGCATATAATTCGTATCATTCCATTAAAAGAAATATAAATTAACTAATTTCAAAAATTAAAAAAATGCTTTAATCGTAGGAAGAAAAACATACTAGCGAGTAAAAATACATTATTTCATAATTAACTAAATTACAAGAGATTATTTAGAGCGATATTTTAAAGTTTTGATTATTTTATAACATTATTTGTGAGGTTAGAGCTATTTTCCATAGTATTAAAATAGTTCTCTTTTAAAAATCCCCTGTATAAAATTTCCAATAAAATATCAAAATTTCAAAAATCAGTGTCTATATAACATACAAAAAGTTATGAGTTAAAATTTTTGTAGGTGTAATGATTTCAATAATTTTGAAAATTAAGATAGAAAAAATGTGACCTATTTCAAATCAGATAACGTTGAGAATCATGATGTTAACATAAAATGGAGAAAAGTCACCCAAAACTTGATTTATATCTCTAAAAATCCCTCTCCCTCATTCAAATTGGTTGCCACTATTGGATAAAATTTATAGATTTAGTGCAAAATGATGTTTTTAATTATTAAATTTAATCAAACACCACAAAGCCCAATCGTTCGCACTGCAGCGCTCCCTCTTGGATCCCACAAAGCTACCCCCCCCCCCCCCCCCCCCCCCCCCCCATGCGTGCTATATTGACCTCATTTTTGTATGAGGTCATCAGGACCTAGCCAGACTCCTACTTGTTGACCTAAAGATTGATAAATCACCCACTTGTCAATCATAGAGAACGTAATCGATCCCAATCCAACCTTTGATTCTAGAATTTTAATTTAAACCTTCAGCTGACCTTCAAATCATGTTCAATCAACCTCAATCATTCATTTGATTATTGTTGATAAGAACAATTTAAGATTTAATTATTCACATTAAAAAATTCATAACAATTCCAAATTTCTATAGTCCAAATCCAAGGCCAAAAGTCTAAGTCCTCAAACCATTTCTAGGTGAATTAATTTCTGTCATATGGAAATCCAATCAAATGACCTCCGACTCATGATTTGTGAGTTACATTTTTACTAAGAGTATCTCTAGGGTCAACCCTCTAAATTTGAGCTCATTTTAAGGTCTTTAACACCATAAACTAAATATATTTCTAAAAGATTGAAAACCTTCAAATATTTATAGCATATGCCACTAGACATGCCATTTAGTGAGATTTAACTTTGGGGCCCATTCCAAATCTTTCAACCACAACCATGACCTTTAACACAACCTTTTCACCAATAACCTACACTTTGCTAGACCTAGTTTGACCCAGAGTTGACTAAAGGTCAAAAAGACCAAAATACCCTTTAAAGATATTTTTGGACTTTTGACAAGGACTCAACATAGTTCAACCCCTTCAATCTATGAACCTCCCCCAATGAATCATAAATGTAGTTTAGGATCCATTGGACCCTAACCCAGACCCTGTGTCAACCTGGTTGACCAAGTCAACCTAGGTTAAGTTAAAAACCTCTTATGCATCAAATTGATCAAGTTGACCAAAATGACCAATCTCAACCTTGAAACCACCCCCAATTAACTCCAAATTTAAATCTAAATTTATTGAGCCTGGCCCTTATCATTGGGTCAACCTGGTTGACCAAACCAAAAATGGACTATGTGTTCACTCAATCTAAGACCAAATTAACTCCAGACAAAGCAAACCCCTTTGAATACCTTTTCCCAATGGTTTGGACCTATCTTGGCATGTTGGCCTAGTAGTTTACTTGGTCAACTTAGTTAAATTATGGCCAAACTTATCTTATTTGGGTCAGATCCTCCCATTCATTTAGACTAGATCCATCCACTCTTGGTCAAACATTCAAACTCATCCCACTATACACCTTAAACATATTATAATTATGAGTAAGCCAAAACCCCTTGACTTTGACCAAGCCAACTTAAAATTCTTGGTCGAACTGCATCCTACATTACCCCATTCATTCTCCCTTTGACCTTAACCCTGTGACCCCTTTCCAACCTACTCAAGTGACACCCCACATTCCATAAGTGCCACCTCAGTACCCTTAACCTTGTTAACTAGTCAAAATAAGACAACAATACACCTAAACCTTCCTTTGAATGGTCAACTCTCCCTCCAAACACTAACTACATTATTTCAAAGCTTTGAACCTCATTCAATTAGCACCCCATACTTCTCTCTTGCTACCTCACCTCACTTTGACCAATTGACCGATCAAAGTGATCAACATATACTCAAAACCTTCTCAATGGGTCAAATCCTATTAAAAGAGGTTTTACCCCTTAGACTTGGCTATTTAGCTTATTCCATTTAAGCTAAAAAGCTCTATAAGAGCTCACTAAACAAAGCCCAAGGGCTGGTTTATCCTTATATAGCAAGTGGTCCCCTCCCTCAAGCCTAAAGCCACTAATGGCATTCCAATCAAACCTAGCCATTCTTTTGCCATTTCAGTGGCTTGAGATAGGTGTAAGGTTCTTGATTGAGGCCTCTGATGCATCAGCACCATTGATTTTCTCCAGATCATTTGAATATGTCAAAAGACCTAAAAGAGTATTCCATTCTACACCCTATACTCTCTAACTTCCTAAAACTTCTCCAACCAAACTCCCTATTCATTTGAGTTCCCCTAAACCTCCCACATATTTCCCCACTCAAAATCTGCCATCAAAACCTCACCGGTGATGAACATTTTGGCAAACTCAAGCCAAATCCATCCAAGGGATACACTGTTTAATAATGAGTTTTTTGGAACGCGACTTCTAAAGGAGAATCGCGTCTTAACAATCCACAAATTTAGAGAATAAAAAAATTTCTAAAATCCATTATGAATTTTCTTAAAAACTCTAGCCCTATGTTATACCCTTAGAGTTAAATAGCTTCATACATAGCACATTTGAAACTGAACTTTTGAACCCCCATAATTTACGTTCACTTGCTTAGTCTAGATTTAAATTTTCATAGCATTTAATTGGCCCGATCGAGTGAATGAGCCAGATAAGTGCTTCTAGGGCTTAACCTCAACATGCATGAGTTGTACATTTTAGGGGCAGCCCATATTGAGTCATTCTGTGATTCTGCTAATTGCAAACCTGATCGTGCGGTTAACCTCATCATCCGGCTCAATCTTGACTTTCTGTCCCAAACTACGGGATTGTTTCTCCACCATCTGATCTCTCTTAATCGAGATCAAACCGCAGGACTTCATCTTCACTGTTGGATGGATTTCAAACAGATCCAACGATCATCACATATCACTGGCGCGGTTAAGTAGATGACCATGCACTGATGCGTGGTTCGTCTAGCTGTTGACACATGGCAGGACGCGGCACACTACCCCAACCGCTATTTGTGTTGGTCAAATTCCTGTGTGCCACATAGTTGTCGGTGCTGTTTTTCTTATTTAATTTGTTTAAAATAATTAAAAATGTATTTCTATTTACAGAAAAATTAAAACAATTATTGTAAATTAATTTTAAATCCTAAAATCAAGTATATAACATCAAAGTTTCTAGAAAATTAAATCGTTCAACTTAATAATAATAATAATATTAATATAAAATTCTTAATATATTTTAAATTATTTTAAATATAAAGCATTTTAAAGTAATATTTAATTCAAAATATTTAAAATTTTTCTAAATTTTAATTAAATTGTTTTCATATGTTTTATGATTTTCATAAAATTTTGAAATTGTATTAACATATTTTTGAAATTGAATTTAGTAACATATATATATATATATATATATATATATATATATATATATATATATATATATATATATATATATATATATATATATATATATTTGATTTATGAAGTGTTTAAGAAATGATTAAAGTTTCCAATTTTATTAAAAGTATTAATATTATTGTTAAAATAAAAAAAGGGGTATAGAATACTTTAAATTAATAAAAGTTATTTTAACTCTCGCCAAGTAAGAGAAAGTCTCGTCCTTTTCAATTTTTTGTTTCTCGATTTTTGTTCCTGATTTCAAGCGAACTCTGTGGGGATGACGGCGGATAAGCTCTATTCATCACTGATAGTATCATTTGATGGTACCAGGACCAATGATGGTTTGGTTGTTCGTAACAGAGGTAATGTCAATAGTTATCACACTAGTTTGGAACAAGACATTGTTGAAGCTCGTTCGAGCAAGTCTCAAAGCCCTTTAATAATAAAGGAAAATGTGGAAGTGGATCCTAACAAAACTATGTTGCAAATCTATTTTTCATGGCTTATGTTTTGATGATTGACAAACACTGTTTCTCTTGGACTGCTTGTAGCTTCTAACTTTTTAGGAATCGAAGATCGAACGATCAAGAAGAAGCCAGTTCAAGATTGCGTAGGTTTATGGTTGAGTCAGTCTGTACTTTTGTTTTTTACCTTTTGAGTCTACTTGTAATGGTCAAAGAGACTGATGCTAAGTAACCCTTCACACACACACTTGAGAGACTTAGAAATTCTGTTTTTACTCATATCGGCCAGGACGATATTTGGATCGGCCTGGACGATCCGGCTTAAAACAAAAAGTCTAAATAAGGATTCTTAATTAAGGCAGCCGACATTAACATATCAGCCTGGACGATAGGTGTATCGGCTAGGACGATAAGCTCAAAACAGAAAGAAGTTGCCGCCATTGACAATTAAGGTATACTGTATTTTTAAATTATCGGCCAGGACGATCCTAGGATCGGCCTGGACAATATGCACAAATTATGCCATAATTGTTCAGAAAATCAATGGAGTAATTAAGGATGATTGATACGATCATATCGTCCTGGACGATCGCATGATCGGCCAGAACGATCCAGTCAAAAACCTTAAGTTACTTCAGGACGATAAGTATCGGCCAGCTCGTATCCAGGGCTATTGTCAGGACGATTTTTCTCTGATTTGAACTGATCGGCCAGGACGATCGTGAGATCAGCCTGGACGATCGTGAGATCGGCCTGGACGATCAAGCCAATTTTCAATCGTCCTGCTTTGCATCCAGGGCGATGCTTTGGCCGATCTTCATTGATTTGTACTGATCGGCCAGGCCGATATCCATATCGGCCTGGACGATATAGTCGGCAACTTGCAATTAATGAGCTCCTTTGAAGCTCTTCTATTTAAGAGCTCTTGTTCAATGTTTTTCAAGACTTTTGGCTGCTGCCTTGACCTGAGAAGACCTTGAGGAGAGAAAGAGAGAGAGGGAGAGAGAGAGGATCTTGTGAGGGGGAGCTTGTGAGATGATTCACAAGGGTTGCTTCAAGGATCGCTCTGCTTGTTCTTCGTCTAAAGTTTCTCATCCGTGGAAGGGTCGGTAGAGGTAAGGAGTTTTGCTTTTAGTTTTGGTTCTCTACCAGCTTCAGGAGGAAGCAAAAGGAGGATGGTAAACAGAGAAAACATATAACAGGTTAGGAGTAGATTGAATGCATCATCCAGGAAGATGGTACTAAAAATGAAATTGAAGAGATGGATGTAGATGATCAGAGAAGGCCTAAAAAACATAAAAATAATAGTAAAAGATAAAATTAAAATACAAAAAAGAGGAAAAAATAAATAAAAAGAAGAAAAATTTTGTTTTTTTTTCTTTTAAATAAACAAGGCACGAATGTGATAAATTCTCCAAGTGATTAAATTTAAAGACTTGTAAGACCAATGAGTTAACATCATCAAATCTGAAAATGATAGAATATCAATTACGTTAACCCTTTCTCAGACTTCTCTCAAGGCAAAATAGTCTTTTTAAAATAAAGACCTAACTCAGAACAAACCAATCGGATAAGAAAAAGAGATCCATTCAAAACTTGGTTCCTTAAAGAAAATATCTTATAGAATAATATACCCAAGTAATTTATCACAATCAAGAAATTTGAAATCAAGCCTTTGAAAATATCAAGTGACACATGAATTCTTCTAAGGTTTAAAGGTTTGAAAGAGAGGGAAGCTTGCTTTTTGTGAGCTCATTTTATGCCTATTGTCAATTGATTGGCGCACTTTGTACATCTTTAGATTTTTGATACACTTTATATATCTTTCAATTTTTTGGCGACCATTTCACATCTTTTCACTTTTGTTTTCCTTTTGGGGCTAATTTTATGCCCTTGTCATTTTTTATGCAAGCTAGATCCTTTTTCAAAACTCTTAAAAACTCTTAGTTGTGAGTATATCTTTTAGACATTAGAGAAAAAAAAACTTACTCTCCAATAAAGGGAAAAATAAATCACATAATAGAATTAATTTTATATGATAAATGCAACAACAAGATTGCAAAGAATTTGAAAGCAATATAAAGACTTTGAACATTATATATATATATATATATATATATATATATATATATATATATATATATATATATATATATATATATATATATATATATATATAGATTACTGTAGCACTATAAAAAAGATTTCAATCGCAAATTCTAGCTGTTAATTCGAGATGGACTTTTATTTAGAAAAGAAAATTACACTGCTAAAAGAGATTAGAGGGAGGGAAATAATCACTGGTGTTTCTCCCTTTAAATGATTTAGAGATATCAAAACACTGACTATAAATTATCAAAAATAAAAATAAGGCGTAAAATATCATTTTAACTATGACCAAAAATAAGAAAAACTAATAAATAAAAAGAAAAACAATATAGATGAAACAACTACAAAATAACAACATAAATTAAAAAAAAACTAACTCAAAATTAAAATAGAAAGAATAAAAAAAACAATAATCTATAGAGTAGTAAACATGCAAATTAGAATTTATTAAGAAGCAAGTTTATGCAATTAAGAGCCACGAGCCTCCGCTGTCCAAATACTATATGCTCTTACGAGGTCTTTGGTGAGAGCACACCTATAAAATCATCAAATATTTGATTTAGGAACCCAAATAGGTTTGGGTCCCTTATTTTGAAAAGAAGAATATAATGTATATGTGTTATACTATGAATCATGTAATTTGGGTCTCCACACCCAATGTGTATTAAGGTGAATAATACAAGTGCGTAAAATATGTCATACCATGCCACATAAAAAAATCTAACTCCAAGAAAAGGATTTACTAATTTGTTCAAGTTATAATGCCTCTTTCTAGGTTTTTGCTTTATCTCAATGTCTATATTCTCTCTCCTCTTAGCTGGTGTGCTCTGGTAATCAAGCTTTCCCTGTTCCTGCTCGGTCAATTTCTTGTTGATTATGATGCTCTTATTTATTGTTTTGATTGTGCTGATCTTTTCTGTGGATCTGCAACCTAAGGCTTTCGCCTTTGGTTTCTTTGCTTTCTTTTTCTCTCTATGGCGGCTAGTCTATCTTTATCTTTGCCCTCGCCATGGGGTAATCCACCTGCAGCTTTGGTTGCAAACAATAAAGGCTTCATTAGCGATGCTGGTAATGATTCTAAATCTAAATCTCACTCTTTTCACGATGTTCTCGCTGGTGGTGTTTCGTTGAAAGATTTTGATATTATTTTTACTAAATTCACAATTAAAGGATATATAGTTTTACTATTTTTTGAGGATGATATCATGAAACTTGCATCTCCTTTTCAGCATACTTTGGTAGGGAAGTTCACACTAAAACACCCTAATCTTGATTCGATTTGATCATTTTTTGTAATCTAAAATTATCCGATTTTTATTCGATTTGTTTACTTGATCCTTGACATGTTGCTATCCAACTTACGAATGATTTACATTATAGTTAGATCTTTTCTAGAAGAGCTTACTATATTAACAACTATCAAATGAGGCTTTTAAAATGGACTCCTTACTTTGATATCAAAGAGTAATCCCCGATCGCTCCTATTTGGGTTTCATTTCCAAATTTGAGACTGCATTTCTTTAATTCGCATGTTCTTCATGCTTTGTGATCAATTTTTTGGTAGACCCCTTCAATCTGACCAATCCATGACTTAAAGGTCTTGTCCTTCCATTGCCTATATTTTAGTGGAATTGGACATAACCAAAAAACATCCGCGTGAAATATGGCTTGGTTCAAAAAGTCTGGGTACTTGCAAAAGGTTGAGTTTAAAAAATTTTGGATTTTTACTCTCACTGTAAAGTGCATGGTCATTCTTTTAATGAATGCTTTGTGGCCCATCCTAATTTAAAATTATGGAGTAAAGAAGTAAAGGCCGTGAAACCTTCTGTTAAGAATGATGGTGATGGTGGTAAACAATTGATCCATAATCCCTTACAAGTTAATAATGACATATTGGTTGACAACAAGATTGATGTATCTGCATATATTCCTTATAATGAAGAAGATAAGGAAGATGGAAATCATTTAGTTATAGATCCTCTACTTGTTTCACCAAAAAATGGAGTTTCTAGTCAAGTTGAAGAATCATCAGATTCTAGTATACCTTTAATTTCTCAAAAGAATGAAGGGATTGACTCTTCAAATGGTAATTCTAATGGAGATGGGGTGCATAATTAGTATGAAGTAATTGCTAGTAATGGGGAACAAGTGGAGAATGAAGAAGGATATGAGCAATAAACATATGCAGGAAGGAGTGATTGTTCCTATTAAAAAAGGTGATGTATTAGGGAAATCTTTAGGTATAGATGATATTGCTTTGTTGTCTACTCCTTCAAATGTCAACAATCAAGATTGAGGGCTTTATTAAGGTGGGGAAGAAGAAATCTAAAAGTAATAAAGTATTAGAGGGTTAATCCACTAGAGTTACTTGAGCTTCTCATAATTCTTCTTCTAATGGTTAAAGTCCTCATCTGGAATATTTGGGGTGTTGGTAACCCCCCTTATAGGGGGTCATGAATCTTTGCTAGATCCATAATATTTATATTTTGGTCTTACTTGAACCTTTGATTTCGGAGTCCAAAATTGATACCAAGCATTCTAAACTTTGGTTTGATTGCTCTTTTAGTAATTGTACCAACAAAATTTGGATTTTTTGGAAACATTGGGTTACTTTTGACATTATTAAAGATTTTCCTCAAATTATGCATACAAATATTACATATCTGCAATTTTCTTTTGTTGGGTCTTTTGTTTATGCTTCTTGTTCTAGAATTCATAGGAGAATTTTTATGGGATGAAATGATTAATTTTTCTTCTAATAATGTTGCTTTGTGGATGGTTGGAGGCGACTTCAACACTATCACTAATGGGTCTGAGAGAGTTGGGGGGAGATTTCTAAATTTTTAAGCTATGGAGGATTTTAATGACACGATATTAAATTCCAATTTACATGATATCTGATTTTCTGGTAATGCTTTTATGTTGAACCAAGGTATTATGTGGCAACGGTTAGATCATATCCTTTTTAACAATGCTTGGATTACTAAGTACCAAAAACCTGTATTGAACATTTGTCTAGTACCCTTTATGATCATTCTCCTTTACTATTATATATTTCTACGGTTGATAATAATATCCCTCCTAACTTTAGATTTCAAAATATGTGGCTTTCTCATGAGTCTTTTCTTACTAATGTTGAAGCAAATTGGCAGGCTCCACTTTTTCCCAATGACAATTGTATTGGGATGATTCGGTTTTGACTTAAGCTCAAACGTCTTAAGCAAAGTTTAAAGTAGCGGGACAAATGTGTTTTTAAGAAGTTATTCTCTAATATTCTAGAAACTGAGAAACAGTTTGATTTAGATGATAATGTTTATTTTAATACTCCTTCAACGGATAATATGTTTCTTTTAAATAAAGCCAAGGACACCTTAGTCAACCTTTAAGAACAAGAAGAAACTTTTTTGAAACAAAAAGCTGCTAGCAAGTTTTTGATTGAGGGAGATAGAAACACTAAATTTTACCATAATATTATTAATCATAAGAGAGTGACTAATTATATTCACAAAATTACCACTCCTGATGGTCAACATCTTGACGCTCTTGAATTAATTTATAACTCTAGTGTTAATTATTTTAAGGAGGTTTTTAACAAAAAAATTTCTCCTTCTCTTGATTTGGATTTATCCTTAATTTCATCATTTGTGACTGTTGAGGACAAAATTATGCTCACTAGAATTCCTTCTGATATTGGGATTGAAATGGTTTTAAAAGAGATGAATACTAATTCTATTGCTAGGCCTAATGGTTTTACTTCCAAATTTTTCCAAAAATGTTGGCATATCATCAAAGATGATTTAATTAATGTTGTTGTTGATTTCTTTAAAGGAAAACAATACCCTAAAGTTTTTACTTCTACTGCCATCATTTTGATTCCTAAGAGTGATGTCACTAATTTTTGGTGGAATTACCAGCCCATTAGTTTGTGTTCTTTTTTCAATAAGCTTATTGGTAAACATATTATGACTAAACTTGCTTTAATTCTCCATAATATCATTTCTCTTGAACAAACTGGCTTTGTGAAAGTTCATTCTATCTTTGATAGTATTTTATTAGCTCAAAAAATTGTTCATGATTTAGAAGCTAAAATTGCTGGGGGGAATCTCATTTTTAAGATTGATATTACCAAACTTTGTGATAATCTGAATTGGGATTTTTTGAATAGCATGCTCCAAGCTTTGGTTTTAATCAATATTTTATTTGACTCATTAAAAATAATTTTGAGCATTGTTTCTTTTCTGTGATTATTAATGGGAAAAATCTTGGATTTTTCAATTCTACTCATGGCCTTAGGCAACAGGACCCTTTATCTCTTACTTTATTTTTTATAGCTTTTGAATTTCTTTCTTGAGGTCTTAATAATCCATTTAGAAATCATCCTAACTTACAATATTGTACTAGGGGTGGTTTCTTTGTGTCTTATTTATGTTTTATTGATGATTTATTATTTTTATGAATGGGTCTAGGATGATGCTTAAAATACTTTTAAAATTTCTTGGTCTTTTTCAAAAGGCTAGTGGTTTACTTTTTAATCCTTTGAAAAGTTGTTTTGTTACTACTAAGTCTATTACCCAACCCATAATCTCTGCCATCCAAGATCAGTATGGTTTCTTACAGAAGCATTTACCTCTTAAGTATTTGGGTACTCCTCTTTATAGAGGTAGGAAAAGATCACATTTATTTGGGGATATCATTTTTAATGTTAAAAAAAAAAAAAAACTTTCTTCTTGTGCCTTCAATTTTTTATCTTTTGGAGGAAGGATAGTTTTGATTAAAAGTGTTATTTGTTCCTTTCCAATATATTTGTTTCATACTTTAAATCGTACTAAGAATATTTGCAATAATCTTGAAAGGATGTTCAATAAATTCTTTGGAGGGCTAAAGATAGTAAATCGGCTATTTTGTGGGCCTCTTGGAATAGATGTTCGGGTGTCCAAGATGAAGGCAAGATGCTATTTTGTTGGCCTGTTGGTCTAGGTTGCATGGATATCTTTTTTTGGCAAGATAACTGGCTTGGTTGCTCCTCTATAGATAATTTGCTTAACACTCATACCAATAGTGCTTGTAAAGTGGCTGATTTTTTCCAAGATGGCTCTTGGAATTTAACTCTTCTTTCTGATATGGTTCCAAAATTTGTTAATCTCATCTTGAAAGTGCCGCTTCAACTTGAGCAAAAAGAATACATTTTATTTTAGAAGTCTAATGATGGTTCTTTGGCATTCAAAGAGGTGTGACATTCTATTAGGTCTGTTCAACCTAAGTCTACTATCTTCTCTTCATATTGGCAAAAAGGTATTTCTACTTCTTACTCTATTCTTTTGTAGAGGATTTACAACAATTATATGTCTATTGAATCTATTTTGATGAAGAAAGGTTTCTACATTGTTTCTAAATGTCAATGATGTTACCATATAGAGAATTTGAATCACGTTTTTGCTAATGGGCCTGTGGCTCTTAAAGTTTGGCTTTATTTTGATAACCTGTTTAGCACTCATTTTTGTAAGAATTATAACAACATCATTAATATTTTGCAAGAACAGCATTGCAAATTCACTTTACTTCTACATTATTAGAGAAATCAAATAGTTGTTATCTTCTTTTAATTTTACTATATCTCACATTCATATGAAAGTAATGCTGCTGCCGATTTTTTAGCTAGTTGGGTGGTAATTTGCATGAATTTATGGAACTTGTTGATACTTCTTTACCATCGAAGTTGGTGGGCATTACTTGCCTGGATCGGTTGGGCAACCCTTACATTAGAATTGGTTAATTTGTTTCGTTCTTCTTTTGCTGTCTATTTTGCCATTTTTATGATTGTTTGGTCGGTTTCTATTTTAGTTTTGGGTTTAGTTTTGTTGCATCTCTTCATCAGTGCCCTTGTTGTTTCTTATATATTTCTTTGTTGGGTTTGGTATTACCGTAGAAATAATGGTGCTTATTTCTTGTGGCTTTGCCCTCCCAGTTGTGGTGCTGGGATTCATGTTGGGGGTGGCTGTTTCTTTGTGCTGCTGGATTTAATGCTGACTGATTTTCTTAAGAAGTTGGTTGGTTCCGATGGGTTTTGTGATTCTAATTTCTATAATGTGGGTAACCTAAGGCATAAATTTGAGTGTCTTTTGGGGTTTGATCATGATGGTGTGAGTACTATCCACTTGAGCTATGATATCACCTCTGTTGTCTTTTTTCTGGTTTATATGCTCTCTTTTTATAATGTCAAAATCTCTTTGTCCCTGATATTTTTGTATGATTCCAACATTGGTTTTGTTATGGATGGATTCTAGTTTTCGTTGCCTATCAGCTTAGTGTTTGGATGTTATACTTTGCACCAAATTTTTTATCAAGACTTTGTCTTTCTCATCTTAACTCGGACCTTTAGCTATATTTGAAAAAGCCTGGACTAGATTGTGATTGTGGTGATTTTTGGTATTGTCCTCCATATTGGGGCTTGTATCTATCTGACTTTGAGCTGGATGAATGGGCTCAATATTGATTATTGTTTTTTGTATAATGAGTATATGTCTACCCAATCTAGAAGTAACAATGTTCACTAATTAATTCCCACTATGTATCCTTTTTTATTTATGGGTATCAATTGTTATAAATTTTCTGATGCTGATCACAGTGATAGGTTGGACTACTTCAAAGGCTGTATCCTTTTGTGTTCTAATGGGTTAAGTTATAAGTTTGAGATTTTTTTTCTTTATACTTGTTATCTTTGTAGCCTGTTTCTTTTGTAGGTTGGAGGGACTGGGAGTTTTGAGTATAGCTGGATTTTTTGTAGGAAGATGGTGCTGAAAGTTTTTCAAATTTTCTTCCTTTTTTGGGTTTTGTTTCCTGGGAGACATAGAATGTTCTTAGGTGTTCATGTATTTTGTAGAATAGGGAAACATCAGCTCAAAGGTTTTATTTTGGATTGTTTTGTACCTCTTATAAGCAGTAGCGACCTGAAGATGCTCTTTAAGAACTTTGTACTCCCTTTTTTAATTAACGCGTAGGCCCTTTGCGAGTTTCCCCTAAAAATAAAAAGTGTGGATATATTCCTATTTATCTCAAATGTATTCAATTTATCTTTAAACCTCAAGTTAGCACTTTCTAAAATATTATTATAAAATTTCAAATAGTGTTCCCAATGCTCAGATTCTTTAATATAAGTTTTAAAATCATATTCAAGTGAGGTGTAGTATGCTTTTAAGGAATCATGCTCAACAATCAATTCAAAATGCTTTTTATTCAATTCATCAAACTTATCAAGTAATGACATGTGATGGCTATCAATTTGAGTGTGATCTTTACTTAAAATTTCATGCTCTTTTTGTAAATTTGAAAGTTTCAATTTTAGAATAGCATGAGTTTTCTTAAGTTTCCTACATGATGCATCATGTTCTTACAAACTTCAAGTAAATGATCATAGGTTGGTTCACATACCTCTTTTTGATCAGACTGACCAAGATGATTACCCATCAAGCACAAGTTTGTTATCTCCTCTTCAGCTTCAGTCTCAGATGAGTCAGATGTAGAATTAGCCCAGAAAGCCTTTTAGAACTACTTCTTGTCCTTGTCTTTTATGAACATAGGTTTCTCCTCACCCTTCTCCTTTCTTGGGTGATCCTTAAGTTTAGGATAATCAGCTTTGGCATGTCCAGGCTTTCTGTATTTAAAACAAAAAACATCAGAAGAACTATTAGAATTTTTATTACTCTTACCTTTGTTTTATTTTTGATGGTACATGTGATTCTACCTTAGAAAGCTTTTAAATTGCCTCGTGATTAAGGAAACATCATCACTTAGACCCAGAAGAATCAGTGTCTG
Source organism: Dendrobium huoshanense (assembly GCA_016618105.1). Lineage (NCBI taxonomy): Eukaryota > Viridiplantae > Streptophyta > Magnoliopsida > Asparagales > Orchidaceae > Dendrobium > Dendrobium huoshanense. The sequence continues at coordinate 14,193,395 of CM028357.1, read as the reverse complement.
TGTTATTGGCCTTCAACGCCATAGTTTTCTCCTTCTGTTTCTCACTTGTATCAAGTTGTCTTTGATGAGTAACCCAAGTAAGTTATCAAAAGAAAAAGTATTCAAATCCTTAGATTCAGCAATTACAGTAAACTTAGCAACAAAAGAAGAAGGCACGCATCTCAAAATTTTATTCACTCTTTCATAGTTAGTTAGCTCTCTTCCTAAAGCATGTAATGAGGTGACAATTTGAGTAAACCTAGTATACATGTCAGAAATTGATTCAGTAGGTTTCATATGAAACAGTTCGTAACATGCAACAAAATATTCAACCTAGATTGTTTAACTTCATTTGTTCCTTCATAAGTAATACACAATTTATCTCAAATTTCTTTATCGGTAGCACAAGTTAAAATGCGCATGTAATCTTTTGATTTTAAAGAACAAAAAAAATAGTTCAAACATTTCGCATTAAGTTGTGCTAAATCCCGTTCATCAAAAGTCCATTCAATAAAATGAAGTTCAGTTTTAATTCCATTAATTTCATGAGAAGGAGGTGAATAACCATCTTTAGCAAACATCTACTTACGATAATCAATCGATTGTAAAAATGTAGGCATGCGAGTTCTCCAAAAATCAAAATGAATATTGTCAAACAAAGGTGGTTGAGTAATATAATACCTTTCCATAGTATTACAATTATCAAATTTAGCCATGAATTGAAATTCATAAAGTTTATGAATCCCGCTCTAATACCACTTGAATGTTTGTTAGGGATATTAAGCCCTTATGAACTATCCTAAGGCTAACCAAGAGGCAGCTGAATTGGTGTTTAAATTTTTTTTCAATTAAAACACAAACTCAAACCAAAGTTCACCACAAAGAAATTAAAAGTGCAAAAATTATAAATAGATGCCATAATAAAGAGCATAGAAATTTATAGTGGTTCGGTCAACTTGATCTACGTCCACTCCCTAGAGCCTCTCCTCTGAGTATTTTTCTACACACAGTGTCTCTCTTTTTGCCCCCATAGTAAGGAAGAGAAGCCTTTATAAATCTCTTTTCCACTAACCCCATTAAGGCAAAGAACCCAACTTCTTTTACTTCCTTTAGAAGCACGCAGAGAAACCAACTCCTTTTGCTTCCTCCTAAAGAAGGTAAAGAACCTCAATCAGATGCTGAAATAGACCTCTCTAAAACCCTAAAGGAACTTAGGGATGATGACCAGAGAAGATGACGATGGATCCTTGCTTGGAGCAACCTTTGTGAAACCCCTCAAAAACTCCTCTTCTCAAGATCCTCTCTCTCTCTCTCTCTCTCCCTTTCTCTACCTCTCCTCTTGGCTCTCTCAAGCAAGGACATCATCAAAGATACTCTCTTAGGTAGAACAAGAGGTCTTATACAGAAGAGCTTCGAGATAGCTCTTAATTGCAACAAATAGACTTTATCGTACATGATGATATAAATATTATCCTGTACAATTAGTAAAAATTTAGCTTAATTATCCAGTACGATTTGGGATGATAAGAAGGTTTTTGGTCATATCATCCAGGCCAATAGGATATCATCCTGTATGATAAGTATAAGTCATTGAATATCATCCAGAACATCGCCCTGAATGGATGTCTGGATGATGTAAAAATAACTTAATCGTTCAGGCCGATCTCATGATCGTCCTAGATGATTAGTTCAATTCAGTATATATCATCCAGAGCATCGCCCTGAATAAAAGCAGGCCGATGTTTGATCATCCAAGAATAACTAAGGCTTTTGAACTTATCATCCCGGCCAATCCTACGATCATCCAGGATGATATGATCAATAAATCAAACCTTAATTACTTTCCTTAATTACCAAATTAATTTAGGCATAATTGTACTATATTTTCTAGGACGATGTCTTAGACAGTGTCCAAAAATAAAAGCTACCTAAATAGATCTAGAGGTTGACTCTTTTTTATTTGAGCCTATCATCCAGGCCAATGATAACATCATCTTGGGTGATGTGCTTAATGATGGCTTCCTTAATAAGGATGCCCTAATTAGGGTTTCTATTTTTAACGGATCGACCAAGTCAATTTTTGGATATTCCCGGATGATGTGAGCAAAAATAAAAATTCTAAAACTCTCAAAAAATTTTCCCCCAAGTGTGTGTGTGCAAGGTTACTTATCATCTGGACCCATAATGTTACAATAGATCAATAAAAGGTAAAATATTATAAACTAACTCAGACCAAGTCTACCCAATCTTGAGTTGGCTTGAGTGCACTCTATCTTGTAGACCTGGAATATTAGTAGGCAAGGCAGTCATAAAGAAACATTAGTGTTTAATATCATCAAAATTATATTCTCTAAAATCATATTCGCAATAATATAGTTTTATGATTTAGGATCTGCCCTAGTTCCTAAATCTAAAATGAACATTGGACAATGGTGACCCAAGCATAACTAATGCAGTGCAAAAATTTGGACTTACTCTGGCCTAGATTGGGGAGCTAGCTAACCACCTATTAGATTAAAATCTATGAGTCTGGCCTTTAAGAAAGAGTTATAAGGACATAATTATTAAAGTATTTAGTAATTGGTACTGACATTTAGAACGGATCCTAATTGGTCCCTTGAATTGTAGGGTAAAATACTTTAGACAAATGAAATTAAATTTTTCGACACTTTTATGAATTAGTTTCTAATGAAATGCATGCTGATCGACTTGATAAATGCTTAAGATTAGAATGAAGCAATTATAAAGAGGCTTAAAAAATAGTTTTTATCCTAGAGAATTCACAGATTTCCCTAAATAGATCTGTACCGTCATAGGACATGTGGCCTAACAAAACCCATTGGTGGCAAGGTGCCTAACAAAAAGAAAGAAGAAGACACCAAAAATGCTTTTGCAAACTCCTGGTGGTCCAGGGCTTACTTCTTAAAAGAATTAGAGTTTCTATGTGAGCTTAAAAAATTTAAATTATTAAGATAGAAATCATTTTAGTGATCCCTCATGAGCCACCTATTGGGTTCCAGGCTAAAACAAAATTGACACACAAAAGCAAAAAAAAAAAAAAAAAAAAAAATAGAAAAAATAGGCAAGACTCTATACTCAAGCAAAGTAAATCAAACACATTAATAAATATAATTATTTTCTCAAAATAAAGCCCATTCGAACAGGTGTTCATACAATATAGTTAACAAAAAAATATCATGTCAACTAAGATGAATTCATTCCAATCTAGATTGACGCATTAACCTCCATATGAACAGGTGTTTGTATAGTATGATTTTCAATAATAGATTAAATCTTGTTCATCCATTGTGTCAATTGTTATGATCAAAATAGTGTTGTGCTGATAGTATAGTACAAAGGTGGTTCGTACAGTATAATAGAAGATTAAAATTTTTGTTTCGCATGAAAAAAGTGAGATTCATAAAAGTTGTTTGTGTGATGATCAAGACACAATAAAAAAGAATGATAACCACAAAACCAAAAGAACTAAAATAAAATAAAAATAAAATAATCAATAAAACAAATTAAGGACTAAAAAGATTAAAATTAAATAAAGTCACAAATAAACCAAAATATAAGACAAAACACATACGTTTAAAAGATCATAAATGATTGATTTAAAGTAAGAGGAATTAAATATGGAGCTCAAAAACCACATGTTACCACATGGTCTTTTGTAAGAGATCTTTAAATCCAAAGATCATGGAAAATCGTTTTTGGGAGCCTAAGTGAGTTGGGTCAGTTCTTGAATTTGGAAAAGCATCAAAATTCATGTCATGTTGTGTTTGATGCAACTTTGGTCTCCATGCCAAGTGTATTCTATGGTGGATAGTGCAAGTGTGGCTAATGTGTCAGATGAATAACCTCTATCATTAGGAAATTGTTAACTAACTTATGATAGTTATGATTCCTATTCCAAGGTTTATGAGATGCATGACATGGTGAGTGCTTACAAACAAGTTTATTTTAAAAAGCCTTGATTTTTTTTTAACAAAATTTTATTAGCACTTTCAAGAGAGCACATTTTAATTTTTAAAGAATGCTCGCTGAGATCTAAAATGTTCACACATTCTTCTAACTTTTTAAATAATTTTTCTAAATCAAGATGCAATACTTTCAAAGAATCATGTATTTCAGATAAAGTGGTATATTTCATATTCAATTCATCAAACTCATCTACTAAAGCCATATGATCTTTATTAAAATTAGAACCATCTTTTTTTAGCATTTCATTTTCTTTTTGAGGAACTTAGCATTCAGTTTTAAAGCTAGCGTGCACCTTTTTCAATTTCTTGTATGAATCATGAATTTTTTCTAAAACATCAGGTAATTGATTGTATGAAAGTTAACATATCTCATTTTGATTAGACTAATCAAAATTGTTGATTGCCATTAAGAACATATTTGTCACTTCCTTTTCTCCTTCTATTTTAGATGAATTTAAAGTGGAGTCAGCTAAAAAAGCTTTCTGAGATATTTTCTTGCCTTCATAGGACTTTGCTTTTTCTTCAACACTCTCCTTGCTTTGGTAACGTTTGATATTTGAGCAATCAATTTTAACTTGCTCTTGTTTCCTGTATTCATAACAGACAATATCGTTAGAAGCTTTAGAATTTTTATAATTCTTACATTTGCTCCACTACTGATGATTCTTTTGCTTTTTCCTTAGAAGTCTTTTGAATTGTTGAGTCATTAGTATGATTTATTGCTATCCTCCATCAGAGGAGCTGTCTAAATTATTGGCCTTTAAGGATACAATTTTCTCCTTCTTTCTCCTACATCAAGCTATCTTTGTCTCACTTCTTGCTTGTAGGCAGTGAGTGATCTAGGTAAGTTATCAATAGAATAATTATTCAGATCCTTGGATTCAGTAATAGCAGTAAGTTGCATCATAGGAAGATGGTTAATAATGCACAGTCTTATTTACTTTTTTAGAATTTGATAATTCTTTACCTAAAACATATAGGGATGTGATGATTTGTGTAAACCAAGCATACATTTTAGATATGGATTCACTAGGTTTCATGCAAAAAGTTCATATTTATGGAGTAGAAAATTTAATTAAGATTGTTTCACTTCACTTGTTCCATCATAAGTAATGCATAATCTATCCCAAATTTCTTCACCAGTAATACCAATAGATACGTGCATGTAAGCTTTAAATTTTAAAGCACAAAAGAAATAGTTTAAGCATTTAGTGTTTAGTTCGGCTAAATCTCTATCATGGGTATTCCATTAAGAAAAATCTATTCCAGATTTAATGCCATCTACTAAATGGGAAGGTGCAGAATATCCTTCCTGAACTAATTTTAACATGATATAATCAATTTATTATAAAAAGGTGGATATATGAATTTTCCCAAAATCAAAAGGTATAATATTAAATAGAGGTGGTAGGGTGATTGAGTATCCTTTCTCAGTATTTCAAATTCCAAAGTTAGCCGTTGATCATTTTTCAAAAGTTTTCTATAACTTTATTTTTGAATCTCACTCTGATACCACTTGAAAGTTTATGAGGATTATGAAATCCTAAAGATGTAGCCCGAGGCTAACCAAGAAGGAGGTGAATAGGTTAATTTAAAAATTCTTTAGTGAAAAGAACTTCTTTAAAAACTTTTTAAACTCACACATGATAATCAGTACATAGGATACGGAATGAGTAAATTTCACAACAACGAAATAAAATAGTTTGTTTCAGCCACACATATAATTACATAAAATAAAGTATAGAAACTAATCAGAATGAACACACCCAGAATTTATAATAGTTTGGTTAACTTGACCAATGACCACTCCTTCGAGACTCCCTCTCCCTGTAATGCGTTAAATAGTAATGACTCTCCCTTTGCTCCTATAGCAAGGCGGAGAAGCTTGTACAATTGCTATTTTACCTCCCTAGTGTGGTAGAGAAATGTGACTCGTTTACAGGCAGAGAAGCTTAACTCTTTTTTCACCGCCCTGGTGATAGTCAAATAACCACAACACTAATTTCACCCTCCTGGTGATGACAGAGAACCACAACTCTATTTTTACCATCCAAGTGATGGTTAAAGAACCACAATCTTTACTGAAGAACATCTTCCTTGGAGCCATAAAGAATCTAGGCATACACTTATAGATACTAAGTAAGATTCTTTCTTGGAGAAACCATGTCAATCCCCTCATAACTTCAACCTCATAAAATCTCGTTTTCTTCTCTCACCAATATCTCCTTCTCTCCCTCATAGTGGTTCTCTCACCTGAAGTCTCAACAACTAAAGATCTTATAATAGAAGTATTATACAAACTTAAGTAGTGGGCTTCAAGAAACCCTAATTTTTAAGAGATTCGTCTTCTATTCGTTCAATATAATCAATGCAATTCAAACTCGGCCAGCTAGATCATTCAGGTGAACTATTTAGCTATTATAACATTTCATATAATACGATCATAATATTTTATGGTACGAATTATAGAAATTCATTATATTTATTTGGGAAGATCCTTAGGATGGAAAACTTTAAATATCATTGATCGTCTAGGATTGTAGACATTGTATAATATAATCAATAAAAAAGAATGGATTTTATTTGGTATGATCTCTAGGATGGCCAATTTTTTATACAGGTAATCATACAGTATAAACTATATTATACAGTACGATCAATCACACTAATTGTCCATGATTTGGTTTCCGGATATCAGGGATTAATTAAGAATGATTTTAATTAGGGCATATAGGATGAATCAAATCATATTATATGATCAATACAAAATTAGTATGTTTATTAACCTTCGGTGGCTAGAGTTTTGACAGAGCAACACATATCATATAATAAGAATTAAAATCATACAATATAATAAGCCAAAATTTTATAGTACAAAGTACTTAAAAAAATCTTTTTAAAAAATGATTTTCTCTCTCCCTCTATATGTGTGCAAGGTTACTCAACAAAGATATTCACCCAATTATATGATTCGACTCAAGAAAGAGAAAAATACATAATAAAATAAAAATTGATAGTATCCCAAATCTATCCAGTCTTGAGGTGATCAGAATTACAAGTGGACGGATGACTAATTTCCTAAAAAGTTAGTACACACAAACAAAAAACAAATATCGTAGAAATAAGAGAAAAAATAACATACACAAAAATATTTATTATCATCAAGATCATAGTACTTGAATCTGGTTTGCAATAATCTCCCCTTTTTCTTATGATAGAAAACATTGTTATTTTTTGATGTTCTAAAAATTGCTTTCCTCTAAACTCCCCCTTAGATGAAAATCAATTGTAAAAATAAGGAGTGTAATTTTTTTTAAATTTTTTTATTTTAAATAATATGCAAACAATAACAATAACAAATAATAATAACAACAAACAATAACCTACTGCTCTACCTTTTGACATTTGTATAGTATGATACAAGTCATATAGTACGAGTTAAATCGTACAGTATGATCCAAGTCATATAGTACGATCAACATAAACATTGTTTCTTTAATTATACACTTCTCAAGTAAAGATCACATAAAAGAGATCTAAGAATACAAACCCTACTAGAAAGAAAAAAGAAATACCATTTGAAAGTAAAGAAATAAACCCAAAATATTTTTTTTGTTTTTATTAATTTACAAAGGATAACAACATAAGAGGTGCTAGAAAGATAAATGTGATATCTAAACAAAATAATAAAACACAAAAGGAAAAACATTGACTTAAAAAGAAAAGTACAACACAAACAAACTAGAATAGGGGTGGATCCTGATTAGAAGGAAGCTGTGGAGGTGGTTGAAAGAAATGGCTTAAGTTGTTGTATTATTTTTGACGAAGGTAAACTGATGTTGGATTTTTCAAAATTGCTCCATGAAGTAACACATATCATTATCATGTGGGTTTGCTATTGACCCATGCGAGTATAAAGTTTATCAATTCAATGAATCAACTCATCATATCAGTAGTGGTGAGGAGGTGGTGGAGGTGCAGCATAAGTTGTAGGGAAGCATACCCTTCTTCATCAAATGGAGGGTCCTCTGGGTCTTGATCCCTATGAAAGAGCATATAGAAGGAGGCATCCAAAAAGAACATTGGAGTGTGGTATGGAGGAGTAGGATATATTATATTGAATTTTATATCCTAGAGATACCCAATCAAATGTCCTAGAGTGATGTTTTGCTTTCTTATAGTCATTGGAAGTTAAATGGAAGTGAGGTTTTGGATATAATCAATTTACATTTGGGCTTCATCCATTTTGGTGTTTGACTTTATAAAGTAGGTGACAATTAGAAGGAGGGGAGTCATGTTTATCCAATCTCCAGCTGTAGGGATGATAGATGTTCTCAAAATATGTTGGATAGCCCTAGCATTTTAATTTAGAGTGTGAACTAAGGGTTTTGGTTGATCTTGAATTTTGAAGTAAGAGATTTATATCACTCTAATTAGAGTTAGATCTAGAGGCCATGGCAAGGGGAAAATTTCATTGGGTGTTTAGCTGAAGATGGATTCTTATGTCCTCTTTCGTGATTTCTACTATCTGATAACACACACGGGAAGATATTATAGTAACATCCACACTAGAAACTTATAAAGGATTTTGGAGTGGAAGGGATAAATCAAAGTAAGAAGAAATTAAAGCACGGTGGAATTGAATCCATTCATTACTGAAAAGCTTCAGGTCTATTGGTTAAGAAGCCTGGAAGATGTGATCTTAGCTTCTTTGTATTTTTGGTAGGATGCTTTATAAAAAGCTAACAAAAAGCAATTATCAGTTGGGTTGCGGGAGGAGGAAGCATCCTTGGTTTGGACACTATGCTTTCCACTGCCTACCATTACAAAAATTGTGATTGAAAGAAGAAGGATTAGATGGATTGTGTGAATAATTTGAATGAGTTGGGGTGTTTAAATAGAACTTCAGTGGATCATACATTATGATTGTGAGATTGAATGGGATGATTGTGAGCAATCAATTTGGCTAGACCATCAGTCAAAAAGGTTGTCTGATTGTATAATTTGATTAGACATCGTACATGATGATTAGAGATAGGGAGATCATCTCGAGGAGTTAGGCCATACAACTTTTGACCAAAAGGTTCATACAATATGATCAATAATAAATGTCATACCAAACAAGAAGAATTCATTCCAATCTTAATTAATACGGGGATCATCAAGATGAGCAGGTGTTAATACAGTACGATTGTCAATCATAGATTCCATCTGGTTCATCCATTGTGTCAAGGGTTGTAATCAAAGGAGTGTTATGCACATCGTACAGTCTGAAGGTGGTTCATACAATATGATAGATGATGAAAATTTTATTTCACAGAAAAAATAGTGAGGTTCAAAAAAGTGGTTTATGTGATGATCAGGACAAAATCATGAAGAATGATAATAATAAATCCAAAAAAAAATCATCAACAAAATAAATTAAGGTAAAAAAAAATTAAATAAACTCACCCATAAATAAAAATAGAAGACAAAACATAAATGTTGAGAAGCTCGTGAATGGCTGTTTTCAAGTGATAGGAATTAAATATCGAGCCCAAAAACCACATGCTCCCACTGGTCTTTTGTGAGAGATCTTTAAATTCAAAGATCATGGAAGAACAATTTTGGGAGCCTAAGTAAGTTTGGTTCCCTTCTTGAATTTGGATAAATCATCAGAATGCATGACATGCTATGTTTAATATAACTTTGATCTCCACTCCAAGTTGTTCTATGATGAATAGTGCAAATATAACTAAGGAATAACATCTAACATCAGGAAAAGGGTTAACTAACCTATGATAGTAATGATTTCCATTCCTAGATTTATGAGATGCATGACATGGTGAGTTCTTAAGAATAGATTTATTTTTGAATGCCTTAACGTTTTCTAACAAAAATTTATTCGCACTTTCTAGGGAAGATATTTAAATTTTTAAAGAGTGCTCACTTAGATCTAAAATATTAACACATGCTTCTAACTCTTTAAATAATTTTTTTAAATCAAGATGCAATTATTTTAAAGAATCATGTGTTTTAGATAAAGCAATATATTTATTAATCAATTCATAAAGCTCATCTAATAAAGCCATATAATCTTTATCTAAATTAAAACCATCTTTTGTGAGCATTTCATTCTATTTTTGCAAAATTGAGCATTCAATTTTCAAGCTAGTATACTTCTTTTTCAGTTTTCTGTTATGAATCATGAATTTTTTCTAAAACATCAAATAATTCATCAAATGAAAGTTGACATACCTCATCTTGATTAGACTGATTAAGATAGTAGTTTGCCATTAAGCACAAATTTTTCACTTTCTCTTTTGCATTTTTTCCAGATGAATCTAAAGCAGAGTCAGCTAAAACGTCTTTCTGAGATCTTTGCTTGCCTTTATAGAGCATTGCTTTTTTTTTTTAGGCATTCTCCTTTCTTTGGTGACCTTTGAGATTTGGGCAATCAGTTTTAACATGCTAAAGTTTCCTGCATTCATAACAGATAATATCATTAGAAGCTTTAGAATTTTTATAATTCTTACCTTTGCTCTATTGTTGATAATTCTTTTGCTTCTTTCTTAGAAAGCTTCTAAACTATCGAGTCATCAATGTGATTTCTTCCTCTCCTCTATCAGAGAAAGTGTCTAAATCACTAGCCTTTAGGGTTACAATTTTCTCCTTCTTTCTTTCTGCTGCATAAAGTTGGATTTCTCTCACTCCTTGCTTGTAGGTAATGAGTGATCCAAGTAAGCTAAAAAGAAAAAACATTCAGATCCTTGGAATCAGTAATAGATGTAGTTTTTGCATTGTAAGAAGATGGTAAACAACATTGAATCTTAATTTTTTTTTTCAAAATTTGATAATTTGTATATAACTAGTATACATTTCAGATACGGATTAAGTAAGTTTAATGCAAAAGAATTCATTTTCATGAAGCAGAAAATTTAACCTAAATTATTTCACTTCACTTGTTCCTTTGTAAGTCATGAATAATCTTTCCCAAATTTCATTACTAATAATAAAGGTAGATACATGCATGTAATATTCATATTTTAAAGCACAAAAGAAATAGTTTAAGCATTTACCATTCAATTAGGCTAAATCTTTATCATCAGTATTCCATTTAGAAAAAGGTATTCCAATTTTAATGCCACTTACTGAACTTGAAGGTTCATGATATCCTTCCTGAACTAACATCCACATACGATAATCAATTTATTATAAAATTTTGGATTAAATATCATTCTGCAATATTTTGATTTCTAAAGTTAGTCATTGATTGTTTTTTAATTTTTTTCTAAAACTTTGTTTTTGAATCCCACTTTGATACTGCTTAAATGTTTGTGAGGGTTGTGAAACCATACAGAATTAGCCTGAGGCTAACTAAGAGGGGGGTAGATTGGTTATTTCAAAATTTGTTTAGTGAAAAATAACTTCTTTAAAAACTTTTCAAACCCACACATAATAATCGTTATAGTGTATATGAAAAGAGAAAGTTTCACAATAATGAAATAAATCAAAATGTTCAACCAAACATATAATTGTAGAAAATAATGTGAAGAAAAAAAATAAGAATGAACACACCAAAATTTATAGTAGTTTGGTAAACCTAACCTTTGTCCACTATAGGAGACTCCCTCTCCAAGTATTGCACTAAATAGTAGTGACTCTCCTTTTTTTCTCCCACAGTAAGGTGGAGAAGCCTGTACAGCTACTATTTCATCTCTCTAGTGCAATAGAGAATTGTGACTCTTTTACAGGCAAAGAACTTCAACTCTATTTAACCCTCCTAGTGATGGTTAGAGAATCACAACTCTATTTTCACCCTCCTGGTGATTGTCAAAGAACTACAACTCTACATTCATCCTCCTAGTGATGGTCAGAGAACCATAACTTTATCTTCACCATCCAAGTAATGATTAGAGAACCATGATCTTTATTAAAGAATTCTTCTCATATCCACAGATAATCCAAGCAAATGCTTGTAGATACTAGGCATGATTTTTACTTGGAGCAACCATGTGAATTGCCTCACAACATCTCCCTCACAAAATCTCCTTCTCTCCTCTCACCAAGCACTCATTCTCTCCCTCAAGTCTCTCTCACTTGAAGTCTCAACATCCAAAGATCTTATAATAAAAGTATTAGAAAGCCTCAAGTAGGGGCTTAAAGAAACCCTTTTTTTTAAGAGATCCATCTTCTTTTAATACATTACAATACACATATCATCCAATATAATCAGTATAATTTAAACTTATCAAGTAAGATTATTCAGACGAACTATTTAACTTTTATAATATTTTGTACACTACGATCATAACAATGTATGATATAAACTATAGAAATTCCTTCTATTTATTTTGGATGATCCTTAGGATGACCAACTTTATATATTGTCGATCATCAAGGGTTGTAGACATCGTATAGTATGATCAGTACAAAAACCGTCCATTTTCATTTGGCATGATCTCTAGGATTACCAATTTCATTCACGGGTAATTATACAATACGAACTATATCATACAGTACGATCAATCACAATAATTGTCCATAATTTAATTGCTTGATATCGATGAATTAATCAAGAAAGATTTTAAATAGGGTGTACAGTAAGAACTAAATTATATTGTACAATCATTATAGAATTAGTAACTTTCTTAACCTTTAGTAGCTAAAGTTTTGATAGAGTACAACATATCATAAAGTACGAATTAATATATATAATACAAAATAAGGTCATACTATATAAAGCCAAAATCATACAGTATGATGTACTTTTTCAAAAAGCTTTCTAATAAAACATTTTTCCATCTCCCCCTTTATTTATGCAAGGTTATTCAACAAAGATTTCCACCAAATTACAATATACAACTCAAGAAAGAAAAAAAAATACATAATAAAATGAAAGCTGATTATAACCCTTGTCTACCCCGTCTTGAGTTGATCAAAATTGCAAATGAACGGTGGATTGATTTTCTGAAATGTTAGTACACACAAACTCAAAACAAAATCATAGAAATAAGAGAAAGCAAAAAAATACACAATAATATTTGTTACTATAAAATTTACAGTGCTTGAATCTGGTTTGAAACATGTTTGTTGAGTATTAGAATGTTGGTTAAGTGGTTTTATTAATCAAATTGGAGTTTTTTGAAATTTTAAATGAATTATTAGATTTTTTGAAATTATTAAAATAGTTTAAAATTAAAGGTTTAAAAGTTAACTTTTTAAAAATAATAAGTTTTGAATGTTTCAATTTTTTAATAAATATTAAACCTTAAAATGAGTAGTTAGATTATTAGTTTTCTTAATTTGAAGTTTTCTAAGAAACATTATGATTTTTTGAAATTTGGGCATAAATTTGAACTATGGTTGATTGGGAAGTTGACTTCTTGACTCTGACTTGATTTTAGAAATTTGATATTTTTAGAAAATATTTGATTTTAATTATAGTTGAATGCTCTGTGTTTGAGTGAATTGGATTTTTATAGAATCAATTATGATTTTTCAAAGGTTGGACATTTCTGAAATTTTTAAAATTGCCTTAACTAAGAGGAATTTTAGATTTCAATCCAAATAAACCCTAAACCTCTTGGAATCATCTCCAAAGGTCGTAAATGACATAAAGAGGTGTTTCCAAGCATTTGGACAATTTTTGAAAATTTTAAATATTTTTAATTTATTATTTGAAACAATTGTCCATTTTTCTTAAAAAATTAAACTAAAGTTAAATCAGAGATAGTATGATGGGGATTTTAATATTTATGGTTTGGGGGATTAATTTTGAACATATTGATATTTCATTTGTAATTTTTAGAATTTATTTAAATTAATTATGAAATTCTAGACTTAATTAAAGGTTGATTTTGGATTAGTTGAATCCCTAGCTTAATAACTTCTGAAATTAGCTAACTCCTAGCCTTGGATGGGCATTGTCACTAAGTTCAAGTGCTGTAAATATCACCCCTATTGGATACAAATTCTAATTTTCATGGCTTACAAAAAATCCCCCAAAATTGACTTAATTTTTGTCCCCAAGTTCACTAAGTTGTGTGGGCTCGAAACAACATTTCTCTAACGCTAGATACACATGTATAAATACAACATATCACAATCAAAACTAATATCTAGGAAAGCCTAAGCTAAGTCCACGTGTGTGCACCCTACACATGAAAAAGGTAATGATATAACTTAAACAAAACTAAAATTCAAATAATAGGTAATCAACAAGCTAATCACCCATTAATCCATCTCCATTAATTCTATTCAAGCAACCAAAAACCATATTTAAAATTTTAAGGGAACTCTCAAAACTCAAAAATTATATATATATACACACACACACACACACATACATGTATATAAAAGTATAAGTTTGGAATAATAAAAAAAACTAAAATATAATTATGGTGACTTCAAATTATATTTCTTTTTCAGAGATCTTATAGTCTCTTAAGATATTTTAATATAAAAAAGACTTTTATGTTTTGTAAATATCAAATTAATATTTAATTAAACATTAAATATTGTTGAAGTGATTAAAATTTTAAAATAACTTAAAATATATTAAGTATTTAACTTTGATATTAATCTTAAATTAAAGTATTCAAACTTTCAAAATTTTTAACCAGTTACATGTATTTTGTTTACTTTATATGAATTTGCTTTGAATTTTGAAGTTCTATGTTAATTAAATATATTTAAAATAATTAATAATTAACATAATTCTTAAATTTAATTGAATTAAACCTTAAATATTTTATAAAAATTTTAAATTACTTACAATAATTTCATTAATCTTTTTTTGAATTTAATTTTTATTAAATAATAATTAAATTTTAAAATACTCAAATGTTTGGGATTTACAATATTTAAAATATTTAAATTATTCAAACATAGTTAATAATCAAAATAATTTCAAAATAGTATTAATATAATTTTGAAATATTTTAACAAATTATTGTGAATTTTAAAATGGTTTAGATTTAGATAGAATTTTAATAATACTTAATTTTAAATATAATTAAATGTTATCTGAATATTTGAATATTTAATACTTAATTATTTAAAATTTATTTAAGGGCTTAAAATAACTTTTATTATTTTTTGTTGAGAGAATGCAAAGCAATATTATTACTAAAGAAAGAGGATTACAATCTAATAAAAAGAATACTTTCCTCCTTTAGCAAAGTAATGAAAGAAGTAGGAATTGAAATCCAATCACAATTATTTCAAACAAAATTATCACTATGAGCAAGGTTAGCACACTTATTTGCTAACTTATTACAATCTCTCTTCACTTTACTAAAAATAACATTCTTGAATTCGTTGAGGATGTCCATATCTTCCATTCCTTTTGTGTTCACCATCTTGGACGGATCTTTATTGAGTTTATAAAGGAATTTAATAACATTTGCATTATCACCTTCAATAATAATACCTTCATATTCTAGCTTCCAATTTTCTAAAATAGCTTTTAAAGCTTGAATAGCCAATTGTTCTAGACTTGCTACATCCCAATGCAAACCCTTGAAACCAAAATCCAAAAGAAATCTCCCTTTGAAATCTCTAAAAACTGCACCTATAGAAGCTTCATAAGATAGAAACAAAGAAGCGTCCACATTCACTTTAAGCCAACCAGGAGGGGAGGGGGGGATGCTAAGTCAAGGTCAACAGCTTATTAGGCTGATTAGCACCCCATTAGACCGATTTGAGAGCTCCTTTATCAATAAAGGAGGCTAGAGAAATAGCTTGATTTGCTATGAACAAACTAGAATCTTCCAAAGCTCCATGAACAAACTTACATCTTGATTTCCAATTAAGAAATACTAAGATGCAATATATTTTAACAAGAGTGTGATTCTTACCTGAATTGGTTTTCATCCATAAACAAAAATCCTCTAAAGAGCCAAAAATTTGTAGCAAGAAACCCTATTTATTAATGATTTGTATGCTTTGAGTCAATTTGTAGCATCTAATCACCACATGACTAATGTTTTCCATCTTTGAACAGCCCCAAGGACAAGCATCATCCGATCTCAATCTTCTATTCCTCAAGAAACCATAAGTTGGGATTGCTTCATGATAAATTCCACCAAAAACTTTCCACTCGTGGCAACAATTTTAATTTTTTAATCCAATCCCAAAATACATCTCTTTCCATTAAATCTCCCGAAGCCAATAATTTTGAAATAATAGGAGATAATGTCTTCCCTATTTTGAAATGAATCAATTCCAATCTATCTTTTCAATTATCTGAATCAATATGAATTTGAGAGATAAGCATAACTAGTTCTTCACCAAACTAGTTCTTCAATTCTTCAATGTTCCAGCCATTTTGTGTGATAGATTTATCAAGTAGCATATCATCCCTTAAGTGAATAGAAACGAAAGTTGGCAATTTCATAATACTTTTATCCAACAACCAAACATCATTTAGCACATTAATAGATTTCCCATCATTAACCTTCCATCTCATAGTCGGAGCAATAGCTTTACATCCTTTTAAAACAATTTTGAAAATAGACAAAGCACCATTCTTACTTTGAGTGTCCAGTTAAAATTCCCATATTTAGCAGCCATTACTTGGAATAAAAATGAAGAAGATCCCTTAAGAAAATTCCATGCAAATTTAGCACTAGATGGTCCAATCTTACTAATACAAGAATGTAGATTTCGTCCACCCAATTTGCTGGGTAAACATAGGACGTCCCAGCTAACATAATGCATTCATGGAATTCCATTCTATTTATTCCACATAAAGTCGCAGCATATTCTATCCAAGTCTAAAAGAATGCTCAAGGGAACAAGAGAATGAGCAATTTGAAATAACCGTAGTGAAAGGATCACAGATTGTTCCAATGTTATATTCCCAGGAAATGAGATATATTTATTGTTCCAGTTTTGGATCTTATTCAAAGTTGTTTGAATAAGAAACCCAAAATCACCAATACCAAGCCTTCTTAATGCAATCTTCACACCCAAGTAAGTTATTTCCTTAGCCACCTTTAGGCCCGTCAACCGAGAAACAAGTTTTTTCTTCCTTCTATTAACTGAATTGCCAAATAAAACTACAGCTTTATTGAAGTTTATGACTTGACCTATCCAACTGTAGTGCTGTAATATGATGTTTTTGATTTTTTTGACCATTTTGATAGAAACATCAGAAAACATCACAATATCATCCGCATAGAGTAAATGCAATATACAAGAAACATTAGAATGGATTTTGATACCAAATTCTCATTTCTCCAAGGCCAATGCATTTGACAACAATTGAGAACAAAGAATAAATATAAATGGATATAAAGGGCAACCTTGCCAAAATCCACAAAATGCTTTAATCCAGTTAGAGTACTTCCCATTAATCAAAATAGAAAAAGATGGATCCTTCACAATTCCAAAATTAAAGTAGAAAATTTAACTGGAAAGACAAAATACTGAAGAACTTGATTCAAGGTTTGCCCAGCCCACACTATCATAGGCTTGTTCCATGTCAATCTTGAGGGTAACCAAACCTTTATTTGTTTTAGAAAATCTGAATTTATAGAAGATCACTTTAGCTAGCAACACATGTTCAGACATATATCTTCCTTTCAAAAAAGTTATTTGCTCATTAGAAATACGTTTTGTAATGACCTTGAGCATTCTATTCAAAAGAATCATAGCCACGATCTTATAAATAGATTTACATAAGCTTATAGGTCTAAAATTTGATGGGAGCAAAGGATTATTAGTCTTTGGAATGAGCACCACTAAGGTCTCTTTCCATGTATCATCCATAATACCAGATGTAAACAATTGTTAAATTGCTCTCCACAAATAAAACTTAATGATATTCCAATATATCTTAATAATGGAATAAGAGATTCCATCATTACCCGGTGATTTAAATCCACCGAACTAATGTACCACCTCATATACTTCCTCATAAGAGATTTCCACATCCAGAACATTCATATCTTCATCCTTAAGCACATTGACGGGTGGCGGCCAATCATCTAGAGAACAATCTCTATTCCTCCAATTATTGCTAAAGAAGTTCAAAAAAACTTCTTCGGTTTTGTTTAGATCTTCTACCATATCTCCAACATGATTTTTGATTTTATACACCCAATTAGAATTCCTTCTATTATTAGCAAAGGAATGAAAAATTCTGGAATTTATATCTCCTTCCTCGAGCCACTTCACCTTCGAATGTTGCCTCCACCATGTATTTAATATAGCCAAGGTAGAATTGAGTTCATCGACTTTAGACTTGAGCAACTTCAATTTCTCTATGGAAAGAAAACCTTCTTTTTCCTCCTCTAATTGCATGACCATTATTTCATCTTTGAGCTAGTTCTTCAAGTAATTTAAATCTTGAAGCTTAACCTTGCTCCAAAAGTAAAGAGCCTCAAAGTCTTATAGCTTTGGTATCAAGAATTTCAGATGGATTTCCATTCACTTGCATGGACCAAGATTTGGCCACCACATTGTAAGAAGCATGGTATGAAGCCCAAGACTCCTCGAATATAGTAATCCTCTTCACTTTGAAGTTGTTTTCCAAAATATTTATCAAGATTGGACAATGGTTACAAGCTATCCTTGCTAGATGTTTCACCACCACCCATTGAGAAACTTCAATAGCTTTAGAATTCAAAAAACATCTATCTAACCTCTCCAAGATCCGAGCTCCATCTATCTAGTTGTTACTTTAAGTAAAATTGGTTCTATGAAGCCAACAACATGATAGTCGTTGTTGATTAGAAAAGCTTTAATTTCCTTAGATCCTTGGAAAAAACTGAATTTTCTCCCACCCCTTTTATCTCCACTATCCAGCAGACAATTGAAGTCCCCTCCTATAATAGAAGGTAAATTTTTTGGAGAATACTGATCCAATTTCCTCCAAACTTTGCTTATTTTAACAAAATCATTGCTACCATAAACCGTAGATATACACCAACTTCCCTTATTAAGAATCTCAAGTTTCCCAATAATGCCTTGTGAGAAAGCATCTAAAACTTTAAAAAAAGAAACTTTAGTATTCCACAAAACAATAATACCTCCTGATAACCCATTCGATGGAACATAAAAAAAGTTCCAATCAACTCTGATAAGCTTTTCAACTTCCTTCTTGTTAATTGAAGAAAGCTTTGTTTCCACCAAACCAACAAAAAAAAAACTTCAAACTCCTTCACAAATTCTTTTAAATAAAGAGAAGCGTGATTTTTTTGGCTCCTCTACAATTCCAAAAAGCAATCGAAGCCGTTAATTAATTCGATGGGTAACAACACCCACTCCAACTTTCTTTCCCAAATAATTCCTCCTGATTTTAGAAACCTTGACAGGCCCAAGACTTTTAACTTCTTTAGCCAAAATTGTTTTAGCTAAAGAAGAATCTCCTTCTATACCATCAGTAATTTCAAGCTTTTTAACAATTGGTTGAACAAAACATTGTTAAGGATATTTCAATTTATCAGAACATGCGATAACGTTTTCTACCAAGATTTCAATTTCACCCTCCTCATGTTCCACAAAATCTGCAAGAACAGTCTCCTCACCTCCATCAGCCAAGAAGCTGAATTTGTTTGTATATTGATTAACAGAATCTAAATTCGGCTTATGCTATGAAGTAGGGATTGAAATACAACCAATGACAGAAACATCCATCTCTTGAGTTACTTCTGGTGCTTCAAGAATACAGTCATCATTCAGCATTTCAGTGGATTTTATAACATTATCCACCTCCTTCTTTCTATTACCTATGTCCAAAGCCACATTATTAGAACCATTATCTTTAGATCCCTTGACTGGGTTAACAGCCACCCCACATCTTACACCATTTTTTCTTCCAGTTTTCCCATATTTCACATGGATCCAAGGTCCATAAGTTGGTTCTGATTTGGAAACTACAACATTTTCAGCCAACCTTTCACTGTTAGTTTTAAAATAATTTTCCTGAGCAGGAATTTCCTTAACACTAGAAGATATATGAACTGAGGCCTAATTACCCTTCAAGCTTGGACACTTTTTATTTAAGTGACCAATTTTACCACATTTATAATAGAAATTATTAATCCGTTCATACTCAATGTTTTGGAAAAATCTTCCAAAACTTCCTTCAACCCAAACTCTTAGGGGAAGTTGCTGATCCAACTAAATTTGGATACAAATTCGAGCAAACTCCCACCTTCCCCATTTAAACGTATTTGTTGAAACTTGTTCAATATAAATTAGGTTGTTAGACCTAAGCTTATATCTCAGCGGCTAACCAAGAGGGGGGTGAATTGGTAATTAAAAATTATCCCTCTTTTAAAATTTAAACCAATAATAACTTTAGTGAATTTTTGTAAAAAATATTTTTCAACCACAAATTAAATAATATAGCAAAGTAAAAAAGCAAAAGTAGAGAAAAATAAAAAGACACAAGATTTATAGTGGTTCGGTCAAATTCGACCTACATCCACTCCCGGAAGCACCCTCCGAGTATTGCACTAATACCACTAGTGACTCTCCTTTTGCACCCATAGCAAGGCGGAGAAGCCTTTACAAAAACTCTCTTCAATCACTACCTGGTGAGGCAGAGAATCGTCGTCCTTTTACACTCTCCAAGTGTTGGCAGAGAATCGTCTATCCTTTTACACTCTTCAAGTGTTGGCAGAGAACCGTCTGTCCTTTCACACTCTCCAAATGCTGGCAGAGAACCATCCATCCTTTCACACTATCTAATTGTGGGTAGAGAACCCTTTGGCTGTTCACACTTTCCAAGTGTAGGTAGAGAAACCTTCATCCTTTCACACTCCACGAGTGTCGGCAGAGAACCGGATCTCCATGACAGATCTTCTCACGAGAAATCTAAAGGATGAGAGAAAAGTGTGAAGTAATCAAAAATCACAATTGAAGATTCTTACCTTTGAGTACCAAATGAATCTTTCATGCTCCAGTAGTAAGAATCCTCCTTCAAATAGTCTCTCACACTCTCTCCTTCACTCTCCCTTTAGTTTACACAAAGATCTGTAGGCAAAAAGATTACAAGATAGTTTTAAGTTGACCTTATATAGGAAAGATATGAAAAACCGTCCAAATACTGATGACTTTTAAGTCTGTACATAGTTGATCGTCTCGGACGATCGTCACATCATCCTGTATGAATAGTATAAAAATAGTTGCTCACGAAACCAATGTATATTGGTACGAACTAACTTCGTACCCAATTATTGTCCCGTATGAACTAAGTTCATCTTGGGATGAAAAATTAGATTAAGGGTTCGTTTAGACGAAACTACAAGACGGTCCCAAATTTTTAAGTAACAGAGGACATTGTCCTGGGATGAAGACGAGTGTTCATTTGGACGAATATTTCATGTCATGTGTCCAGAGAACTTCGTCCTGATATTAACAGGATGAATCATCTGGACTATCAGCACAAAGTGAGAATCTAGAGCCAATCGTCTGGGGATGAATTATACACTTCATCTGAATGATCAATATAAAGTGAGAAATTCAGAGCCCATCATCCAGGAACGAATGGTACACTTCGTCTTGACTAACAATTCAAAGTGAGAATCTAAATCACATCGTCCCAGGATGAATAGAGAAATTCGTCTAGATAAACAGGACTTAGAAAAATTTTCTCACTTCCTTTTCGTTCCATTGCTCTTCCGAGGGGATAACTGACCTGATCATCCCGTACAAACTTGGTTCATCCCGTACGATCAGTATGATTTTTTAAAGATCTCCCAATGTGTGTGTGTGCTAAGCTACTTGAGTACAATCACAATCTCTCAAATTTAACAGAATGAAAAATATAGACTTCAATTTACAAACTATGATGTGCTGAATTTGAGTTGAAGTCCTCATTAGTCTGGAGTACGATTATCCTGAAATGTTAATCCACACAAGAGCAAAAATAATTCTCCCAAAAAGTGTTAGGAGAATATAATACTTAAAACAATAATATTTGGAATCATCAAAACTATACAAGTTGCAAGAATGTAAAACATGTAAATAACAACTCTCTTAACAATATTACCATCTAACATATATGGTATCCCAATTTTAGAGGCAATTATATAAATATTTACTTCATCCCAATATTACAATGGCAAATTTGGCATCCTTATCCAAATAGGAGCAGTAAGACCTTTGACGGATCCTGGAGAAAAATTTGGAGACAACTTATCAATGCCAATAATATGACCATTCACATACCATGGCCCCTTTGATAAAAACAGCTTCTACATCATCCATCATATTGAAAGCAAATAGGACCCATTCTATTCCCAATAGTGTCAGATGAAATTTACCAAATCAAGCCCACTGTCTGCGCAATTCTCCACTAATCACATGAAGAGGGACATTATCACCAAATATTTTCACCACAACCGACTTCTGAAGCATCAAAATATTTCCCTTTTCATTGTCTTCATTCATTTTGACAGCCACTCCATCTTCAATTATATAATTTCCATATTCGTTATTAGTTATTCTGATATTAGGCCTTTTAATCCAGGCATTGAGCATTACATTCCCCTTATGTACTTCCTGATTCATTACAGTAACTCAATTTAAGCTTCCATTACTAGAACTTAACTTTTCAGAATTATAAGCACGGTCAGAGATACAGCCAACATCCAGTGGAGGATCAACAACCTTTGAACCATCAATAGCCAAATCATTTGGATAAATATTTTTGTATGCTGATGTCAGGGAATTCGCATTTATTGCACTGTTTCTAGGTATTGCATTTGAATTTCTGAATCTATTGACAAAAAATTTTATACCAGAAGAAGAAGCCTATTGATCAATGGATTTCAATGGTGGAGAACTTACCAGAGTTAATTTTTTTGGCGTTCTACATTTTGGATCACTTAAAATTCTATTTCCCTTGCCTTCCATAAAGATAGTTTGAAAGTTCATTAGGGAAGTTAAGCCCTATGAACTTAGTCCCAAGCTAACCAAGAGGGGGGGGGGGGGGGTGAATTGGTATTTTAAAAACTCTTTTCACAAAGAAAGAAAATTGCATAAACCAAATCACACCACAGAACTAAATGCAGAATTTAAAAGTGCGGAAGCAAGAAAAAGAACACAAAAATTTATAGTGGTTCGGTCGACTCGACCTACGTCCACTCCATAGAGGCACCCTCCAAGTATTACACTACAAAACGTGACTCTCCTTTAGCCCCCATAGCAAGGCGGGGAAGCCCTCACAAGAACCTCCTTTTTGCCACCCCGGCAAGGCAGTGAACCTACCTCCTTTTGTTTCCTCCTGAAGCTGGCAGAGAACCAAAACCAAAAGCAAAACTCCTTACCTCTACCGACACTTCCACGGACGAGAAACTCTAGACGAAGAACAAGCAGAGCGATCCTTGAAGCAACCCTTGTGAATCACCTCACAAGCTCCCCCTCATAAGATCCTCTCTCTCTCTCCCTCACACTCTTTCTCTCCTCAAGGTCTTCTAAGGTCAAGGCATCAACCAAAGGTCTTGAAAAATGTTGAACAAGAGATCTTAAATAGAAGAGCTTCAAAGGAGCTCATTAATTGCAAGTTGTCGACTATATCGTCCAGGCCGATATGGACATCGGCCTAGCCGATCAGTACAAATCAATGAAGATCGGCCAGAGCATTGCCCTGGATGCAAAGCAGGATGATTGAAAATTGGCTTGATCGTCCAGGCCAATCTCACGATCGTCCTGGTCGATCAGTTCAAATCAGAGGAAAATCGTCCTGACAATAAACCTGGATACGAGCTGGCCGATACTTATCGTCCTGAAGTAACTTAAGGTTTTTGACTGGATCATCCAGGCCGATCCTGCGATCGTCCAGGATGATATGATCGTATCAATCATCCTTAATTACTACCTTGATTTCCAAAACAATTATGGCATAATTTTTGCATATCGTCCAGGCTGATCCTAGGATCGTCCTGGCCGATAATTTAAAAATACAGTATACCTTAATTATCAATGGAGGCAACTTCTTTCTATTTTGAGCTTATCGTCCTAGCCGATACACCTATCGTCCAGGCTGATATGTTAATGTCGGCTGCCTTAATTAAGAATCCTTATTTAGACTTTCTGTTTTAAGCCGGATCGTCCAGGACGATCCAAATATCATCCTGGCCAATATGAGTAAAAACAGAAATTCTAAATCTCTCAAGTGTGTGTGTGAAGGGTTACTTAGCATCAGTCTCTTTGACCATTACAAGTAGACTCAAAAGGTAAAAAACAAAAGTACAGACTGACTCGACCCTAAACCTACGCAATCCTGAACTGGCTTCTTCTTGATCGTCCAATCTTCGATTCCTGAAAAGTTAGAAGCTACAAGCAGTCCAAGACAAACAGTGTTTGTCAATCATCAAAACATATGCCATGAAAAATAGATTTGCATCAATCTCCCCCTTTTTGATGATGACATACACAAGTAGGAAAAATTAAACAAAAAAATAGGTTCATTAGAGAATCAAGGTTACAACAGCTATTTCCTACCACACCCTACTCCCCCTTTTGTCATCACAAAAAGAGGGTCCATAAACAACAGAAAAACATCACAAAAGACTAACAAGCAAGCTACAAAAGACAGGAAACACACAACACAAAGCACAGACTAAAAGAACGAGGGATCCTGATCATCAGATGGAGGTGGTGGAGGTGGCTGCTGAAAGTAACTGGCAAGCGTGGTAAACTGAGCATTGAACCAGGCGATGTCGTGGTCAAGCTGCTGCTACTGGTGAGTAAGGAAACTGTCAAATCGGGCTAGATCCTCAGCGCGGTGATGCTCGTAACGGGTGATGTCCTCAAAGTGTTGCTGCTCCTGTGCAGCAACATAGGCATCAAACCGGGTCTCCCATCTATCAAATCTCTTAATTAACTGATCAACCGGTGAGTGCTGGTGGAGAGGAACAGGATCAGGAACAGGGGCAGGAGCGGGAGCCTCCTCCTCTCTAGCACCCCGAGGTTCCTCAGGGTGGAGACGAGTACTGTGAAGGGTTCTGAAGGAATTGTTTGAGTAGAAGGGAGTTGGGAGGTTTGGTGGAATAGGATACTGAAGTTTGTATTTAGTTTCAAGAACATAGGCTATGATGTGTCCTAAGGCTAGATTTGGTTTCCTCTTGTGACCTGGATCGCGAATTATGGTTAGGTGATCAATGTATCAAAAAATTAGATCCGCAGTATTGAATTCTCTATGAGCCATGATGTAGAAAGTAATGAGGGAAAGTAGAGGGGTGATGTGGATTCGGTCCCCGGCTTTTGGAATTACGGAGGTGCGAAGGACATGTTGGATTGTCCTAGCATCTTTGACTAAAGAGCTAGTCTCTCCAACATGGTAAGGTACATTGGTCTGACAAAGAAAGTGATTCGCCGTCGATAAGTCAAAATCAAGGTCAGAGGCGATTATGTGCAGCTTATCCCCGGTGGTGGATAACTGTAAAAGATCAACACAATCCTGATATGTAATTTTGACAGGGCGTCGATTCACATAGGAGGTCAAGGCTGTGAAGGTAGGGTTGATGCGAAGGTTTGCAAAAAATTCTCGAAGAAACTCTGAATTGAAAGGGAAAGCAAGAGACAGAATGAAGCAAAGGGAGGTGTGAGCGAAAAGATCCATTACCGGGTAAGAGATGTGGACATGATTGATGATTCTGGAGACAGAAATTCCACACTCTTTGTAACGATGATAGGCGGCTTCATCTTCTACTTCCTAGAAACGAGAGTCAATCCTTGCCCTCCAGGAACTCCCAGAAGTTTGTCGGATGCGTTTCCCACCAGCCATTGAGAGCACTAAGCAAAGAACACAAGAGAAGAAAGGATGAAGAGTGAAAAATCATGGCTGGAACAGCCTGAATTTAAAGAAACGGCCATATCATCATGGCCGATCGCAGAATCGTCCAGGCCGATATGGTTCAATAATAACGTACATGCCGATTGGTCAAAAAAGCAGTCCGATTGTCCGGGCCGATCAGATATCGGCCAGGCCGATTAGACACAGGCGATCGGCCCGAGGAGTTAGTCTGGACAACCATTGAAAAAGCCGATCGTCCAGGCCGATTAGGTGTATCATCCAGTACGATGCACAAAAATTAATCATACCGGCCGAAGTTAAAATGTTTAAAATGCTTGCCACGTGTATCGTCCAGGACGAACAGTGGATCGGCCCGGCCGGTTATCCAATAATGGATCGTCTGGGGCCGAATTTAAAGATCAAAACGTGCTGACACGTGGATCGTCTAGGACGATCCAGTGTATCGGCCAGGACGATGCACATAAAATGCATCGGCCAGACAAGTATACTATCGGCCAGGACTATCACCATGAGTTCAATCAAATCGGCCAGGACGATATAGGATCATCCGGGATGATGAGTAATATTAAGCACAGAAAAGTTCAGCAAATGAATTTTGAAGAGAATTTGTCATATCGTCCAGGATGATAAAAGTATCGGCCAGGACGATGTGACTAGAAATTTAATTCAAGGAAGGAATGGTGATGATCAAGACCCTCAAACATAAAACAAAAGAAAAGCAGTCAAAACACATAAAAATAAAACAACATAATGAAAACCAAACAACGAATATTTTTGGATTTTAATTTTTCTAATAATTTTTTTTTTGTTTTATGGAGGCATCATATGAGAATTCTTTTCAAAAGTTAAACTTTTAAAGTTCCAAGAGATCAAGAAGTTTAACAAATCCCAATCCGAAGAAGGTAGAATATCTGATTCTGTTAACCCTAGATCGGACATCCTTCAGGATACAAACTTCTTTTGAAAACAGAAATCTAACTCAGAATAACTAAATAGGATAAAAAGATCCATTCAAAACTTGTTTACAATTAAAATATCTTATAAATAATAAACCAAGGTAATTTTTCTCAATCATGGAAATTAAAATCAAGTATTTGAAAGTATTACATAATCAATGAGTTTTCTAAGTTTTAAGAGTTTTACCATAGAGAGGATAGCTTGCATTTAGTGGGCTAATTTTATGCCTCTTGTCTCTTTGTTTGGCTCTTTGAGCATCTTTTGATTTTTGATACACTTTTGTGTATATAGCTTTCTTTTCAATTTGGCTTCATTGGCCTCTTTCCTTTTTAACTCTTGCAAGATAAAAACTCTTTAATATACCCTTAAAGAAAAAGACTTAGCTGTGAGTATATCCTCCAAATATTAGAGAATAGGAGCTCTCTCTCTAACATAGGGAAGAACAATCCACAACACAAAATCAAAATCATGTGATAAATGCAATGGCGAGATTTCAAAAGCTTGAAAGATATCTAAAAACTTTGGCTATTATGCATAAGATAGATTAAAGTAGCAAGATAAGAAAAAAATCTTAAATAAAAAGCCATTGGTTAAACTGAGTTTAGACTTTTGTTTAGAGAAGAAAATCATACCACTAAACAAAGTCAGAAGCAGGGAAAACATCAACAGTTTACTCCCTTTAACCAATTTAGAAAAAAGCTAAACACTATCTCTAAAACTCCAAAATTTAAAGGCTTTAAAAAAAATCATCATCTGAAAGACCAAATTTAAAGAGCAATGCGAAGACAGAATACATAAAAACAAAAAAAAATAAAAACAACGCAAACTAGACTACCACAAAGTAAGCACAAAAACTAGCACAAAGAAACACAAAAAAACATAAACATTTCAAACATGTGATAAAGCAGCGAGTTTAAGCAATTTTGAGCTGCGAGCCTCCTTATGTCCAGTTATTCTATGCTCCCATGAGGTCTTTGGTGAGAGCACTCCTTCAACACTCAACATCAGTCAGATTTAGGAACCCAAACAGGTTTAGGATCCTTCTTAGGAAAAGTGGAATGTAATGCAGATATGGTATGCTGTGAATCATGCATCTTAGGTCTCCACACCCAATGTGTACTACGGTGAACGGTGCAAGTGTGTGAGATTTGTCCTAGCATGCCACATGAGAAACATCTAACTCCATGAAAAGGTTTTCTTAAATGATTTGAGTTATGATGCCTCTTCCTAGGTTCTTGCTTAAAATCAAAAGTGGAAGTCATCCGATTTTTCTTATATGTATCAAAATCATTTTGAATCCTCAAGTTAGTTCCTTTTAATGCATCGTTTTCAATCTTCAAATTTTTCTCAATCTCTTTAGATTTCTTAAGATCAACCTTAAGTGAGGTGTGTGAAGCTTTTAATGCATTATGTTCATCAACTAATTCCAAATGCTTTTTGTTCAACTCATCAAATTCATCAAGAAGAGCCATGTGATTTGAATCAATCGTTGCATGATCTTTGAGAAAAACTTCATGCTCTTTTTGTAGATTTGAATGTTCTAATTTTAGACTAGCATGAGTTTTCTTAAGTTTTTTGTATGATGCATGGATTTTTTCACAAATTTCAAACAATTCATCATAGGTTGGTTTACATACCTCTTCCTCATCACTTTGATTTTCTCCCATTAAACACAAGTTTGTAGTCT
The DNA here is from genome assembly GCA_016618105.1 of Dendrobium huoshanense. NCBI lineage: Eukaryota > Viridiplantae > Streptophyta > Magnoliopsida > Asparagales > Orchidaceae > Dendrobium > Dendrobium huoshanense. The sequence goes on along the minus strand of CM028357.1, from coordinate 14,165,029 downwards.
CTTCCTCTAGTTCAGTCTCAGAGGAACCAGTACCATATTCTGCCCAGAAACCTCTTTGGATTTTCTTCTTGTCCTTCCTAGACTTAGCTTTCTCCTCACCTTTTTCCTTTTCTTTGCTTGAATGATATTGAAGTGTAGGATAATCGGCTCTCACATGTCCAGGCTTTCTGCATTCTAAACAAACAACATCAGAAGATCCTTTAACATGTTTGTGATCCTTACCTTTTCTCCAACTTTGATGATGCTTTTGTTTCTTCCTTAGAAAGTTTTTGAATTGCCTTGTGATGAAGGAAATTTCATCGCTTTCAGACCCGAAAGATTCAGAATCCGATTTGTAAGCCTTCAATGCAATTATTTTCTCCTTTTTCTTTTCACCTGCATCAACATTTCTTTGATTCACCTCTTGCTTGTAAGCAATGAGTGAGCCAAGTAATTATCAATAGAATAGATGTTCAAATCTTTAGATTCAGTGATTGCAGTGATTTTTGCATCATAAGACGAAGGCAAGCATCTCAAAATCTTGTTCACTTTTTCATAATTCGAAAGTTCATTTCCTAGTGCATGCAACTAAGTAACTATTTGAGTAAACCTAGTGTACATGTTAGAAATCGATTCATGAGGTTTCATACGAAAAAGTTCATAATCATGCAAGAGAAAGTTCAAACGGGATTGTTTAACTTCATTAATACCTTCATAAGTGATGCACAATTTATCCCAAATTTCTTTACCAGTTTAGCAAGTTGAAACACGCATGTAATCTTCAGATTTCAAAGCACAGAAAAAATAGTTCAAACATTTTGCATTTAATTGAGCTAAATCTCGTTCATCAAAAGTCCATTCAGTAAAAGCAACTTCAGTTTTAACACCATTAATTTCATGAGAAGGTGGAGAATAACCTTCTTGAATAAGCATCCACATGCGATAATAAGTAGATTATAAAAACGTTGACATGCGAGTTTTCCAAAAATCAAAAGGTAGGTTATCGAACAGGGGAGGTCGGGTAATAGAATACCCTTCCGTAGTGTTACGATTCCCAAGGTTAGCCATGGATCAAATTCAAAAAGTTTTCAAACTTAAAATTTTTAAAAATCTCGCTCTGATACCACTTGAAAGTTTGTTAGGGATGTTAAGCCCTATGAACTTAGTCCCAAGCTAACCAAGAGGGGGGTGAATTGGTATTTTAAAAACTCTTTTCACAAAGAAAGAAAATTGCATAAACCAAATCACACCACAGAACTAAATGCTTGCGAAAGCAAGAAAAATAACACATAAATTTATAGTAGTTTGGTCGACTCAACCTACGTCCACTCCTTGGAGGCACCCTCCAAGTATTGCACTACAAAACGTGACTCTTCTTTAGCCCCCACAGCTAGGCAGAGAAGCCCTCACAAGAACCTCATTTTTGCCACCCCGGCAAGGCAGATAACCTACCATCCTGGATAGTTTGATTATATGCTGCTTTGCTTACTGTGATTGGCCCGGATGATCCTCTTTGTCCTAAATGATGTTCTTAAATCTTTGCTCAATTAATGGTAATTAGCCCGTATGGTCCACCTATTCATCCTAGACGATACACATAGCAATACATTTAAACTCTTTAAATTCAACTGATACGATCAATTATTGATGATCGCCTCGGACGATCCACCTATTTGTCCTAGACGATGCCTATGGAAATGCTTTAAACCTTTTAAATTTGGCCAATATGATTCATTATTATGCATCGTTCTGGACAATCCACCTAATCGGCCAGAATGATCTTCTTTTTCAATGGTCATCCATCTTGACTCCTCAGGACGATTGCTTATATCTTATCATCCTGAATGATATCAGATCATCCTGGATGACTTTACCAACTTTTTGACCAATCATCCTAGATGGAATTATTGCACCCGAACATCTTAGACGATTCTATAATCGTCTTGCATGATCTATCCAATTCTTTAAAATTTGAGGCTTCTAAAAGTTTTTCTCACACACCTTCCTTCAATCCATCTTACACTCACTGTTTCCCTATTTTCCTTGATCATTGTTGGAGGAAAAAAGGTCTTGCATGCCTTCTAGAAGATCATTAACGGTAAATCTGGACCCTCGATTCACTGAGGAAGGCGATTAAGCCTCCTATTAGAGGTAAAAGATGACCGAGATCACTGTATCCCAAACTGTCAACCCTCACATCCTTTCCTATCCTGTTCTTGATTTATTTGCTCACACTACTCTCACTTTTTTCCTTACTCTTACCATCCCATTCATTTTGAAGTTACTATTTGAATTTTTTGCTAGCTTTTGCATTAATTCCTCTTTTACTGCTCTTCAATCTTATATGAATAAGTAACCTATCAAAATCACTTATCAAGACTATCAAGACCTCCTACAACTGTCCATCACACCATATCCTATATAAAGATCTCGACTATGACTAGGCTCTGGCCAATCACGTTTTGAGGAATACCAATACATCCTATTATGTTGGAGAGTCTAATAGCTTACACAAAGATGCTAGGAAAATCCAACATATCCTTCGTACCTCAATTCTTCCAAAAGCTGGCGATCGCATTTATATCACTCCACTCCTTTCGATCACCACTTTCTACATCATGGTCCATCGTGAATTTAATGCCCCTGGTCTAATTTTATGATACATTGAGCACCTGACAACCATCAGAGATCCAGGATATAGGAGGAAGCCCAATCTTTCCTTAGGCCATATCACTACTTATGTCCTAGAATCCAAATATAACCTCCAATATCCTGCCCCACGAAATATTCAACCTGCCTTCTACTCAAACAACTCCTTCTATATTCTTCATAGTACAAATCTTCACCTAGAGCACGAGGAAGCTGAGGGAACTAAGGAGGAGGCAGCTCCTGTACCTATAATTGTACATGCTCTGCTCCACCAGCACTCACAGTTGGATCAACTGGTAGAGCGGTTTGACCAGTGGGAGACTCGCTTCGAGTCATATATTGCTGTATAGGAGCAGCAACATGCAGAGGATGTTGCTTCCTTTGACTCTTACGTGGCTCACCAGCAGCACCAGCACTACTAGGACATGGCCTAGTTTTGGGAGCAGTTGCGATGCTTTCCAAGTTCTTTCACCCACATCCACCACCACCACCACCACCACCTTTGGATGATCAGGGGTCGTCTTTATTTTAGTTTGTTTTTCATGATATTGTTTTTCCCTTAGTGTAGTTTAGTTCTATTTAGTAGGTTATGTTGTGTTTCTTTTATCTTTTTTGCCTCCTTTTTATGATGTCAAAAGGGAGAGTAATTGTACTATTTTATAATATTTTGGGGTACTATGTACTGTATTCATTTGCTAGTATAATTTAAACTTCCTGATTCGTTGTTTTTATTGTGATGCTTCAATTGAACAACTAAAATTTGTTTTGTGTCTACCATCATCAAAAAATGGGGAGATTGTTGCAAATTTGATTTCAGGGACTACAATTTTGATGATAGAAAATAATTTTATTTCTCTATGACAGCCTTGCCTACTAACATTTCAAGTCCATAAGATCGAGTGCAACTCAAGCTAGCTCAAGATTGGGTAGAATAGGTCTAAGTCAATTTGTAATCTTTTACATCTTCTTGAGTCCATTATAATATTGTGGGTCCTAATGCTAAGTAACCTTGCACGCACACACTTGGGGGGGGGGAGTGGGGAATTTATGACTGTTTTAGAGTTTTCCTTTTTTGCTCACATCATCTAGGACAATAAAATTAATCTAAATGATCAATTAAAAATAGAAACCCTAATTAGGACATCCTAGTTAAGGCAGCTATCATTAAGCACATCGTCCCGAACAATGTTATCATCAACCTAAACGATTGGCTCAAATCCGAAAGAATTAGCAACCAGATCTATTTAGGTAGCTTTTATTTTTGGACATCATCAAGGATATCTTCCATGACATCATCTTAGATGATGCAGTATAATTATGCCTAAATTAATATGGTAATTAAGGAAAGCAATTAAGGTTTGATTGCTCGATCATATCTTCCTAGATGATCTTAGGATCAGCTGGGATGGTCAGTTCAAAAACTTTAGTTATTCCTAGACGATCAAACATCAGCTTGCTTCTATTTAGGGCGATGCTCAGGACGATATGTACTGAATTGAACTAATCGTTCAGGATAATTATGAGATCGGCCTGGACGATCAAGTTATTTTTATATCATCCAGACATCTATTCTGGGTGATGTTTTGGACAATATTAAATGACTTATACTAATCATTTAGGATGATATCCTATCAGCTTGGACAATATAAACAAAAACCTTTTAATCATCCTAAATCATCCTGGCTGATTGAGCTAAATTTATACTGATCATACAAGATGATATTTATATCATCATGGATGATAAAGTCAGTTTGTTGCAATTAAGACCTATTCTAAAACTCTTCTATAGAAGACCTCTTATTCTACCCAAGAGAGTATCTTTTGCTATTATCCTGACCTGAGAGAGCTAAGAGGAGAGGGAGAGAAAGGGAGAGAGAGAGAGAGGATCTTGTGAGGGGGAGTTTGTGAGGGGTTTCACAAAGGTTTCCCAAGCAAGGATCCTTCATCGTCTTCTCTAGTTGTCATTCCTAAGTTCCTTGAGGGTTCTAGAGAGGTCTACTTAAACATCTGATCGAGGTTCTTTGCTTGCTTCAGGAGGAAGCAAAAGGAGTTGGGTTCTCTGCCTACTTTTGGAGGAAGCCAAAGGAGTTGGGTTCTCTCGCTCACTAGGGTCAGTGGAAAGTAGGTTTGTAAAGGCTTTTCATCCTTATTGTGGGGGCGAAAAGAGAGAAACTGTGTTTAGTTCAATACTCAGATGAGAGGCTCCGAGGAGTGGACGTAAGTCAAGTTGATCGAACCATTATAAATTTATGTGTTCTTTATTACTGCTTCCATATTTAATTTCCGCACTTATGATTTCTTTATGGTAAAGTATTGTTGGAGTTTGTGTTTTGATTGAGAAATTGTTTAAATATCAATTCCCCCCCCCCCCCCCTTTTGGTTAGCATTGGGCTAGTTAATAAGAGCTTAACCCCTAATGAACTTTCATATATTCCCAAATTTTTAATAATTCATTCAATTCAAATTAAAGCCTCTCTTAATCAAAAATTTATGGCCCAACACATAGATTAGGTTGAGACACTTCTGAATTATTGTAGAATCCTAATGTGACTCCTACCTCTCTTCTATTGAATCAAAAAATAAGTTTTCAAAATTTGAAGCAATTCCTATTGAAACTCCAGATTTACCTCTTTTGACATCACTCCTATAAAATATTTAAACAAAAATTTTGTCATTATTTTAATCAAGAGTATTAGTAGGAGACTCTGATTTCCTACAATGTAACTAACTATGAAGGCTTACGCTCATAGGAGATTTAGAACCCATGTCATTTTTTCAAAACTAAATTAAAATTTCTTTTGGGAAATCAAACTTGTAATGACCATCATTATCATAATCGAATGATTACTAATGGATGATATTTTCTTTCTTTAGGGAGATATAGCATGTGTTAACATAAATTTGAATATGAAATTAGCAAACACTTCTCTTTATTACTGTAGACAAATATTTTACAAAACTTCATTTAGACCCTCTGGGATCATATAGTTATCCCTTAAATCAGGCTATGACATTTAAGAGAAAATCCATAATTTTTGGTCTGAACCCATTAGTAGATTTTAACTCTACTATCTGAGTTGGTATATTATCTCTGATGGTCTATTCGACTCCAGAATTAAAATTTAAATTTAATTCCCAATTTTCCCAAAGAAATTTAATTTGAATTTGTTTTGGATATAACAAGGTGAATCCCCTATTAAAACACCAAAATGTCATTGTATTGAATTAAATGGCAAAAGTACATATGGTTTAGCGCCTTAGCACTATGTACCACAATGCTACAAAACCCTTCTTCATTTTTAGAACGTGCAAACCGACTATGAGGACAACCTTTAGTACACTTTTTTTTTCTAAAAACATTTACATATTTCCTCATAAGAGATACTTGGAATATATTAAGTATGTTAGACTGTTAACCTCATTTTTGTATGAGTTCATTAGGATCACAATAGACTCTAAGATAAATTTAGATCTTAGGATCTATCTAGACCATAGGATCATTTTAAACCAATCCAGACCCTAGGATATATCTAGACCCCAGGATTTTTCTAGAATCCAAAGCACTAGGATATTCCTAGACCTTAGGATCCTTCCAGACTTTAGCCCCTAAGATCTATCCAGGCCCTATGACTCTTCAAAATTTTGGACCTTAGAATTCATATATATTATGGGACCAATCTAGACTTTAAATCAAATATAACCTCAAGCTAATATAGACCTTAATTTAATTCAAACCTCAATAAAAATCCAGACTTCAGTCCAATTCAAAATCCAAACTCTAGTTCAAACAATGATTCCATCTTTGATGAAACTTTAATCATATCCTATCACTTATGATCATCCAAATGATTATAAATGATTTGAATAATTCAAATCCAAATGTTAAAACATAAAATCTAGCTCAAACCGAGAAATCCAGATCCTTGACCCAAGGCTAAAGACTAAGGTTCTAAAAGCCTTTTCTAATGATTCTTCAAACACTTCAAACCCAAATCAAATGACCTCTGATTCAAGATATATCATTTGCATACTAATTAAACATATCTTTAGAGGAAACCCTCTAAATTTGAGCCCATTTTTTGGTCTCTAATCCCAGAATCTGAATTGATTTTCAAAGGCTATAACTTTCAAATATTTACGGCCTATGCCACTAGGCCTATCACCTAGTGGATATTGACCTTAGTTCTTTCTCCAAACCATCCAATCACATACAAACCCTTAATCCTAACTTGTTAAAAATTGAATTATATTTTGGTGTACCCACTTTTACCCATAGTTGACCTGGGGTCAAAATGACCAAAATATCCCTTAGGGGTTTGAATAGTCATTTCAACTCAAATAACCATTTCAATCTCTAAAACTAATCTCAATCAACTTAAAACATCAAACTAAATCTATTAATCCAAAACTCAAATCCTAGGCCAACTTGGTTGACCAAGTCAACCCAAGTTGACCAAGATAATCCTTAACCCTATCTACTTCCAATCAACCTTCAAATCAACTTCAAAGCCAATCAAACTCCTCTAGACCCATCCCTAATGATTTGGATTTCATTGGGCCCATTGATCCAGTCAATAATTAACTTGGTCAATTAAGTCCAAGTATGGTAAAACTTGACCATTTGGGTCAAAATCACCTCAACCATTCAATTCAAGCTTTCTAAATCTTCAAACCCTTAAAATTACATCAATGAGTGATTCAAGTACATATTGACCCACTATGAGTTAATCATTGCTTGGTTTGATTTGGTCAAACCTTAACATATGGTTAAACCAGGTCAACCTAATTTAAGTTAACTAAAATCCTTAAATTAAATTCATTAAACCCTCAAATACTTTCCAATTTATGGTGTAGGTACCTCCAAGTCACCATGAATCAAGTGGAGGTTGATTTGACTAAGTCAACCCAACAAGACTTGGTCAAACCATCTTAAGCTATTGATTTTATTTCAAAATTTAAATCCTTGACCATTAAGCACTTACTAATTGACTCACCCAGCATTTAAGCTCTATCCCATGTTCACCTAAGCCTAAGTTGACTATTTGACCCATCAAACAGTCAATAAGGGGTCTAAATTTCTTTAGGTGCGGTTAAACATGGTCAAACCCCATATTAAGCCTAATAACCTCTAACCTCTCCAGCACTTTTAAGGTATTATAGAATATCCCTAAATACACTCTTAACCCTCAGATCTAAATCAAATGGCCTCAAACCACTCTATATGCTCTTAAGGACAAAAGGAGCTTTATACCTCTCTTATCATTTGTCCTTTTATCCCACTATCCCTACCACTCCTTAGCCATGTGTCAAGTATCTATGATGGTATCCAGTTGATCCCAGTCATCCAATTAGCCTGGGAACATTTGAATAAGGTAAAACTCTCACTTGAAAGCCCATTCTCAAGCTAGCTGTCTCTCTTTCTCTCTACTCTAGCCTCCTAAAGCCAGTTCCTAGCTCATCTAAGCCATTCTTGACCAAAGCCCTTTAGTTCAAGGCTTGCGTTGATAAGATCTTTGGCAATCTGAAGCTTAAATTCATCCATGGTCGAGATCTCACAATTTAGAGCTCATCAAATTATGATTTCAACAAGAAAAACATATGTAAACAATCAACAAGCTCAGAGAACTAAAGATTTCCTAAATCCACCGGTTAGATTGAGGTAAAACCTCAACCCTAACTTAAGGTACAATAGGCTAAAGAACATTTCATTAAGTGATTTTCAAATCATAAAATCAAACCCCCAAGATTTTTGCTCATCCCCTTAAAATTTTGTTGAATTTGTCTAACTTACTCGAGAGAAAACTCTAAAAATCCCATTCTAGTGTTTGATCTATGTAGGCTTGAACTGTGTAAAATATGTGTCACTGATTCTTTTACCAATGGCATAGATCTTAACATTCCACTATTTTGTTCAACCGTAGATTTGATTCGACAGTCGGGTTTGTCGTTCGACTGCATCGAGGCTGTCCATTGCAATCAGCACGGAATCTAATGGCTCCACGGCGACGCTGATGTGTTGAGATAGTTATAACTTAGTTCTTGATTGTTGATATTCTTACAACATGTATATTTTTGAAGATTCCAAATATTACTTCTTTCATTATTATTTCTCCTAACATATTTTGGATGTATTATTTTGTTGTTCATGTGTACAAAATTTCAAGAAAATCATACTCCAGATTGTTGAAGACTTCAATTCAAATCAGTTTAGGATTTATTGTAAATGATGTTTGTAATTTTCATTTTATTGAGTCTGAGAGAGTGTGATTGTAATTGAGTAACTATGCATACACACATCAGGGGAGTGTTTAAAATTTGCCATTTTTTAAACTAATCATATTATATGAAGTCATTTTGTACAGGATGATTTGTTTAGTTATTTTCCCTACGAGCATTTAAACAAACAGAAAGTAGAAAATTTTTCTAAGTATAGATCATATTGTACGATATACCATTTGTACATACCTTCCAGAGTACAAAATTGATGGGTCCCTTTTCATCTTGATAATCTTGAATTTTTTTTTAACTGATCGTACCATACGATGTTGTCATCGTACATACGCCATAAAGGGTAATAAATTATGCGGTCCCTCTTCGTCCCGACAAAAGTGAAAAATTTTCATACCATACGAACTTGGTTCATCCCGAACAATCATTGTGTACAAAATCATTTTGTACCAATTCACAAATGGTTTATACACAATATTTTTTAAACTATTCATACGTACAAATATACGATCATACTGTATGATCGTATATGCTTAAAATTGAATATTTTAGTTTTTTGCGTGATTTTTTATGTCTTTTATATAAAAGTTCCACTTAAACTGATGTGAAAAAGTCATATCTTCATGATTTTTGAAGGGAAGTTGAAAGATAGAGTGTTTGAGAGAGATTTCTTGCATGTGGATTGTGAAGGGTTCACAAGATTACTCACAGGTAAGGATCTCTTTGTGATTTTGGTTGTCACTCTTCTTTTTGTCTTTCTAGTTGTCATGAGAAGATCTTTGAAGAAGATCCGATATTCTGTTGACACTTGGAGAGTGTGAAAGGACAATGGTTCTTTTTCGACACTTAGAGAGTGTGAAAGGATGACGGTTCTCTGCCGACACTCGGAGAGTGTGAAAGGATGATGGTTCTCTGCCAACACTTGGAGAGTGTGAAAGGATGAAGGTTCTCTATCGTATCGGGGATTGGTGGAAGAGAGGATTTGTAAAGGCTTCTCCACCTTGCTGTGGGGGTAAATACTTTGGTATTAGTGCAATACCTGAAGAGGGAGTCTTCAGGGAGTGGATGTAGGTCGTGTTTGACCGAACCACTATAAATCTTTGTTTCTTTTAATTTCCATAATTTATTTACTACAATTTATTTTTCTGTGATTGAAAGTTTTATTTTAAAAAACTTAAATTATCTTGCTATATGTTTTAAAATTGGTTTTCAAATTTCAAAATCTAAGAAAAATTTTAAACTACTAATTCATCCCCCTTTTGGTTAGCCTTGGGACATTAGTTTAGGTTTAACAACCAAATCTAGAATCAACATTACGTGGTTAAGTAAACTACGTACACGCCACCATGATTATCTTGTAATTAATGTAAATAATTACTGACAGTGAAATCATTAACATTATTTATGCCGCTGCGTGTTTTAAACCAGCAAACTCGCGAGTGACGCATGTCCGGCCTACCACCAATTTAATTTAAACTTTTTTAATTAATTTGAAACATATTTTAATTCAAAAAACTTCATTAAATCATAAAAAATAATAAATCTTAATACAATAAAATTAATATAATGTATCAAAATCACTGTATTATTCTTCTCTTTTATTTAAAATTAAAATCATTTTAAAATATTTTACATATTTTAAATAATTTTAATTATTTAAATACTTATATTTTAATGAATATTTCATTAATCATTAAAAAAAACATTTTAAAAAATTCAAAATTTTATTTTAAAACACTTTAAACATTGATATAAAATAATTTTTTTAATATTAAATTAAATTTAAGATACTTTCTTTAAATGCTTCAAATAATTTGAATACATTAAAATTTAATTAATATTTAAATTAACATTAATTTAATATATATATATATATATATATAGAATTATTTTAAAATGGTTTACATTAAAATTTAAATTAATTTAAGGTATAATTTAAGATTTATATTATTTTTAATTAATTATCTATTTAAATATTAAATTTAAATAGTTTTGAAATGTTAAAGATAATTAATTTTAATAATTTTAAATTTTAGAAATGATTAAGACTTATTTTAATTTAATTTAATAAACATTTTAAATATTAATTAATTTTAAATTAATTTAAATAATTTAATTAATCTTATGCTTTAAAAATCCTCACAAAAATGCAAATAATATATGAAAATTTTTAAATTTTAATTCTCTTAATTTAAAATTAATATAAAATTTTAAAAATTAACTTATTTTAAATAATTTGAAATTTTTTAAAGATTTTAATAATTAATTAATTATTTAATTAAATATTTTTCAAAAATAAATTTATTTTAAAATATTTTAAATAAATTAAAGGGTCTCTTAAAAACATTTTGAATTTTATTTTTTAGAATATTTTGATTTTTAAATTTTAATACTTATATTTTCATATATAGGTATTATAAACTTTATTTTAAAATTATACATATGTTAAATCCTTAAATTCTAAGAGATCCCTTAAGATTTTAAATATAGATGATCTTTTCTGAATAGAATTAGTGGGGGAGAATTAATGAATAGTTGTATTTCAACTATTCACTAATCAAACTATTTAAATATCTTTAATACTTGCATGCGTAGGGTGCACAAAGTCACTTAGTCTTTGACTCTCTTAGATTTAGGAACTTGATTCTGACTATAGATGTTTTGATACATGTAAGTCAAGGGTTAGCAAAATATTGATATGATCCTAATTAACTTAGTGACATTATTAAAGATAATAATTAAGGACATTTATCTAGAAAATTTAGATTAATTTTAAAAATTAGAATACACCTCCTATTGACATGAATTTTGAACCACTTAAATTTAGTGACACATACAACCCATAAAAAAATATCACTAATTTTAAAAATCATTAAGATATTGAATTAATTAATTCTTTAATTAAGCATTAAAAACTTCTAGAAATTCTAATAAATCAAATTTAAATCCAAAAAATACAAATAATACCTCTAATTGACTAGAATTCAAACATTAATAAAAAATAAAACCATTTTAACTTGATTCTAGATTTAAGTTTAATATAATTCTAATTAAAAATAATATTAAATTAATTTAAGTAATTAAAAATAATTTAAAAATTTTAAAAAATTTCAAATATTTGATAATCCCTCCTTAGATCATTTCTAATCTTTGGAGGTAGATTTCAAGAAGTTTAGAATTCATTTGGACTCAAATCATAAAAATCCCCTTAATTAAATTATATATAATGTATTTTAAAATATTTTTAATTTCAAATTAAAGGTTATTATGTTTTGAAAATTTTGAAATATTATATTTATTTTTTGGATTTAAAAATAATTTTAAATAATTATTTTAAGAATTGTGATTAAAAATGATTTAAAATTAAATTTAAAACTAATTTTAACTAAAAAATGGCAGCGGGCTACATGGCAGACCAGGATTGGCCTGTTCAAAACATGGCAATGATTGCCGAAGTGCAAAATTAATGGCCAATGATTACAGTGTGGCAATCATTGTCCATTAATGCAGAATGGTGACAGTGACAGTGGACGTGGCTCATTTTAACCCAGTTAGCAGCTCCTCTGCACTGTTGGATTGTCCACAATTTCGAGCGGATGATAATGATCTTTTTCAGATTGAGAGAAAGACTGCGAGCTCAACCGTGTGGCTAGGTGGAACCATAAAAGGGCTTAATATGGAGCAATCAATAGTCCAGAAAACTTGCAATTCATGCACGCGGCTAACTGAAACCCTAAAACAAATATGCCTTTATTTTCGAGAATGGCTCGATCAAATCACTTAAAATTTTAAACATAGGTAGATCTCATAAATAAAATCTATAGGGTATAGATTTTATGGTAATTAAAGAACTTATTAGAAAGTTAAAATATTCTAAGTTTTCTAATCGAAGTTATAGGATTTTATCGAATCCAATAAATGGATTTGGGAGATCTTTGATTCTTTGAGCTTGTTGATTGTCCATGAATATTTTGTTGATTCCTTATAGTTGTTAAACCTAAGCTATCGTCCATAGGCTAACCAAGAGGGGGGTAAATTGGTAATTTAAAATTTCTCTTAAATTTTTTATAGAGAACCATTTTAATTAAATTCCAAAAAATGATTAACTTTTTAAAAAAGCTTTTCAACCATAATAACAAAATTGTAGAAAATAAATGCGAAAAATAAAAGACACAAAGATTTATAGTGGTTTGATCAAACATATCCTACATCCACTTCCTGAAGACTCTCTCTTCAGGTATTTCACTATTACCAAAAGTGACTCTCCTTTTGCCCCTACAGTAAGGCGGAGAAGCCTTTATAATTCCTCTCTTCCACCAGTCCCTTGTACAGAAGAGAATCATCATCCTTTCATACTTTGTAAGTGTCGGCAGAGAATATTCATCTATTCACACCCTCAAGGTATCGATAGAGAACCATCATCAGTTCACACACCTCAAGTGTTGGCAGAGTACCGTCGTCTATTCATACCCTCTAAGTATCGGTAAAGTACCGAATCTTCCTTAAAGATCTTCTCATGAGCAATTAGAAAGAAGAAAGTAAGAGTGATCACCAAAAATATAAAGAGATCCTTATCTTTGAGTAACCATGTGAACCATTCACACTCCACTTGCAAGAAATCTCTCTCAAACACTCTCCCATACTCTCTCTTTCACTAGCTCGTAAAAATTCATGAAGAAGGACTATTTTTATGTCAGTTTTAAAGGATCTTTTATATGAAAGACACGAAAAACTATCAAGTAAACTGAAATTTTGAATTTGAGCATATATGATCATATGTTCGTACGTACGAATAATTCAAAAATTGTTGCGTACAAACCTTTTGTGAATCTGTATGAAATGAATTCGTACATGATGATCATCTAGTACGAATCTAGTTTGTATTATACAAATAGTTAAAAAATTATTCATGTTCATCAAGTTGAAGAGAGATCCCATATTTTTGTAAACTTGGTGGTGTACGTACGATGATGACAATGTACGATATGATCAATTCAAAAAAATTAGAGTTTGACTGGATGACAAGTGACTCGTCCAATTCATACTCTAGATGGCATACATATGATGATGACATCATACGGTATAATCAACTTAGGAAATTCTTAAGTTTGTCTAGGTGAAAAGGGACCCCTCCAATTTATACTCTAGATGGCGTACATACGATGATGACATTATATGGTAAGATTCACTTAAGAAATTCTTAAGTTTGTCTGGACGAAAAGGGAGCTATCCAATTCACACTCTGGACAGCATATGTATGATGACAACATCATACAGTATAAAAAATTTAGAAAAACTTTGAATTCATCGGGACAAAAAGCGATCTCACATTTTTGTACTCTGGACGGTGTATATACGAAGAAAGCTTCATATAATACGATCCACACTTAAAAAAAATTTCTACCTGCAATTCATTTTTCTACTCGAAGGGGAAATTAACTGAACATATCGACCCATATGAAATGAGTTCGTACATTACAATTAGCTTAAAAAATTATAATTCTAAACACTCCCCGAGTGTGTGTGTGTACAGTTACTCAATTATAATCACACACTCTCAAATTCAATAAAATTAAAAATATAGACTTCATTTATAAAAAAATCCTAATCTTATCTGATTTTAAAGTCTTTAACAATTTGGATTATTATTTCCCTAAAATATTAGTACACACAAACAACAAAACAATACTTCAAAAATATTTTAGGAGAAATTGTAATCGAAACAATAATATTTGGAAATCATCAAAAATATATATGTTGCAAGAATATCAACAATCGAAAAACTAAGTTGCAACTAACTCAACAATCTCCCCCTTTTTTATGATGGAAATATAATTATTGTTTGAGTTAACATGTATACCCTAAATATCTCCTTAGCTCCACTTAAAAGAATAAACAAGTGAATACAGGGAAATTCATGAAGATCACATAATTTTTTTTAACACAAACAACAACTACAAACATAAGAAACACAAAAAATAATAAACAAAAATATAAAATTACAAACACACAAGAAATCACAAACACAAAAATAATAAACAAAAAAACAAAAATACAAACATATAAGAAATCACAAAAATGAACAACACAAAATAATTTTACTCCATCTTTTGACAATAAAAAGGAGAAAAGAAGGTTGAAGTGAAACAAGTTATATGACAAACCTTAATAATTGATCTTGAAAGGGATTGAAGTAGAATTGCAATAACAAAGTTAATTACCATTGATAAAGGTCATGAAGTATTCTAGACAATTAGATAATGAGAATTACTGCAAAAGTGATGAAATGAAGATTAATTAATTTCAATTTTCAAAATACAGAATCATTAAAAATTAGATTGATTTGAAATAAAGATTAAACGATTGATGAAAGAACATATTCAATTTATGACATTGTGCATTTTTTCAAATATTTGTGACCCACATTGTGCCTCTTTTTCATTTTGCAAACTATTGCGCATTCGTTTGATTTTTGTACACATTATACATTTCCTTTTGATATATATATATATATATCAATTGATCTTTCCAAAAATCATTAATCTAAAATCAAAATTTTCTAATTATAAAATAATTATATTAAAAAGATAAATAAAAAATAATAACACATCACAATTATAATAATAATAATCAAATTATGTTTGCCTAAAAATAACACGAGATTGATATCCTTAAATTGATCGAGTTATAAGTTACCTTAAATTTTTGAAAAATTAGATTTCATAATGAAATTAATTTTGTAATGCAAATTAATTTATAACACTTTTAGAATAATTAAATCAGGATTATCATATAAGAAAACTCAAATTTAAAACAAGGATAAAAAATAATTAATAAAAAAAATACATCTTTTATTGATATCAAATAAGGATTGGATACATTAAGGCTATTGATATCAAACATGATAACATAAAAATAGCATAACATCAACACAAATCTAAATAAAGATAAGTATAATAGAAAGATATAAACACTGAAATCATCACATATGGATAGAACTGGCAATGACAACTATAAAGAAATACAACTAAACTCTGATGGTCTTTGGTCTGGAGGAGGAGGTTTGTTGAAGACTGAGAAATAGCTATTCATCATAGCTATATTTGTGTTCATGAAGTTAAATTGATCTCGGATCCAGCCTATGTGTTAATGGTAATATGCATCCTGCTCATTTAAGTGAGTCTCAATTTGATCAAAATGTTGATCAAAGTAACTCTCCATCCGATTAAAATGCTAGACCATCTCGTGAAAGTCAGGTCCCTGAGTAGGTGCAGTTGCTCCCCCTTCACCCTCAGTATCTTCACTAGAATTCTCATTTCTCCCAAAAAGTGATCGAAAAGAGGCATCAGCAATGTATATTGGCATTTCAGTGGGAATCTTAGGATGAATAATGTTGTACTTCTTTTCTAAGATATAGGTCACTAAGTGTCCTAGAGCAATATTTTTCTTCCTCCTATGAGAAGGAAACCCAATCTCAGATAGGTTATGAATGTAATCTAAAATAAGTTGGGCTTTATTAATTTGTTGTCCAGTCATGATCAAATATGTTACAATGGATAGAAGAGGAGTCATGTTTATGCGATCATCAGGTTTAGGAATTATTAAGGTTTTTAAAACATGCTGGATGATTTAGTATTTTTATTTAAAGTATAGACTCTAGCCAAGTTACCAACTTGAGTAACCACTCTAAGAGTTCTGTTTATTTCAGACCAATCATAATCAGATTTAGAGGTCATAGTGTTTGCTTTAGTTCCTTGAGTCCTTAGGCACATAAAAGTTCATAGATCTTCCTTAGTGATTTTGACTCATTGCTTTTTGACATATAATTTTATCCTACTCACATCCTCACTAAAACTCATATTTGTTAAGAAGTAGTGAAAGGACTCTTTATGATAAGCATGGATCAAAGTCAAAATGAAGGAGAATTAGGTTGAGGCAAAGAGAGACATTACTTGAAAGTGAATATCATTTTGAATTAGTAATCTAGAGGGAGTGATTTTGGAAGCTATAAACCTAAAGAGGGAATCCTCGTTACTTATAGATAGAAAGTTATCTTCCCCACTCCTGGAAGACGAACCCATAAAAACTCTACCACGCTTGCTAGAACTTGACATTCCTAGATTGATATGGATTCAAGGAGGATGTTTGAGTGAATGAAAAAAAATTCTATAACCCTCCTATTTAAAGAAAAATGATCATTCGTATGATACAAAAATGGAATCATACTTACGAGCTAGGGATCATACAGGACAAAAAAAATTCATATGGACTAACAATAAAGTCCAAAATGAAATGACTTTTCGTAATCGCATAATTTATGAAGCATCCTTTCGTACAAGATTTTTGACTATTTGATCGAATAGATGAACGGGTGTTCATACGAGATGATTAGTTATTTAAGATTATTTTAATGATGGTTAGTTTCATCAACCCATAGAGATTAACACATGGTTCGTATGTAGGAAATAAATTTTTATGTGTACGATCAGTTATAATAATTGATTCTACCCGGATATTCGTCTATGTGAGTACATATAAAAGTATATAGATCGTATGCGATGATGATGACATTGTACAATATGATATATATATATGCAATCACCTCTAAAACAACAAACATGCTACAAAATTCGTATAAGATGAAAATAATTTCATATAGGATGAATATAACACTTAAAAAATTTAGCACCAAAAACCATAATCAGAACTTTTGATATGTGATACATGTCCAAATCAAACAAATTACAAAATGACAAAACAGAAATATGAAAACACACACACAAACAAAACATTTAATAATCAAAAATAGTAAAACACATATAGGAAACATATCAAGTTTGTATAAGTTTTTATTTAAGCAATAAGATCGATCACACCCAAACTTATTCTTAATGTGCTAAAAGTATCAAAGGCTAGTGGTTTTGTAAAAATGTCTGCAAGTTGATTTTCAGTTGAAACATGATTCAATTCAATTTTTTATTTGGATTCATGATCCCTAATGAAATGATGCCTTATAGCTATATGTTTGATTCTAGAATGTTGAATATGATTCTTTAAAATACAAATCGCATAAGTGTTATCACAATAAATTGGTATAGTGCCTATTAAAAATCTTAAATCAACCAATTATTGTTTCAACCCAAGAACATATGCCACACAACTTCCCAAGGCAATGTATTCAGCTTCAGTAATAGAAAGGGCTACGGAATTCTATTTTCTACTAAACCAAAAAACTAAAGAATTTCCTATAAATTGACAAGTTTCATATGTACTCTTTCGATCAACCCTATAACCTGCAAAGTCTGAATCTGAATATCCAACAATTTCAAATGAAGAGTTGTACTTAAGATACCAAATCCCAAATTCTGAGTTCCCAAGGGATATCTCAAAATCCTTTTTACTACTGTCAAGTATGATTCTTTTGGATCTAATTAAAATCTAGCACACAAATAAACACTAAATATAATATCTAGTCTACTAGCTGTCAAATAAAGCAAAGATCTAATAATTCCTCTAATTTTTTATCAACATATTTCCCCTTTCAGTCCTTATCCAGCTAAAATGAGGATTTCATACGTGTACTAACTGGTTTAGCATTATCCATTTCATACTTCTTAAGAATGAACTTAACATACTTTGATTGACTAAGAAATATTACCTCAATTTACTTAATGCTAAAGCCAAGAAAATAACTAAAATCTCCCATTAAACACATATCAATTCGCTACTCATTATTTTGGAAAAATCATCATAAAGATTTTTATTAGAAGATCCAAAAATGATATCTTCAACATAAATTTGAACAATGAGTATATAATCTCTTAATTTCTTCAAAAAGAGAGAGGTGTACACACTTCTTTTTTCAAAAAATCTCTCTAATAAGAAAGTACTTAACCTCTCATATCAAGCCCTTGGTGCCTGTTTCAAACTATATAATACCTTTTTTAATTTAAAAATATGATTTGGAAATTTTGAATTTTCAAAACCTAGAGGTTGTTCAACATAAACATCATTTTGAATCACCCCATTTAAAAAGGCACTTTTAACATCAACTTCATACAATTTAAATCCTTTAAAATAGTCAAAGGCTAACAAAAACCTAACAGCTTCAAGTCTCGCTATAAGGGTTAAACTCTCCTCAAAATTAATCCCTTCAATTTGATTATACCTCTTAACCACCAATCTAGCCTTATTTTTAACTATAAATCCTACGTCTTTCATTTTATTTTTAAATATCCACTTAATTCTAACTACACTTTGATCATTTGGCCTTATAATCAATTCTCAAATATCATTCCTTACAAGCTGATTTAATTATTCTTGCAGTGCTAAAATCCAAAATTCATTCAAAAGTGTATAATTTACATTTGTGAGCTCTTTTGTATAAATAAAGGCAGAATGATTACCTAGTCATAACACCCTCACTAGGTTCATCTAAAATCAATTCCTTAGGGTGATTTTTAGAAAATTTCAAATCTCTAGGCAAAGAGTTTTCTATCTCCAAATTTTCTTCCAAATTAATTTTCTCAATCTTTTGGGAGTTAAGTTCTAAATCATCCTCTTCCAAAATTGGCTTTTCCAAAATATCATATTCATCAAATGCAATATGAGTATTCTCCTTAACTACCAAAGTTCTTTTGTTAATCACTCTAACTGATTTTCCAATACTAGAGTATGCTAGAAAAATTATTTTATCTGATTTTGGATCAAATTTTCCTAAAGAAGATTTTTCATTATTGTGAATGAACATCTTACATCTAATAACATGTAAATGAGACAAGTTAGATGTTCTTTCCTTAAGAAGCTCATAGGGTATTTTATTTAATTTCGATCTAATGTTCAATCTATTCAGAATATAACATGAAGTACTAACCTCTTCAGCCCAAAAATATCTAGGTAATGAATATTCTGCCAATATGACTCTAGCAGCTTTAATTAATATTCTATTTTTTCTTTCGACTACCTCATTCTGCTGAGGGGTCCTAGGTACAGAACAATTGTGATCAATTCCTTTCTCCTTACAAAAATTCTCAAATCTTTCATTTTTAAATTCACCTCTATAATTACTTTGAATAGTTAAATTTTTATATTCTAGTTTCCTCTGAATCCAAGTAGAAAAGTTTCTAAACTCCTCAATTGATTCACTCTTATGAAATAAAAGTTTAATCCATGTGAATCTTATGAAATCATCTACTATCACAAACTCGTATACCTTCTCTCCTAGACTTATAGTGCTAATCAGTCTAAAAAGATCCATATGTAAAATTGTCAATGGTTTACTAACTCTAAGATCATTATTGGAATGAAATGAGGACTTTACCTATTTTTCTAGTTGACATGCATCACAAAGGTGATCCTTAGTAAAGTCTAATTTTTTATACCTCTAACCAATTCCTTTTGGATAATTTCTTTTAGGTTTTTCATGCAAGAGTGACAAAGTCTCATATGCCATAACCATGATTCATCAGAAATAATTTTTAAACAAAAAGTATTAGAGTTGTAATATAATTCAAATCTAGCATATTATTTACCTAGGTTACATGCAAAATATCATTTCCATTTAGGCTTAATATGCAACTACTGGGAAAAAATTAATCATATACCCTTTATCACATAGCTGGCAAATACTTAACAAATTATGCTTTAGGTCTTCAGCAAGTAATACATTCTCTTTGAAAAAATTTTGCAAGTTTTTTATCATACCTATGTAAACCACTTTCCTAGTGGTGTTATCTCCTAGTATAACCTTGCCTCCATTCCTAGCTTCCAGCGATATAAATTGTGTAGTGTCTCTAGTCATATGCTTTGAGAAACCACTGTCCAGGTACCAAATGCTCTTACGAGGTCTTGTATGAGAATGTACCTACATAATAATCAAATGTTATACTTGGGAACCCAAATAAGTTTGAGTTTTCCTTTTGGGAAATTAAAACTATATGCATGTATGATATGACTTGATTTATACATCTTTGGTCTCCACACTAAATAGGTTTTTTATGTAAAGTATAAGTTTGTGATATATGTCCAATCATCCCACCTGTAAAACAATTAACTCTAGGAAAAAGATTTTTTAATCTCCGATAATAAATTTATCTTTTCTTAGGTTTTAAAATTTTTGACCTCAAAATAGGATTAGTAAAATCTTCAAGTATTAGGGGTATCCTATTTTGCTCAAGAGCTTTTATTGTCACTCTAAGAAATTAATTTGCACCTTCTAACATAGTGTTACTATATTTCAGATAGTGCTCTCTATTCTCAGATTCATCCTAAAACCTTTGAATTTTTTTTCCAATTTAGCATAGGATGACTTTAGTAATTCATTTTTCTTATTCAAATCATTGAATTCATATAATAAGTTCACGTGGTTATTGTCTATCTATGCTTGATATTTTCTAAAGGTGTAATGCTCTTTTTGCAACTCCTGTATTTGAGGTTCAGTCTAGCATGCATTTTCTTAAGTTTTCTATAGGCATCATATATTCTTTCATAAACTTCTAGCAATTCATTATAGGTTAAGTCGCATACCTCTTCTTGATCTGACTAATCAAGATTATCATCCATTAAACATAGGTTGGTGACTTCCTCCTCCTTTACTATTTTTGATGAATCTAAAGCTAAGTCTGCCCAAAAAGCTCTCTTAAATCTCTTATTTCCCTTCTTCACATTTGCTTTCTCCTCTAGCTTCTCCTTGCTTGGAGTGGCTTTTATATTTAGGTATTCTAATTTTATATGTCCAGGTTTCCTGCATTCATAGCAAATCACATCATTTGAAATGTTAACATTTTTGTGGAACATACCTTTGTTCCACTGCTGGCATCTCCTCTGCTTCCTTTTAAGAAAACTCTTCAATTGCCTTTTCATCAGGGCAATATTGTCCTCATCCTCAGGTTGTGACTGATCACTCTCCGAATCATCCACTTTCAGTGCTATGTTATTCTCCTTTCTCTATTCTCCTACATCAATCTTCCTTTGACTCACTCCTTGACCGTAAGCAATTGGTGATCCAAGAAGATTATTTATAGAGTAAACATTTAAATCCTTTGACTCTATAATTGTAGTTATTTTAGCATCATAAGAAGTAGGCAAAAAATGTTGAATTTTATTGACCATTTCAGTATTCGTTAGTTCCCTACCTAATGCATGTAAAGAAGTGACTATTTGAGTGAATCTTATGTACTTGTCAGAGATGGATTCATTGGATTTCATGTGAAATAATTCATACTCATGTAAAAAAATGTTTAATCAAGATTATTTTACTTCATTAGTCCCTTTGTAAGTAATACAAAGCCTATCCCAAATATTTTTTCCACTTTTACAAGTAGAAACCTGCATGTAATCTTCTAACTTAAGTGCACAAAAAAAAACTATTTAAACATTTCACATTTAGTTGTGCTAAGTCACATTCTTCTACAGTCGAGTTAACAAAGAATGTTTCAACTCTAATGCCATATATTAGTCTAGTTAGCCTAGTTTACCCTTCTTTAACTAAAATCCATATGCTATAATTAAGTGATTGTAAAAATATAGAATTGCGTGTTTTCCAAAAATCTGAAGAGATATTGTCAAATAATGGAGGTCTAGTGATTGAATACCCTTCAGGTGTGTTTTAATTTCTAAAAGTAATAATTCTCATTTTTCAAAAAGTAGTCTAAACTTATCATTTTAAAACAAAGCTCTGATACCACTTGTTAATTCCTTATAGGTTGTTAAACCTAAGCTATTGTCCCAAGACATACCAAAAGTGAATTGGTAATTTTAAATTTCTCATAGATTTTTGATAGAAAACCAATTTAATTAAATTCCAAAAATGATTATCTTTTTGAAAAAGCTATTCAACCATAATAATAAAATTACATAAATAAATATGAGAAAAAAGACACAAAAATTTATAGTGGTTCGGTTAAACACGACCTACATCTACTCCCTGAAGACTCTCTCTTCAGGTATTGCACTATTACCAAAAGTGATTCTCCTTTTGCACCCATAGCAAGGCGGAGAAACCTTTATAATTTCTCTCTTCCACCAATCCTTGATGCGGTAGAGAATCGTCATCCTTTGACACTTTCTTAAGTGTCGACAGAGAACCATCGTTAGTTCATACCTTATAGGTGTCGACAGAGAATCATCGTCTGCTCACATCCTCCAAGTGTCGTCAGAGTATCATCATCTTTTCACACCCTCTAGGTGTTGGTGGAGTACCAGATCTTCTTCAAAAATCTTCTCATAAGCAATTAGAAAGAAGGAAGGAAAAGTGATCACCAAAAACATAAACACTCTCTCTTTAACTTGCTCTTGAAAATTCATAAAGAATGACTTTTTATGTCAATTTTAAAGGACCTTTTATATGAAAGACACAAAAAAAGTCTAGTAAATTGAAATTTTCAATTTTGAGCCTGTATGATTATATGTACGTACATATGAATTGTTCAAAAATTGTTATATATGAACCTTTTGTGAATCTGTATAAAATGATTTCGTACACAATGATCGTTCAGTACAAATCTAATTCGTATTGTACAAATAGTTAAAAAATTATTCATCTTTATCAGGACAAAGAGAGACCCACATTTGTATACAATGGATGGTATATGTACGATGATGACATCGTACGGTATGATCAGTTCAGAAAAATTGGAGTTCATTTGGACAACAAGGGACCCGTCCAATTCATACTATGGATGGCGTACATATGATAATGATATCGTATGGTATGATCCACTCAGGAAATTCTCAAGTTTGTCTAAATGAAAAGGGACACTTCCAATTCGTACTCTAGATGGCGTACGTATGATGACAACATCGTATGGTACAATTCACTCAAGAAATTCTTAAGTTCATCTGGACAAAAAGGGTGCCATCCAATTCGTACTCAGGATGGCGTACGTATGATGATGACATCGTATGGTATAAATAGTTTAGAAAACCTTTGAATTCATCGAGACGAAAAGGGAACTAATATTTTTATACTCTGGATGGCGTACATACAAAGAAAGCTTCGTACAATACTATCCGCACTTAAATTTTTTTTTTACCTACAGTTTATTTGTCTACTCGAAGGGGAAATTAACTCAACATATCGTTCCGTATGAAATGAGTTTGTACAGTACGATTATTTTAAAAAATTATAATTTTAAACACCCCCCAGTGTGTGTGTGCATAGTTACTTAATTAGAATCACACTCTCTCAGACTCAATAAAATTTAAAATATAGACTTTATTTATAATAAACTCTAATATGATCTATTATGAAGTCTTCAATAATCTGGAGTATAATTTTCCTGAAATGTTAGTACACATAAACAACAAAATAATACTTCCAAAATATGTTAGGAAAAATTGTAATCAAAATAATAATATTTGGGAATCATCAAAAACATACATGTTTCAAGAATATCAACTATAAAAAAACTAAGTTGCAATTAACTCAACATATCTTTCCTGTTAAAATCGAGGCTTTGAAAGCTACAGATCGAGTTAAGGAAGCCATGGTCGGTTCTAGGATTGATTTGCTAGAATCTCATCTATGGTAAGGTTTGATTGGCTGGACTTAACTTGAGAGAGGTGGATGGAGACTAGTGGAGCTCAATGGAACCAAGGCTCAGGCTTGAGGAGGCTTAGGCAAAAGTAAAGTGAGATCCCCTTTAATGATGTCTTATACCCTTATTTATAGTCTTAACCCTATGATGGATGGCTAGGATGCTTTCTAGAATTTATTAGGAGTGATCTAGGGTTCCTTAGCTATGTTTTGGGTCATGGAGAGGCTTTGATGATTATAAAAGCTCAAGGTGGCATGGATTTGACCTAAATAGGTCAAATTTGACCAAATTAGTCTTGGGTTGACCAAGCCATGTGTTGACTAGGTCAACATGGTCAATCAAGTCCAAATGGATTAGTGATGGAGCTCAAGGGGATTTAAAATTAATTTAAACTCAAATGAAGGTGATTTGGGCTAGTTTAGTCAACCTAGGTTGACTTGGTCAACCAAGTTGGCCTAAGACCTAGGTCTTGGCTCATTAGACTTGGTTTGACCCACTAAACCCAATGGAAGTGGTCTTAGGATCTACCTTAGTCAATTTGACCAAGTTTATCCCCCTTGACCCTAGTTTAGTAAAAAGCAAGTCAAATAAATGGACCCCTAATAGAGGCGGCGAACAACAAGTGAACCACACCTGTTGGCATTGACTGAATGTGATAAGGGAAGTAAGATAAGTACACATGAAGGATCACCAAGAAAAGAAAGTAAGGAGATTATCTATCTGCCTTATCCTATTATAAGGGCAAAATATAGAAGGAAATAAAGACAAATAGTCTCAAATTCACCTGACCATATCAAAATAGTGAATATAGACAACTCGATGTTAAGCCGACCATATCAAAATAGTAAAAAAAGAGTAATTAAAGAGGAAACTACATTAAGTACATACCTAACAACATCAAAATAACAGAATAGAAGGTGGAAGGATCTCACATTCACCTGACCATAATGAAACAATGAATGGGGAGTGACTCAATACTAACCTGGCCATATCAAAATAGTGAATAAAGAAGTCACTAAATCTAATGTCTGTCAGACCATATCGAAACACAAAGATAATCAAGAAAAGTGCCTGAAATTCACCTGACCATATTAAAATAGTGAATGTAGACCACTTGATGTTCACCTGACCATATCAAAACAATGAATCGAGGAGTGAAAAAAAGCTCAACAAACCACTAACCTGAGGTATGAAATAAGAGCAATGAAGAGGTGGTGAAGTATGCCTCCAAGGGACTCTGTCGGGCACCTAACCAATAAAGGTTCAATATTTATCTGACCATATTGAAATAGTAAATGTGAATGACTCAATACTCACCTGAAAATATCAAAATAGTGTGTAAGGAGTCAAATTTCTAATGTCTTCCTGACATATCGAAATAGTAGAGCAAAAGAGAAAATCTTCAATAAAAAATCAACTAGCAAAATTTGATAAGTAGAATATTATGGAGGGTTATTTTATAACCCATCCCCTGTTATTCGACAACATACCATTTGATTTCAAGAAAATTTGTAGGTTTATTTTTTCTTCAGTCTATTGATTTTTTCATGTTGTTGATGGTAAAGGAAGTGTATGTTACACCATTTAGATTAATTAATGGCATCAAAAAAAATATCCTTTATTGAATGGAAAATTGAGGATAGAGAATATGCACAACTAAATACTAAATGTTTAAATTATTTTTTTTGTTATTAAATGCAAAAACTATTTGTGAGTATCCACATGTACTACTGGAAAAGAAATTTGGGATAGACTTTGCATCACATACAAGGGTACTAATGAGGTCAAATAATATAGATTGAATACTTTTTTGCACAACTATGAACTTTTTTGTATATAAGAGTATATCAGACATGTATAGTAGGTTCACCTAGATAATGATATCCCAGCTTGCTCTAGATAGAGAACTATCTAATTCTGAAAAGGTGAACAAAATCTTATGTTGTCTACCTAGTTTTTATGATGTAAAAGCTATTGTAACTTTTGAATCTAAAGATCAAAATGTGTATTATATTAATAGATTTCTTGGCTCACTAATTTACTACAAGCAAGGCATGTGTTAAAGATTACTAGAAGCAGGAGTTAGGAAAAATTAGAAAGCTATGTATTTGAAAGCCAATAACTCGAATAGTGAAAGATTTATAGCAGAGGAGGAAAATGATATCACACTCATAACTAGACAATTCAAAAACTTTCTAAAAAGAAAGAAAAAGTGTCATGAACAATAGTGCTAATGTAAAATTAGAATAAATTTTAAAGCTTCATCTAATGCAATCTATTTTGAATGTAGGAAGTAAGGGCATCTAAGATCTAATTGCCTCAACCTAAAAACTCACCAGAGTAATGAGAAGGGTGATGAAAATACAATCTTTAAAAAAGGAAAGAACATGATAGAAAAAGCTTTTTGGGTTAACTCCACCATAAAATTATAAGAACAAGAAGCATAGAAGGAGGTATCTAATCTATATCTTATGGCTAATGATAGTCTTGATCAGTCTTTTCAAGATGAGGTATGTTAGATATTCTATGATGAATTATTTATTATTTTTTAAAAAATTCATGACTCAAATAGGAAGTTAAAGAAAATGTATACTACATTGAAATTTAATTTTTCTACTTCATAAAAGGGGCATGAAAGTCTTAAGATTGAGCATTCTACATTAGATAAAAAGCATATGTCTTTACTTAATGAGTTTGTAACCAATGAGGTGGCCAAGGGCTAAGTTGAGTTTTCTATGGGTGGTAGGAATACGAACTAGGGTCATACTATTGATATAATAAAGAATTAAATTAGCTTCATCAAATTTAGTGTTTTACATGATGAGGTAGATGATAATAGATAGGTTGGGATCATGCGAATCCTATCGCAAACAATGGGTATGATTGATGTGCAAAGAACATGTTAAATGATATAGGCATTTTGGGTTAAAGACCGGACAAGTGGTTGATATTAGTGAAAAGTAATGTTTCTAAGGACTAGATTGACAGCACTCCAGTCAAATTTATTTGTAAGGAATGAGTGGGCTCTAGGACCTTTAGTAGAAAGCCCGATGTATTGTACAAGATCGACTTTTGTGATTTCTATCTTTTGACGGCATACAAAGGAAGCGAGGGTCAAAATTTCTACATTCATATTTAGATTTGCTAGAAATTCAAAGAGTAGCTCAGAGTTATAAGGGAAGGCCAAGGTGAGTAGGAAATGGAGAGTAGTGGATGTAAATAAGCTCATCAGCTCAAAGTTTAAGGTAGCTTAATTTAGCATTGGAGAGGGGATAATCTTGCACTCCTTAAACTAATTATATGCTTCTTCATCTTTGGCAGTCAAGAAGCGATCATCATGACGATGAGAGGAAGATGAACTTCCTATGATAAGTCAGTCACGCTTCCTTGAGCTTGCCATCAAATACAAATAGGTGAGAGGGAGTGAAGTGGAAAAGGAAAGATTGAAGTGTTCTTAAGTCCCTATTAATTTATAGAATTTTTGTATGATCGTATAGTACGATCTAGAATTATACAGTACATTATACAATTATTTCATCTAGATGAATGGTTAGGAAAAGGTGTTTAAATCGTACAATATGATCAGTATCATAAAGTACAATCTAAAGGAATTGCAATCATCCCGAGGGGTCATCGATACGAGTTTTGACCAAATGCTTCGTATAGTATAAATTGTAATTATATCGTACCAACCTATTTTAATTCGTCCAAACCATTTTACATATGGATCGCATAATATGAAGAAGAGATATCATACAGTACGAAGTATAATTATTTCATACCATATGATTTGAATGCACATCCACGTGGATTATACAGTACGATAAACAGGGAAGAAATTAAATCTGGATCGTTGGTTTAACACAGGGCTATGATTTCTGCAGTTTTAATAGATCATATAGTATGAAAGTGGATCGTATAGTATGATGAGAAACAAAAAAAGTCATTTTTGGGGTTCACTATGGTGAGTGTGTGACTATCAGGAAACACTTTAGACCTTTTTTTTTTGGAATTATGCTTTAATGTCTATGACACTAAGTCTTGTCCTCAAAGTGCTAAAGGTGTCGTAGGCTAGTGGTTTCATGAATATGTCTTTCAATTGATATGATGTCATAGCAGAGTGTTCATGGGCTTAACACTATCCTTTTCATATTTTTTCATAATATCCTTAATGTATTTTATTTTTGCTAAGAAATTTTCCATTTGTTTTACACTAAAACTAAGAAAATAATTAAACTATCTCATCATGTTGATTTCAAACTCATTACTCGTTATTTTTGAGAATTCATCACATAAAGTTTTATCTCATGATCCAAATAGAATATCATCCATATAAATTTGAATAATGAGAATTTCATCTTTAACCTATTGTAGAAAGAGAGTGTTGTCCACACTACCCTTTACAAATCTTCTATCTAGTAAAAATGAGCTAAGTCTTTCATACCAGGCTCTAGGTGCTAGCTTTAACCCATACTTTACCTTTTTTTAATATGAATACATTATTTGGAAATTGTGTGCTTTCAAATCCAGGGGATTGCTCAACATAAACATCTTCTTTGATCACCCCATTTAGAAAAGCACTCTTTACGTCCACTTGAAATAATTTAAAACCTTTGAAGCAAGCAAAGGCTACGAGCGCCCTTATGGCTTCTAGTCTAGCTACCGGGGGAAAGGTTTCTTCAAAGTCTATATCTTCAATCTGGTTATACCCCTTAGCTATTATTCTGGTCTTATTTCTTACTATGGTTCCTGAGTCATTCACCTTATTTTTAAAGACTCAATTTGTTCCAACTACACTCTGCTCTTTAGGTCACTTGACTAATTCTCAAACATCATTCCTGGTGAATTGGTTCAATTCCTCTTGCATTGCTTGGATATAGAATTCATCTCCTAAAGCTTGATCTATACTTGTAGGTTATATTATAGAGATGAATGCAGAATGACTAACCTCCATCCTAAGTCCATTCCTAGTTCTCATACCTTCCAATGGGTATCCTAAAATTAATTTTTTAGGAAGAATAGAAGAATATCTCCATTCTCTAGACAAATATTCCTGAGGTTCTCCCCTTTCTCCTATGGTCATAGTTTCTACTCCCTGAATTGCTTCAACTTCACCTTCTTCAAACTTGGATTCAGAGGGCTTATTTAATTCCTCAAATACTATATGGGTTGATTCTTCTACTACCAGGATTCTCTTATCGAAGATTCTGAAAGTTCGTTAGGGATGTTAGGCCCTATGAACTAGTCCCGAGGCTAACCAAGAGGGGGGTGAATTAGTAATTTTAAAAATTCTTTAAAACCAAGAACAAAATATCACAAACCAAAATCACCATGGAAAAACAAGTACGGAAAATTAAAGTGTGAAAGCAGTAAAAAAAACACAAGGGGTTATAGTGGTTCGGTCAACTTGACCTACGTCC
Source organism: Dendrobium huoshanense (assembly GCA_016618105.1). Taxonomy (NCBI): domain Eukaryota; kingdom Viridiplantae; phylum Streptophyta; class Magnoliopsida; order Asparagales; family Orchidaceae; genus Dendrobium; species Dendrobium huoshanense. Next base: position 14,135,217 of record CM028357.1, on the reverse strand, counting down.
ACTCCCCGGAGGTGCCCTCCGAGTATTGCACTACTAATGTGACTCTCCTTTAGCCCCCACATCTAGGCGGAGAAGCCCTTACAAAACACCTCCTTTTTTCAACACTTAGCAAGGCAGAGAACCCGACTCCTTTTGCTTCCTCTTAAAGCAGGCATAAAACCTCGATCAATTGCTGAAGCTTACCTCTCCCAACCCTTCCAAGGACAAGAGACTTTAGGGAAGAAGAAGTGGAACAATGCTTGGAGCAACCCTTATGAACTCCCACATAAGCTCCCCCTCAAAAGATCCTCTCTCTCTCTCTCCCTCTCTCTCTCTCCTTTAGGTTTTCTCAGGTTAAGATAGCCGCCAAAGATCTCCCTGAAAAATGTTGAACAAGAGCTCTTAAATAGAAGAGCTTCAAAGGATCTCAATAATTACAAGTTTCTAACTTTATCATCTAGGACGATAATAATATTGTCCTGTACGATTAGTTCAAAACACAGACGATCGGCTAGAACATCGCCCTGAAGATGATCTGGATGATTGAAAATTGGCTTGATCGTCCTGGCCGATCTCACGATCGTCTCAGATGATTAGTTCAAATTAGAGGAAAATCATCCAGAGCATCGTCCTGAATTCGAGCTGGCCAAAAGTTATCATCCTGGAGTAACTAAGGATTTTTGAATATATCATCCTGGCTGATCCTACGATCGTCCAAGATGATGTGATTGTATCAATTATCCTTAATTGCTTCCTTAATTACCAGATCAATTTAGGCATAATTGTGCCATATCGTCAAGGCCGATCTCACGATCGTCCAGGCCGATTTTCAAAAATACAGAATACCTAAATTGATTATGGCGGCTATTTATTTCTATTTTGAGCATATCGTCCTGGCCGATACAAGTAACGTCTAGGCCGAAAAGTTAATTACGGCTGCCTTAACTAAGAAATCCTAATTAGAACTTCTGTTTTGAACTCGATCGTCCAGGACGATATAAATATCATCCAGGACGATGTGAGTAAAAACACAAATTCTATATCTCTCAAGTGTGTGTGAAGGGTTACTTAACATCAGTCACTTCAAACATTTACAATTGACTCAAGAAAGGGAAAAAAGAAAATTACAGACTGACTCAACCCTAATCTACCCAGTCTTGAGCTGATTCTAATTTCCGTCCGATCTTTGAGTCCTGAAAAGTTAGTAGAGAAAAGGCAGTCGTATTGTTTGCTATCATCAAAACCATAATTCATGAAACCAAATCTGCAGTAGATTCTATAGGCCTTACCTACAGATGAATAACTTAAGAAGACACTCTTGTCAGCCTTAAGATCAAATTTTCCTAAGAAAAGTTTTCCATTTATTAAGATAAAGCATTTGCAACCAAAGACATGTAAGTGTGAAAGATTCAGTGTCCGACTTTTAAGAAGTTCATAAGGACTTTATTCAACTTCAACATAACTTTCACCTTGTTTAAGATATAACACATTGTGTTTACCGCTTTTGCCCAAAAATATCTAAGAAGAGTGTACTCAGCTAACATTGCCCTAGCAGCTTCTACCAGGTATCTATTCTTTTTTTATTCTATTCCATTTTTCTTAGGAGTTCTAGGGAATAAGAAGTTATGCTATATTCCTATCCCTTGACAGAATGATTCAAATATTTTATTTTAAAACTTTCTACCATGATCACTATAGATTGTTGAGATTTCAAATCCTAATTTTCAATTAATCCAAGTAGAGAAAGTCTTAAATTCCTCAAACGACTCATTCTTATGTGCTAGGAATCTTACCAAAGTGAATCTAGTGAAGTCGTCTACAATCACAAATTCATAATTCTTCCCACTTAGGCTAGCTGTGCTAATGGGTCCAAATAGGTCTATGTGAAGGATTTCTAGTGGCCTAGATGTAATCACATCCTTGATTAAATGAAATAATGATTTTATTTATTTTTCCTAGTTGGTAGGCATATCATAGATGGTCCTTAATGAAGTCTAGCTCATGTACACCTCTAACTAGGTTTTTCTGGATGATATTTTTAAGTGTTTTCATACTAGCATGGCATAGTCTCCTATGTCATAGCCACGATTTATCTATTATTATTTTAAATATAGTGAATTTGAATTTTCAATGCAACCAAGATCTAACATGTAAAAATTATTTATTTATTTTCCTTTTAATACAAGTTTATCATTTAAACTAATCAAAGATTGGTTGAAAAAAAATTTATGTCAAAACCTTTATCACACAATTGACAAATTATGCTTTAAACCATCAACTAGCAAAATATTTTCAATTAAAATTTTTTTAGCATTTCCAACAATACCTGAGCCCACCACTTTCTTGGTGGTGTTACCTCCTAATATCACTTTGGCTCCAATCTTGGTCTCCAGTGTAATGAACTTCTTCAAGTCTCCAGTCATATGTCTCGAGCAGCCATTGTCCAGGTACCACATGCTCTCAGTAGGTCTTTTGTGAGAGCACCCCTACAAAGTCATTCAAGGGTTAGATTTGGGAACCCAAGAGAGTTTGGGTTCCTCCTTATACTTATATGAATGATATATATGTATGCTATATAGTGATGAATACACTTTAAGTCTCCACACTATGTGTGTCCTATGATGAATCATGCATGAGCAGGCTATGTGACCTAGCATGCCATAAGAGAAACACCTAACACTAAGAAATGGGTTCACTAACCTATGTGAGTGGTGATGCCTATTCTTAAAGTTATGTGATGTATGTAATGTTAGGGGTTTGCTTGATTGAGCTAATGAGGATGATGTCTTATCTTTTTCAAGTGCTATGATTTTTTATTTCAATGCATTATTTTCATATTCATATCATGTAACATCCACTTTTAAAAGATGTTCATTATAATATTCTTCCCATGCAACTTTCTCTAATTTATCAAACTCCTTTTCTAATTCAATATGCAATGTTTTCAAGGATTCATGTGCATCAAATAATTCAATATACTTCTTATTTAATACATCGAACTCATCAAGCAGGGACATGTGATCTCTATGTAAATCAGAATGTTTTTTAACTATGTTAGCATGCTTTATTTGTAAAATAATAAACTCAATGTTAAGACTAGCATGCATTTTCTTTAACCTTCTATACGATTCATGGATTTTCTTAGAAATAACCAACAAATCTTCATATGAAAGTTGACACAAATTATCTTGATTATCATTAGACACAATTTTTATTAGTCATTAGACACAAATTAGTTACCTCCTCTGCTTCTTCTTTTAATGATTTTGAGGCAGAGTCAACCAAATATGCCTTTTATGTCTTCATCTTCCCTTTCTTATATTTTTTTTTCTCCTCACCTTTTTCTTTAGTTGGATCACTCTTTATATTGGGGCAACCAACTCGTAGGTAACCTGGTTTCCTGCTCTCAAAAAAAATCGTGTCAGATGAAACTTTAGTAGGTCTTGAGCTTTTAACTGTGTTTCAATTATTCTAATGATGCCTTTATTTTCTCTTCAAAAAATTCTTGAACTGATGGGTCATCAGGGCTATATCATCATCTTCCTTCGCTACTAAACTTTCACTTTCCGAGTTATTATCTTTCAAAGCACGGTCCTCTCCTTCTTCTTTTCTCCTACATCATTTAGCCTTTGAGTCGCTCCTTTCTCATAAGCAATGAGTGACCCAAGCAAATTGTTAATTGAATAATTGTTTAAATACTCGGATTTAGTAGTTGTAGTAATTTTAGCATCATAGAAACTCGGTAAGAATCTCAAAATCTTATTAGCTTTTTCATAATTAGAAATATCTCTACATAGTGCATGCAAGGATGTCACTATTTGGGTAAACCTAGTGTATATATCAAATATGGTTTCGCTAGTTTTCATAAGAAAAAAGTTCATAATCACGTAATAGAATATTTAATATAGACTGTTTAACCTCACTAGTTCCTTCATATGTGATACACAATCTATCTCAGATCTCCTTACAAATAGCATAGGTAGATACTCTCATGTAGTCCTCAGATTTTAATGAACAAAAGAAACAATTTAAGCACTATGCACTTAACTGTGCTAGATCACTATCCTCATTACTCCATTCACTAAAAGGTACTTGAGTTTTTAAGCCATTAACAAGTTTAAATGGTGCACTATAATCTTCTTGAAAAAACATCCACATATAATAGTCTATAGACTTCAAAAATATAGACATTCTAATTTTACAAAAATTAAATGGAATGTTATCAAAAGGAGGTGGGTGAGTTATAGAATAACCCTCCGTAATATTATAATTAACAAAATGAGCCATGATCGATTTTTTAAGGTTTTCTAAAATATTATCTTTGAAACTCCGCTCTGATACCAATTGAAAGTACGAGATGCATTAAGAGAGGGATGAATTGGAAATTTTTGTAATAAAATAACAATCCTAAACATTGGTTCTATTTTTTTTTTTAATTTTAAACAAGAAAGTTAAGTTGATGCATAAGTAAATGATTAAAATATGATTGCAACAATAGGTGGTGAAGTTTTAACTTACATAACAAAGAAATAGAACAAGATTTTCACCAAGTAGTTATAACAAATGTAAAATACAAAACATAAATAAAGTGTAGTAAATAGAAAAATCACACCAAAAGATTTATAGTGGTTCGATCACTTGACCTACGACCACTCCATGGAGTCCTCCACTCCGAGAATTTTATTACTCAAAAGTAATTCTCCTTTTTCCCCCATAGTAAGGCAGAGAAGACTTTACAAAACCTCACTTTCACCTTCTTGACGTGGTGGAGTACCAAACATTATGTCACCCTTCATGTGATGGCAGTAAACATTCTCATTTTTCTCCCTCCTGGAGAAGGTAGAGTATCTTAAAGGACATAGACCTTGAAGGATCTCCCCCCTAGAAAGCTTCCCACAAGATCTTATCGGGCCACAGAAGGCGCAAGCATGCAAAAGGCTAGGAGAAACCGTATGATCTCCCTCACACTCCTCCCTAACAAACTCACCTTCTCCTTCCTCTCATAAACCCAAAATCATCCCAAGTAGCTCTTTGAGAAGAAGTCCCCTTCTTGTCACGTTCCTCTCTCTTATCCTCTTACAAAATACAGAAGATTCATAGATAAATCAGGCTCCAAGAAACCCTAAATTTTCAATTTAGCCATTTATGTTCATAAAGTATGATCCAATATCGTATAGTACGAACAGTTCAAAATAGCCTTCATCCTAGTACGAAGGAGTACAAACAAGTAATTTTTTTGAACAACATCGTATAGTCTGATACAACATCGTCCAGTTTCCTTCTATTCGTATAAGATGAATGATAGGATGACCAAAACTCATCTATGTTTATCATCTAGTATGATCCAATTTGTATTGTATAATCTATTAAAAGCTTCATATCGTGCAATACAATTTTAACATCATCCTGTATGATTAGTTCAAAAATTAAGAGATCATCCGGTACAATGTTCGGGAGGATCAAAAATAGCCTCGGTTAATTTCATAATATGAACCATGTCGTACAGTACGATAACCAATCAAAAATTAATCCTTGATTTATTGACTAAACACAATGGTAAATTTAAGTATTCAAATATTTGTATTGTACGATTTGATCGTACAATACGATCAGTTCAAAATTTAGGATTTAAAAACTTTCTTAAATTAATATGGAAGATAGGATTTCAAATTAGAAATACATCATACAATATGATCATGATCGTACAGTATGATTAGTTCACATGTAGCCATTGAGATATAGTAGTTCATCACTACGATGGAAACTCATACAGTATGATCTACATAGTTTAAAACAAATCACTTAAAAGAAAGCTCTCCCCCTATGTGTTTGCATGATTGCTCAGTTTGCATACACGTTGTGGCCAGACTCAAGAATAACAAAAAAAAAAAAATATAGTTTTACAGACTTCACATCCTACTTGACCCAGTCTTGAGTCTTTTTATTGTCTTGAGTAATATACAATCTCCTTGAAATGTTAGTACTCATAAATAAGAGAAAAATTTAAAATATTCAATAAATAAAAATGTAATTCAAATTGATATTATTTATCATCATCAAAATCTCAGGCTAGAGGTCATGGACTGTAACAACATCTTATTAGCATTGGTAGCTGAGAGAAGTATAAGTAATGCCTTAAAAATAGATTGGATAAATTGTAATAAGACACACACAGGACTATGCAAACACATCCACATCCTAGGACACTGCATGCTTTGTATATCCCTAGGAATAGGCACAATATCCCACATATATTGGTAAATCCATTCATAGGTATTAAGTGTTATTCTTATGGCATGTTTTGTCATATAGCCCACACATGCACTGTACACTGCAAAAAACATCTAATGTGCAGGAAAAAATAATTTACTTTATAGCATAAAATGTATGAAAAAATTATTCATTTAAGCCTAAGATGGAACCCAAACTCACTTGGGTTCCCAAATCTAATCTTTGATTAATATTGTATGGGTGATCTCATAAAAGTCCTAGTGAGAGCATGTGAAACCTGGACATAAGAAGTTCACGACATATGATTGGAGATATGAAATAAATCATCTCACTAGAGGCCAAGACAAGAGACAAAGTTGTAATAGGAGACAATACTAACAGAAAAGTGTTAGGTTAAGGTATGATTAGAAATTTTTAAAAAAATTTCATTGAGAATGTTTTACTAGTGGATGGGCAAAAACATAACTTACTTAGCATTAGCCAATTATGTGGTAAAAGATTTGATATTAAAATTTTATTTTCTAGAGGCTTGATTAGCTTGAATGGTAGACTTATTTTATAGGGTAAACGAATTAATAATATTCATTTGGTTGATTTAAATTATAATGAATATTTAAACTCTTTATGTCTAAAAATTATTGCTGAGTAAATTTTGGCTATGGTATAGGAGTCTATGTCATGCAAGCATGAACACACTATGGAAAATAACCCAAAATGAACTAGTTAGAGGCATAACAAAACTAGAATTCTCTATGGACCACCTTTATGATGCCTGCCAACTATGGAAAACAAATCAAATATTCATTTCATTCCATCAAGGAAATCACCACCTATATACCTATATAAATCCTTCACAAGGACTTATTTGGGCTAGTTAGCACTACCAACTTAGGTAGAAAAACATATGGATTTGTTATTATTAAAGATTACTCTATATTTATCTTAGTTAGATTTCTATTTCAAAAGAGTGAATCATTTGAGAAATTTAGGACATTCTCTACATTGATTCAAATGAAATTAGAGTATGAAATTTCAACTATTCAATGTGATCATGGTGGGGAATTTAAAAATGATAGGTTGAATCATTTTGTAAGGAGGTTGAGATAGAAAACATTTTGTAGACCTAAAAACTCTCAGTAGAATGGGGTTGCTAAAAAAAAGAATAAACCCCTATTAGAAGCTGCTAGAGTAATGCTAGTTGAGTATTTATTCCCAAGATATTTCTAGGCTGATGTAGTAAATAGTACTTGCCATGTTATTAATAAGGTTAATATGAGATCCAAAATCAATAAGACATCCTATGAGTTACTTAAAGGTAGAACACCCAATCTCTCTCCCCTTTTTATGTCTTTAGTTGTATGGTGTTTATTCTAATAAATGCAATATTTCCTTTTGGAAATTTTGAAGATAAATTTGATGAAGGAGTTCTCTCAGGATATTCATCTGTAGTTAAAACCTATAGAGTTTTCAAAAGAAGAACCTTAGTGATAGAGGATATCACCTATATAGTATTTGATGAATCTGATAAATCTATTGAGACAAGGTCAAAAGAAGAAGAAGTGGTATAAGTAACCAAAGGATTATAGTCTTCTGACCTAAAAAATAGAATAGAGCTTCAAGATCCTTTGCCTACAGATTGAAGATATTCATTTAGTCATCCTAAGGAGCTTATCTTGGGAGATCCAACTATGGGAGTTAGAATATGGCATAAACTTATAAAGGAGGTTAGTTATTATTAATTCATTTCTATGGTAGAACCCTCAAACTTAGATCAAGCGCTATTTGATAAACTATGTATCCTAATTATACAAGAACAACTGAATCACTTTGTCAGGAATAATGTTTAGGAGTTAATTAGCATACCTTAGAAATAGAGTATTATATGAACTAAGTGGGTTTTATGAAAAAAAAAAAGAATGATTGTGGAATAATGGTTAGGAATGAGGCTAGGTTGGTAGCTAAGGGATTTAATTAAATAAAAGGAATTAATTTTGAAGAAATCTTTACCATTGTAGCTGGGTTATGAAAGTTTGTGAAAGTTATTAAACCACTTAAAACTAGCCCGAGGATAACCAAGAAGAGGGGTGAATTGCTAATTTAAAAACTTTTTTAAGAAAAAAAAGAAAAATCCTCTTTTTAAATATTTTTAAAATATTCAAAAATATTAATTTTATCCCTTGATGCAGAAGCATATTAATTTCATAATACCAATAAACATAGAATTTTCAACCACACACAAAAAGAATGTTTTTTCAAATGTTGAAAAATAAAAGAACAAACACACTAGATTTTATTATGGTTTGGTCAAATCTAACCTATGTCTGCTAACCGGAGGCCTACTCTCCAGTTATTGTACTAAACTATTTAGTGTCTCTCCTTTAGCCCCCACAGCTAGGCACAAAAGCCCTTACAAAATCTCTTCCACCAACCCGATGCGGCAAAGTACCTTAAATCTTTTTCTCCTGGTGAAAACAAAGAACCTTAAATCCTTTTCCTCCCTCCTGGAGATGGCAGAAAACCAATAATCCTTTTACTCCCTCATGGAGTTGGCTAAAAACTTCAAATCATTTTACTCTCTCTGGGAGTTGGAAGAGAACCACGATCTAGTGTTTAAGATTATTTTCCATAGCCACCTAAGAATCAAAGAAAAGACTTGAAGAAGAATGGAAGGAACTTTTCTTGGAGTAACCTTATGAAGCTCTCATAACTCATTCTCATAAGAACTCTCCCTCTCTTCTCTCCCAAAGCACTCCTTAGCTCTCTCTCTCTAAGCTCCCTCTCAAGTAATTCAATAGCAATAGATGTCTTACAAGATAATGTAGAAGTTTAAATAAAAAGCCTCCAAAGAAGCACTAAATTTTAATTTGTCATCAAATATTATCCCATATAATCATTAGATTATTTTGTATGATTAGTACAAAATAGCACTCCCAGATAGTATGAATTATATAGGTTTGCAATCCGTTTAATTGATTGAACGGATCGTATTGTATAATCCTACCATTGTCTTGTACGATGAGTTCAAGAAATTGAATTTAATGTCCAGTACAATAGCTGGTGATTAAATATCATCCCATATAGAGATCGATTCATACCATACAAAGTTTGGGGATGTAATGTATACTTAGTGAAAATTTATGGTTTTTAGTCTTGGATGATGAGCAACAATTTAAATATTATCCCATGCTGAGCTCTGGCAGTACAATATGATCGTCTCAAATCATACAATACAGTTTGATTGAGCAATTTAACCATAACTATCCCCTTAATCATAGGATCAATTTACGTATGATTATAATAGATCAGCTAGTATAATATATATCATACAATATGATCAGACCAAAGTTTGAATATAATAATATTGCATAAATTATAATTGGCAGCTATTTTTCATGATGATAATGGATCATCTTATACGATAAGAATTATCCAGTACGATTAGTTAATCAATCTCAATTAACAGGGAGCCCTAAGTTAATAAATTTTCTGATCAATTGATTATCCATTAGGATGTAAATCATACAGTACGATTAGGTTAGAAAATTCATCTTTTTCCAAACTCATCAACTCACTCCTTTGAGTGTGTGTGCGAGGTTACTCAGCTTAGTGTCCATCAAATACATGATTTCACTCAAGAAAGATGAAAATACATTGACATTCAAATGGCAGACAAACTCAAGTCTACCAAATCTTGAGTTGTTTGAAGCTGCAAGTGGATTGTGGACCTAAAATGTTAGTGAACAGGGAAAAAATAAATATTCCATAAATAAATATAAGAAAATAATAATGTTTATTATCATCAAAATCATATTACTTGGGTCCATATTTTCAAAAATCTCCCCTTTTTTATGTTGACAAACATTGTTGTTAAAGATTTTCAAAGCACTTTGTCATTTTCTAAAACTCCCCCTTAGAAGCTAAATTTTTTAAAATGAGGAGACATTAATTTAATTTTTTTAAGAAATACAAGAAAAATAGAAAATAAGTAAAATAGGAAAACTAGTTTTATTAAGAGATGCACACAATTAGTGACATTAACAACACACTATTACTCTCCCTTTTGAGTTTGTATAGTAGTAACAGGTGGATCGTACTATATAATGTGGTATTAAATATCACATCAACTGAATTTAATTTGTCCAATAATTTCCTCAATGTGGATCGTGCAATACGATCAACAGTCATTTATTGATATTATACATTGGATATATTGTGATCAAAGATTTTATATTTTGTTCAGATCATATAGTATGATATGAATCATATTGTATTATGTGGACAAAAATAAAATAAAAAAGTTATGGGATGGAATGTGATCATTAGAAAGGATCCAAAAACAAAAAATAAAACATGAATAACATAAAGAAAATAAAAAATTAGATATAAACAACCATTAAAAAATAATGTTTTTTAACTGATTAATCTTAGAAAATGATATTTTAACCTCATAATAAGATTAAAATTTAGTAAGAAATGAATTGACATCGCTAAAATCCAAAAAGGTTAGAAATTTGATTTTCGTAACCCTGGCTCAGGGTCCTTACAAGTTAAAGTCCTTTTTAAACTAAAATCTAATTCAAAAAATATAGTATAAAGGAAATGTGATCTTTTTAAACTTCTTTTCAGAGAAATATTTTATAGAATAACATTGCAAAGTAATAAATTAGAAGTCATGATTTTTGAATTCAAGTGTAGGAGATATAAATTGGCACATGGGGTCTTCCAAGATTTTAAAGATTTAAAAGAAATGGAAGCTAATTCATAGTGGGCTCATTTTGTTCCTCTATTTCAGCTTTAGACAAACATTGCACTTCTTTTGATTTTTTATGCACTTTGTACAACTTGCAATAATTTGGCGGCCTTTGGGCATCTTTTTAATTTTGGGCTCATTTTGTGATTCTATTTATTTTTCCATGCTTTCTTCCTTTTGAAATACTTAAAAAACTCTCAGTTGTGAGATTATCCTTTAAATATGAGAGAAGGCAAACTCACTCTCTTGTATAAGGAAAAGTAGATCAAGACAAAGATTCCTATCCATATAATAAATGTAAATAACTTGATTATGAAAATTTGAAGCATATTTATTGACTTAGAACATTACTAATATGAGATAGATGATTGTAGGAAGATGAAGCAGATCTCTATTTCAGGTCCAATTTTTAATTTGAAATAAATTTTGATTCAAAAAAGAAAATACACCACTAAATGAGTTAGAGGAAACATCATCAAATTTTCTTCTTTTAATTATTTTAGAGGAGTCAATCAGAACTTACAAACTTCTAAAAAAAATAAGACAAAATTGTCATTTAAAATAAATTCCAACAAATTTAAATAGTGATCATATTCTCAAAATACTAAAATAAAATAAAATAAAATAAAAATATAAAAACACATGCATAAAAATGAACAAAAATTAAAATGATGAAACCTAAAACATGAAAAGAAAGCATCAATTTTTAGCATGAATATCTATCACACCTAAGCTGACTCTTAAGATACTTAAGGTTTTAAAAGCAAGTGATTTTGTAAGTATATCTGCAAGATAATTCTTAGTGACTACATGATGTAGCTCTATGTCTCCCTTGGTGACATGATACCTAATAAAATAGTGCCTTATGTCTATGTATTTAGTCTTGAGTGTTAGATTAGATTTTTTGAAATGCAGAAGGCACTAGTGTTATCACATAAGATCGAAATGGTACCTACAGGTAGTCCTAAATTTATTATTATTCTAACTAAAAGACATGTGCCACACAACTTCTTAAGACTATATATTTAGTTTCTATAATGGATAGGGCTACTGAGATATATTTTTTACTGAACCGGGAGAATAAGATAGTCTTATGAATTGGTAGGTTCTAGAAGTGCTTTTTCTATCAACCCTACATATAGTTAAGTCTAAATCAGAATATTCTATGATTTCAAAGGAAGTGTTATGCCTAGGAAAATAGATTCCTATGTTTTGTATTCCTAAGAGGTATCTAAGGATTCTCTTAACAATAGTCAGGTGGTGCTCTTTATGATCAGTCAGAAATCTAGCATAGAGATAAACACTAAATATAATATCAGGTCTACTAGTAGTCAAGTAAAGAAGTGATCCAATTATTCATCTATATTTTTTATGATCAACTAATTTTTCATTTGAATCCTTATCTAACTAATTATAGATTTCATGGGAGTGTTTATTGCCTTGGATTTATCCATTTTATACTTCTTAAGAAAGTCCTTAATGTACTTTGATTGACTAAAAAAATTCCATCAACCTTTTGCCTTATATTAAATCCAAGAAAGTAGGTTCATTCTCCCATTATACTCATCCCAAATTCTTTACTCATTATTTTAGAAATTCATCGCATAGCTTTTTATCAAAAGATCCAAATAAAATATTATCAACAAATATCTGAATAATGAGTAGTTCTTCTTCTATTTATTTAAAAAAAAGATGGGGTCTACGCCACCCTTAACAAAGGTTCTATCCAATAGAAATGTGCTTAGCCTTTTATATCATGCACTACATGCTTGTTTCAGTCTATACAATGCTTTTTTCAATTTGAACACATGATTGAAAAATTATGAATTTTCAAAGCCTAGTGATTATTCAACATATACATCTTCTTTTATTACCTCATTTAGAAAGGAACTTTTAACATCTATTTGGTATAGTACGAATCTCTTAATTCAGGTAAAAGCTAGTAGCACTCTCATGGCTTCCAATCTAGCTACAAGGGAAAAGGTCTCTCAAAAATCAATTCCTTATATCTGGTTGTACCCCTTAGCCACTAATCTTAATTTATTTCTCACCACTACACCCGATCATTCATTTAGTTTCTAAAAACCCACTTAGTTCCAACAACACTATGGTTTTTAGGTCTTTCAACTAGTTCTTAAATATCATTTCTCATAAATTGATTTAATTCTTCTTGCATCGCTAGGATTAAGAATTCATTAGATAGTGCTTGATTTATATTTGTGGGTTCAATCATTGAGATAAAGGCAGAGTTATTCACTTCTTTCCAAAGTCAATACCAAGTTCTAAAACCTTCAGATGGATCTCCTATGATTAATTCTTTAGGATGACTTGAAGAATATCTCCATTCTCTACACAATCAATTTTTAGATTCTACACTTTCTTCTAGATTTGTAGATTCTATTCCTTGGGTGACTTCAATCACTTGTTCTTCTTTTACCAAAGACTCTCCAAAAATATCAGATTAATCAAAAACTACATGAGTGGTCTCCTCTACCATCAGTATCCTTTTATTAAAAACTCTATAAGATTTTCCAATATTTGAGTATCCTAAGAAGACTCCTTCATTAGATTTTCTGTCAAACTTTACTAATAGAGTTTTCTTATTATTTAGAATGAACCCTTTACATCGAAATACATAAAGGTAAGAGAAGTTGGGTGTCCTTACCTCAAGGTTTTCATAGAATGCCTTATTCATTCGGGATCTAACATTAACCCAATTCACAACATAACAACTTTGTTTATTGCTTCTACCTAGAAGTATTTATGAAATGAATATTTAGTTAATATGGTTCTAGTAACTTTTACCAATGTCATGTTCTTTCTTTTAGCTATGTCATTCTACTAAGGGTTCTAGTAGCTAAAAAATTGTGATCTATCCCTTGCTCCTTACAATAATATTTAAACTTTTTATTTTCAAATTCTCCACCACGATCACTATGAATTGTTAGAATTTCACAACCTAGCTTCCTTTGAATCCAAGTGGATAATGTCTTAAATTCCTCGAATAAATCACTTTTATGGGACAAGAATATTAGCCAAGTAAACCTCAAGTAATCATCAATAATCTTATACCCAAAAACTTTCCCTCCAATGCTTATAGTGCTAACGGGTCTAAATAAATCTATGTGAAGGACTTCTAAAGGTTTGCAAGTATTAATATCCTTAATTGAGTGGAAGGAGGATTTGACTTATTTTCTTAGCTAACAAGCTTCACAAATGTGATCTTTAGTGAATTCTAATTTAAGTATGCCTCTTAATAAGTCTTTTTGGGTGATTCTTTTAAGATTTTTTATACTTGCATGATATAGTCTTTTGTGCCATAATTAAGATTCATCAGAAATAATTTTTTAGGCAAAAAGAGTTAGTAGGTTCTACACGATTTAAATTGAGTATGTAAATATTATAAATTCTTTTTCTTACAGCATAATATTTCCACTTAAGCTTATAATACAGTTGGTAGATCAAAATTTAATATTGAAGCCTTTATTATATAACTTCTTATGCTAAGTATATTATGTTTTAATCCATCTGCCAGTAAAACATTTTTAATGAGAAAATATTTTGAGATGCTAATTATACCTGAGCCCACCACTCTAGTGGTGGTGTTATCTCCAAGTTTCACCTTACCTCCAACCCTTGCCTCCACTAAACTGAATTGATTTCCATCTCCAGTCATGTTCCTTGAACATCCACTATCTAGGTACCACATGCTCTCACAAGGCCTTTTGTAAGAGCATCCTTATAAATTCATCAAAGGTTAGATTTAGGAACCCAAACAAGTTTGGGTTCTACCTTATGAATTAAAGAATAAGATGCATGCATGTTATACTATGGTATATATAATTTTGGTCTCCACACCAATTATGTTCTATGATGAATAGTGCAAGTGTGGGAGATATGCCCTAGCATGCCACAAGAAAAGATCTAATACCACAAAAAGGATTTATTAATCTATGTAGGTTATGGTGCCTCTTTCTAGGTTTGAATGCATATTATATTAATGGTTTATAAAATTCTACAAGTAAAGGTGGTGTTTTATTTTTTAAAAGTGGTTAATTTCACTTCCAATGATTTGTTTGCACTTTTAAGAGTTGAATTTTCAAATTTTAAAGCATGCTCACTACTATCTAATTGAGAAGCAAGATTCTCTAGTTCCTTGAATGCATTTTCTAATTCAACGTGTGATGTTTTCAAGGAATCATATTCAATATTTAAATCAAGAAGCTTATTTTTTAAAGTATCAAATTCATCTTATAAATCCATATGATTATAATGAAAAGTAGAATGATCTTTCCTATGGCATTCATGCCCTTTTTGTAGTTTTAAAAATTCAGAATTCAAGCTTGCATATATTTTCTTGGTATTCCCATATACATTATGAATTTTTCAAAAACTTTAAATAGTTCATCATATGAAAGCTCATATACCTCCTCTTACTTAGAATGATTAAGTTAATTATCTTCCATTAAGCACAAGTTGGTTACCTCCTCTTCTACTTCTATTTTGAACGAGTATGAAGCATAGTCTACCTAGAAAGCCTTCTGAGTCCTTTGCTTGCCCTTTTTAAACTTAGGTTTTTCTTCATCCTTCTTCTTGATTTGGTGAGTTTTAAGATTTGAGCAATCCGACTTCAAGTGTCCTAACTTCCTGCATTCAAAACAAATAACATGAGCATAAACCTTAGAATTTTTATTAAATTTACCTTTGCTTCATTGCTAATGATACTTTTGCTTTTTCTTTAGAAAGCAATTGAATTTCTTTGTCATTAGTGTTATGTCATCGTCATCCACAAATACAGAATGATCACTATCAGAATCATTAACCTTTAAGGCTATAATTTTCTCCTTTCTCTTTTCACCTGCATGAAATTGTCTTTGACTCACTTCTTGCTCGTAGGTAATGAGTGATTCAAGTAAGTTATCAATGGAGTAAACATTCAGATCCTTAGAATTAATAATAATAGTGATTTTTGCATCATAGCAAGTAGGTAGACAATGTAAGATGCTGTTAACTTTTTTCATAATTAGTAAGTTTTCTTCCTAAAGTATGCAAGAAAGTAACAATTTGAGTGAACCTAGTATACATTTCAGAGATTTATTTACTAGGTTTCATGTGAAAGAGTTCATAGTCATGGAAAAGAATGTTTAGTCTAGATTATTTTACTTCATTAGTTCCTTCATATGTTATACAAAGTTTATCTCAAATTTCTTTATCAGTTGTGTACATAGAAACACAGATGTAATCTTCAAATTTTAATGCACAGAAAAAATAGTTTAAACATTTATTATTTAACAGGGCAAAATCTCCATCTTCTATGCTCCATTCAATTTTTATGCCACTAACAAAGTATGAAGGCACAAAATAACATTTTTGAACTAACATCCACATGCGATAATCTATAGATTACATGACTTACAAATTAAACAAAAATCAAAATAAATATTATCAAATAATGGTAGTCGTATAATTAAATATCCTTTAATGATATTATGATTTCTAAAGTTAGCGATTGATCATTTTTCAAAAGTTATTTAAAATTTAGTTTTTTAATCCCACTCTGATACCACTAGAAAATTCATGAAGGTTATTAAACCTCTAAAACCTAGCTCGAGGCTAACCAAGAGGGGGGTGAATTGATAATTATAAAACTTCTTTAAACAAAAAAGAAAATCCCCCATTTTTAAAGCTTTTTAAAATATCTAAAAATATTAATTTCATACCTTAATGTGGAAGAAGATTAATTTCATAATAACAATAAAAATAGAGTTTTCAACCACACACAAAAATAGAAAAGTATGTAACTTAAAATGTTAAAAAATAAAAGAATAAATACATCACATTTTATAGTGGTTTGGTTAAATCTAACCTATGTCCACTCCCCGGAGGCCTCCGCTCCAGGTATTACACTAAACCTTTTAGTGTCTCTCCTTTAGCCCCCACAGCTAGATAAAGAAGCCCTGATAAAATCTCTTCCACCAACCTGGTGCAATAAAGTACCTTAAATCTTTTTCACCCACCTGGTGAAGCCAGAGAGCCTAAAATTCTTTTTCTCCCTCATGGAGATAGAATAGAACCAAGAATCATTTTACTCCCTCTTAGAGTTGGCAGAGAACCACGAATCCTTTTACTCCCTCCAGGAGTTAGTAGAGAGCCATGATCTAGTACTGAAGAATAATTTCCCAAAGCCACCCATGATTCAAAGTAGAGACTTGAAGAAGATTGGAAGGAACTTTTCTTAGAGTAACCTTGTGAAGCTCTCACAACTCCCCCTCTAAAAAACTCTCCCTTTATTCTCTCTCAAAGCTCTCCACAACTCTCTCTCTCTCTCTCTCTCTCTCTCTCTCTCTCTCTCTCTCTCTCTCTCTCTCTCTATATATATATATATATATATATATATATATATATCTTTATCTATCTATCTCTCACTCTCTCTCTCTTTAAGCTCCCTCTCAAGCAATTTAACAACAAGATATATCTTAAAAGAAAATTTAGGATTTTGATTAAAAAGCCTCCAAAGAACCCCTAAATTTCAATTTGCCATCAAAGATCATCCCGTATAATCGTCAGACCATCCTGCACTATTAGTACAAAGCAGCACTATCGAACAATACGAATTGCATTGGTCTGGATTATCAGTTCAACAGATTGTATGTATCATCATGTATAATTAGTTCAAGAGATTGAACTGGTCATCTAGTACTATAGCTGGCGATTAAATATCATCTCATGCAAAGATCGTTTCATATCGTACGAAGTTTGGGGATTGTCATGTACGATCAATGAAATATTATGGTTTTTTTTTCTTGGATGATGAGTGATGATTTAATTATCATCCCACGCCGAGCTCTGGTGGTATAGTACGATCGTCTCAAATTATACAATATAATTTGATTTAGTAATTTAACCATAATTATCCCCTTAATCATAAGATCAATTTAGGCATGATTGTCATAGATCATCTAGTACTATGTATATCATATAGTACGATCAGACCAAATTTTGAATATAAAAATATTACCTAAATTATGATTGGAGATTATTTTTTATGATGATAATGGATCGTCCTATATGATATAAATCATCCAAAATAATTAGTTAATCAATCTCAATTAATAGGCTGCTTTGAGTTAATAACTTTTTTGATCAACTAATCATCCAGTATGATATAAATTGTATAGTACAATTAGGTCAAAAAATCACTTAGTGCCCATCAAATACATTACTTGACTCAAAAAATGTATAAATATATTGACGTTGAAATTAAAGACAAACTAAACTCTAGTCTACCCAATCTTGAGCTATTTGAAGTTGCAAGTAGACTGTGGATCTGAAATATCAATGAGAAGGAAATGGAACAGACATACAATAAATAGCAGAACAAAACAATAATGTTTGTTATCATTAAAATTGTAATACTTGGGTCTACATTAATTAAATGTTAGAATAAATAAGAGTTTTATTAGCATTTTCATACTTTAGAGGCTTCAAACTATATCTGATGGATGTTAAGAGTATCTTTTTTAATGAGGTAGTTAAGAAAGATATATATGTAGAACAACTAAGTAGATTTGAAATTCTAAACTTTCTTGATCATGTCTATAAATTGAAAATGATATTGTATGGATTAAAGCAAACACCTAGAGCTTAGTATGAGAGGCTTAGCACATTTCTCCTATATAGAGCCTTTCTCAAGGGTAGCATATATACCACCCTATTTCTAAAGAAAATAGAAAATGATTTACACATTATTTAAATTTTATGGATGACATATTTTTTGTATCAACTAATAAAAATCTTTAGAATGTTTTTTCAAAAATAATGAGTGAGAAATTTGAGATGATTATGATGGGAGAGCTTACTTTCTTTCTGGGATTTAGTGTGAAACAAAGGAATAATGAAACTTTTCTTAGCCAAAGAAAATATATCAACGAAATCTTAAAAAAATATGAGAAGTAAAATGCTAAGATAGTAAATACACTCTTGAGCTCTACAATTCAATTAGATAAGAATCTAGATGGAAAATCTATAGATAAAAAGAAGTGTAGGAGAATTAAAGGATCTCTTCTATATTTGACTACTATAAGGCCTAATATTATGTTGAGTGTTTTTCTTTGTGTTAGGTTTCAAGCTATTCCTAAGGAGTCCCATAAGGCTACTGTTTTGAGAATTCTTAGATATCTTCTAGGAACCCAAAACCTAGGAATCTGATATCCTAGATATAGCTCATCCTTTAAAATTATAGGATACTCCAACTCAGACTTTGTAGGATGTAGAATTGATAGAAAAAGCTTCACAATTTAGAACCCATGAATTCATAGAATAATTCTTAGTTTCATGGTTCAATAGGAAACAACTATGTAAACCTATCTACCACTAATGTGGAATACATTACAGTAAGAAGTTATGTTTCTCCAATCTTATAGCTAAAGCAATAAATCTTAGATCTTTTAATATCTATAGGCACCATACTTATCACATGTGAAAACTCTAGTGGCATCTGTATCTTTAAGAATCTAATTCAATATTTATTACTAAGTATATAGACATTGGACATCATTTCATTATATATTATATAGCTAAGGGAGATATAGAATTATATCTTATAGCAACTGATGATCAATTAAAAGGCATCTTCACCAAATCTCTTGTATAGCACCTAGAGGACTAGATTCATACTTGATTCAGGATGAAGTTGAATGCATCAATCATTTGAAATCAAATGTTCTTATGTGTGTTAAAGTGAATAAGTCATAACTATAAAATTTGTGGCTGTTTATTTATTTTGTTTTAAAGTTAGTTTCTCCATGATCTTCACACACACACACCAACCCATTTTAAAAAATTTTGCTTCATATTGTACGAACCTAATTTGTACTGTACAATCTTCACACATCTACTCAATCTCGCTCATATGTTAAATCAACTATTCTGATCTAATAAATTATTAGTGATCGATTTATACGACCACCTATTCATATTGTACCATACACGTTTCATCAATAGTTGTATAAATTCAAGTTGATTGGTATGATCTTTATCACATTATCATATTGTGTGAACACTTATTCATTTTGTAAAATTAGTTTGGTCAAGTATCATACAAATGACTCATTGGGATTACCACTTTTCCTTAAGATCATCCAGTATGATCATGATTGCACTATATGATTTGTCCACTTTTTCTAATAAGACGCCTAGACGATTTAAATTTGTCTCATCGTACTATATGATATATTAAAAAATGTATAAATTGGAGAGAATTTCTAAAGGTTTCATCATTAAATCCCTAATATACTTTCCTTCACTTAGACTCATATCTTCAACTATACTAATGGCCAGAGGAAGCAAACATGGTCGTCTGACCCAAGGAAATAGTTCTTCTCGTTAACCTTCAGTATGCTAAAGATGAGGCTACAAACTATAGGTACAAAGACTCTCACATCACCCTATCTAGAATCTGAAATAACAAGCCTAAACTATGAAGTGCTAAATCTTTTCGCATCCACCACTCTATAATTCTTGCTTACCCTCACTTTTCCCTTTAATTCTAAACTTCTTTATGAATTTTTCTCAAACCTAAGGATTAGTGTTGCAATTCCCATCATGAGATCTTATGTCTGTAGTTGACCCTTAGAAATAACCAATAAAGATTTTGGCGAATATCACAACCTATCCACAGAAGGACCTCAACCCCATTCAATGCCTTTTAGGGGAAACTTTTATTCAAGTTCTATCAATTTAACCATTAGAAATATTTCCCTAAATCAACATCAACCCCTAGTCAACATTTTAATTAGAATGCCCATATTATCTAGCATGTTCTTAGAACCCCAATTATTTATAAACTAGAGATCATGTATATATTACCCCATTTCTATCTTTGATTGCCTAGTTTATTATGTCTACAACCAAATTTGATGAAGCCAGAATGATCATTGATTACATTCATAATATTACTCACATTCACCTTCCATCACTAGAAGGAAGCAAAACATTACCCTTGCTCATGTTATTGCCTTCATTATGAATAAAAAAATATGAGCTTACCTATCCTACTTCCTCTTATTCATTAAATAAGAAGCATTTGACGTAACAAATGCATATGAACCCTTACTCAAGAGTCATGTATACGACTCCTCAAGATGATCATTTTTCCATAAGATCGTCTAGTACAATCATCGTTATATTATATAATTTGAGCACTTTTTTAACAAGACATCCAAATGAATTAAATTTGTTTGATTGTATTGCATAATGTCAAATCATACTATATGATCTATTAAAAATTATAAATTGGAGAGGATTTTTAGAAATTTCATCATTAATCCCTTATATTTTTTTCTTCTCTTAAACTCATATCTTCAATTATCCTAATGGCCAGAGGTAGCAAGCATGGTTGTCATATGCAAGGAAGTAGTTCTTCTTGTTTCCTTATTGATGTCCATATTCAATCTGCTAAAGATGAGGCTGTATACTATAGGTACAAAGACTATCGCATCGCCCTATTTAGACTACTAAACCAACAAGCCCTAAACTATTGTGCTAAATCTTTTTGCATCCACCATACTATAATTCTTACTTAACCTCTCTTTTCCCTTTAATTCTAAACTTCTTCATATATTTTTTGTAAACCTAAGAATCAGTGATGTTGTTCCCATCATGAGATCCTATGTCTATAGGCATCCCATAGAAATAACCAATGTAGATTTAGACAAATATCTAACATATCAATAGAAGACCCTCAACTCCATTAAATATCTTTTATGGGACACTTTGCTTCAAGCATTATAATTTTAACTATTAGAAATATTGCCCTCAAATCAACATTGACCCTTGATCCACTCTTTAAATCAAAATCTTGTACTATCCAGCATGTTCTTAAATCCTCAATCATTCCTAAAGCTGGAGATCTCATAAATGTTACCCTACTTTTATCCTTGGTTACCTACTTTGTTATTTCTAAAATCAAATTTGATGAAGCCCAAATGATCATCGATTACTTTGATAATCTTACTACCATTCACCTTCCTTCCACCAAAAGGAAGTAAAATATTTCTCTTGCTAATGGAATTTCTTACATCCAGGATAAAAAATATGATCTTACTTATCCTGCTACTGCTAATCATTTCCAAATCTACTATACTGCAAATTCCATCCATGTTCTTTTTTTGTCATCACTAGGAGCATGGCCCAATAAAACCTGATTTTGATGAGGAAAGGGGAGCTCATCCTACAGTAGCACCTGCACTAGAGTCAACACTAGCACCAGTGCTAGTACCTACACCAATATACTAGCCTCATCCCTATAAGGAGTTGATATAATAGTTTTGATCGATAGTAGTCTTGACTGGATAGCCATATTCAACAATAGCAACGATAACATGAGGCTTCCAAGGCATGGTTCGGCAAGCAATTTAATATTGTTCACCACTATCTTGATTACTTAGTAATTGCCTTTCTAAAAATCAGTCTCAAATTGATTAGAAGACAAGAGGGGACTCAACTATGAGAAAAGAGACTATATACTTCTACATAAGAAAAATCACCTTTCATGTAGAAAGACATCATAACTTCATCCTGCTAAAAACATACATTTTCTTAGAAACAAAATCATCCTCACATCCACTCGGCCCCTATGAAATTCACGTAACCTAGAAAAAAAATCCTCTCTTCATAAATCCTACATAATTTGTATGCAACTTTTAATAAATAGTGAAGAACTATAATGTCTCACAATAGTGAATGTAGTCATTAAGTTCCAAACCATTATAATATCCACCTTTGTTTGTTTTGATTTTTTCCTCACTCCCACATCAACATGCATATTGCTTACCAATGATTTTGAATTGAGTTGATTCGCGAGAAACTCTCAACTCCAAATTAAATGGTTATTCTTCTTTTTCGCAAGTTCCACTAAGAAGAATGGATGAAATTATTATTTTCACATACCTCAACCAATTTAGTTAGATATCTCAACATCATCGTTTATGCACTTCTCTTTTTTATTAGAACTTTTTGTAATCTTCTTTTAGTTCTTAGAAGATGAGACTTTGTTTATCCTAATATATGACTTTCCAATTTTGAATCAGTTTATATATATATATATATATATATATATATATATATATATATATATATATATATATATATATATATATATATATATATATATATTCAATCTAAACTTAAATATCATAAACATCAAATTTATGATCAAATCGTTCTATTCCATTCCTTATAAAAATAATTTCATGCACAATTTCGACAATTTTTAAGATCTTTTGACCATCAATTAAATCCATTAAAATTTACAATGAATGACTCTAAATATATGAGAAGATAATACAACAATAACAACATCAAACCTTTATCCCACTATGTGGATTTGGCTACATGATTCATTTTTCTCAATCATGTCATATTAAGA
Source organism: Dendrobium huoshanense (assembly GCA_016618105.1). Classification (NCBI taxonomy): domain Eukaryota; kingdom Viridiplantae; phylum Streptophyta; class Magnoliopsida; order Asparagales; family Orchidaceae; genus Dendrobium; species Dendrobium huoshanense. Next base: position 14,111,830 of record CM028357.1, on the reverse strand, counting down.
GTTTCCACATAAAAACATAAGTCGGTCACACATAGTGGGATAAAAGCTGGTTGTTGTTGTTGTTGTGTCATATTAAGAGTCAAAATCTTATTTAAATCTAATAAAGAAATATCAGTTCTAATAGTTTCTAACTAATTTTTTTTAGGTCTACCTCTACATTTCTTAACATAAGCCAAATCTAATACATCTACTCTACTAACCGAATTATCGAAAGGTCGATGTTTTATGTGACCACATCTAAAGTGATTCTCTCCAATTTTATCTACCACTGGAGCTACTTAATCTTTTCACGTAAATGCCCGTTTCATATTTCGTCTCTAAGAGTAAAGCCATTCATCCACCAGAGCATCTTCATCTCTGCAACACTTAATTTTATGCTTCTCTTTTAATGGCCAACATTTTCTGCCATAAAACATTGCAGGTCTCACCACAATCTTATAGAATTTTCTCTTAAGTTTGAGGGGTACTTTTTTATCACTTAACATGCCCAATGCATTCCTCTACTTTAACCATCCAACTTGAATTCTATTAATAATATAACTATCTATTTCACCATCACTCTAAACATAGACCCGAGATATCTAAAATGTGTATAATTATTAATGAATTTATCGCCCAAATCATAATCCTGCCACTAGATCTAATTTACTAAAATTACACTCCATGTATTTGATTTTATATCTACTCAATTGAAATTCTTTAGACTCTAAGGTTGACCTCCATAATTCAAGTTTACGTTCCTCCCTCTGCAGTCTTATCAACAAGAATATCACAAGCAAAAAGTATGCTCTAGGGTACATCCTCTTGCAAATGTCCAGTAAAAATATATATGACTAACAAAACGATATTGGCTTAAGGCTGATCCTTAATTTAATCCAACTGAAATAGGCAAAAATTAAGTCAAACCACCTTGCGTTTGAACACAATTAATAGATCATTCATATATCCTTAATGACTTGAATATAAGCATTATTCGCCCCTTTCTTTCTAGAACTCTCCGTGATACTTCTCTTGGAACTTTATCATATGGTTTCTCTAAATCTATAAATATCATAAGTAGATTCTGCTTATTCTCTCTATATTTCTACATCATACCTCTCAATAAATGTATAACTTCCATTGTAAAACTATCTGTTATGAATCTAAATTGATTTTGAGAAACATTAGTATCAAGTTGTAACCTAAGTTAAATAACTTTCTCCCATAGTCAAAATATGACACATTAACTTAATTCCTCTATAATTCACATATTCTTGTGCATCATCTTTATTCATAGAAATAAGAATTAACATACTTTTTCTCCACTTATCTAACATATTTTAGTCTTGAAAATAATATTGAATAATTTCGTAAATAAAAAAAATTGAAATCTCCAAACATTTTCACATCTCTATTAAAATATCATCAGGTCCAACAACTTTTTCACACTTCTTTTTTTTTTTAACCTCTATAACTTCGATTTTACTAATATGCCGATAAAAAATAAAAATCGCTCTATTTTTATTTAGGATGCTAAGGTCACTAAAATCAATCGTATTTTCACAATCTTCATTGAAAAGCTTATCAAAACATCTCATCTAGCATTTTTTATCTTCATCCTTAATGCACTTCACTTGAACTAAATCCTTATGATATGTCTTTACTTGACTAACTTATGCATATATCTTTTTCCCTTCTTAATATCTACTATATTATACAAATCATTAAAAGCTAAATTTTTTGCCTATTTAAACACTTCACTCGAGTGCTAGTGCAATGACCACTACGAACTTCTCACTATATTCATGTCATACAGCGCGTCGCTTTCAGAAAACACCCTAACATTAATATAATATATTAAAGGATTCATGCCATGATTATTCGATCAATTTTACATTAGTTGCCGACTACCTCGTACAACCCTCTATTTTTATCATCAAAGTCTTAGGATCTGACAACGAGAGTGTTATATGAGAAGATAATAGTGATTCCAAATTATAGAAATATTCAAATGACTTGAAATCAAATAATTGAATTATTAATGATATCCTGCATGTATTAACTATTTTGGAATTTCGCATATCTTTCACCCACCAGACTGATTTTCTGCATTAAACTCCGAAGCTATCATATGATAATACTACTGTACACATTAGGTAAGGTTATTTGAACAACAAAGTTGGATACTTTGCAATCAACAGTCACTCCTTATTCTCAAACAAGAGACCACATCTAGATTTGAGTGCTAATTAAAAATATAATCCAGATTCCAACGCTAATAGACAATAATCTATATTTCAGTGTTCATAAACACTAATCTGGTTTGGGAAGGAATACTTATACGCAAATGGAGAAAAAAATAGACCGAGCTAAATCCTTTTTTTTTTTCACAAAAAGCTTAATGTTAGGACAATATCAATCATCAAATCCAAAGCGCAGCATGTTCTAATGAGCTAAATCATTATTTGATTTATCATCACAAGAACCTGAGGATCTGTCAGTTAACTATTGAGAGACGTGGTCCAGCTTAAGAAGACTAGTTCGAAGATGCACATTTGCATTTGTTTTCAAAAGAAATTATAAAATACTGACTTCATTGATAACGTCCTTTGAACAATGTGTAATTTATATATTTGATTGGCCTATCGTATAGAAAGGTGCAGCATCAGAAGCACGTTTCCAAAGAAAAAAACAATAGCTTAAACACCAACTTTTCACAATTTAGGGCCATCTTTTCGTCATTCAGAAGAATTTTTAACAAGCCTTAAAGGGAAGGAAACATCTCATAGTTAAATTCCTGGCAATTATAATTACTGTAGGATAACACAACCCAGCCAAAATTTACAGAAAACAGGGAAATTTATCTGAAAATCATAATATAGACATAAATAATCACTAAAACAGCAAAAAAAAAAAAGGTGTGCACCAAGTGCACTAGGCTCCGACCAATGGATGGTTATGTGAGGGTTGACGTAATCAAACAATGCTATCAAGAATCATCAGAACCCATTGGTCGCTTTTTTCTTCTGCCAGAATTTCTTTTGACAGAGAATGGTGTTCCCGCTGGAACTTCATTAGAATTTGGATGATACTCGGTCACGGATTCTTGGCCTACGCTAATCTTCCTCCTCAATCTCAATATTTCACCCTTAGCAGCTGCCAGATCTTCCTCAAGCCTTTTAGACCTCTTCTCTAGCTTCTCTCTCTCACCACCAAGCCTGGCAATGAGATTTTGAGCATCCTCAATATTTTCAAGCGCATTTTTTGATATATTTTTTTGTTCAACCAGAGAATTGTAGAGAATGTCTTTTTCTGTTTCTAGGCTAGCGTTTCTAGAATTAGTATTCTCTAGTTCTCTTGACAGCAATAACGCATTTCTATTCATTTCATCAAGTGATCTGGTAGCCTCATCTAAATCAGCTTCAAGACTTTTCCGTGCTTCTGAATCTTTCAGAATTTGCCTGCGCGATGCCTCAAGCTCTTTATTCAAGTTGGTAACTATCTTTCTTTCTTCTTGCAGCTGATTTGTAGTTGTTTCGACCTTCCTGTAGGAATCCACCAGTTCTTTCTTAAGGCTTTTACGCTCCTCGATGACAGCTTTCAATTCATTGGATGCAGAAACAAGCTCTTCCTCCGTACTCTTAAGGACCACCATAGCTGATTCAAGTTTATCTGAAAGAATCTTTGAAGTAGCCTTTGTCTCATCCAGGTCATTATTCAGCAATTTCCTTGCTTGATCGTACTCTTCTTGCATCTTTGAAATCTTAGACGTTACTTCCTCATAGGAATTTCTGGCTTCCGTCAGTTCTTTGGACATATGAGAAACCTCTTCTTTTGAAGTATCTAATAGTTTTCTGGCGCTCTGAAGCTCAGTTGTTAATTTATACATATCATTCTTTTCCTTCTCCAGCAGCACATTCAAATTATCCCTTTCTCGTGTCAACTCAGATATCAGTGTTTGCTGGCAACTTCCTTCACTCAATGCATGTTTAAGATTTTCTTCAAGTTGTTGGAGCTGTTCATCTTTCTTTGACAATAATTCAGAATTAAGGACAGTTGTTCTCTCTGAGTAGGAAACCAAATCATTGTAGTCTTTCATAAGATTATAAAATTTGCTACTAGAATCATTTATTTCTTCAGTTAGTGACTTTATGTTTTCATGTAGATCATCTATAATTGAACTCTTCGAATTGGATTCTTCTCTAGCCATGATGATGTCTTCTTTCAACTGCTCAATGCTGGAATTTGCTGCTGCAAGTTCTGCCCTTGCTTCTTCCATGGTAGTGCTCAAATTCTTACATTCTGATTCTCTTTCAGCAACCAATGATTTGAGGTTTTGGATGTTCTTCGTCTTTTCATTTATTTCTAATGAAAGAAGGCTTAATTTATCCTGCAAAGCAGTAATTCTGTCTACCTTTTCGTTTAGCACATCTTCAAGTAATTTCTTATCCTCCCTAGCTTGCGTGAAAGAATGTTCAAGTTGGCTTTTTTGTGACAAGAACTCCGCTGCCAATCTTTTCTCATCTTGCAGTTCTTGACCTAAAGCTGCTACTGCATTCTTAGCTGCAGTTAATTGACTTGACAGAGACGCTTCCTCATCCTTTAACTTCCTAAGCTGTCCCTTGTGTTCTTCCTGCTCATTCAATAACCTATCCTCAAATTTTTTCTTCATCAAAGCAGTAGCTTTCTCCTGGTCCTTTGTCTGAGTAGTCATCTGCATTATGTATCATATTAGAGGGATGCAAAATGCAACGTTGAACAGTATACATTGCAGCTAAAGAGATTTTACCTTCAGCACATGTATAACTTCCTTTTATAATTAAGCTTCATTACCTTGAAAATAATCCAAAAATCTGATCGAGACATGTTTAAGAGACAGTTGACAGATCCCATAAATCCCAGTTCAAACCTCCTCAAGCCGGAAAGAAAACCAATATTGGGCTACTTGGGTTCCTATAGGTACAACAACAACAACATCAAGCCTTTGTCCCACTACATGGGGTCGGCTACATGAATCCTTTTTCTCCATTGTGTCCGGTTAAAAGTCAAATTTTTTAAATCTAAAAAAGAAAGATCATTTCTAATATTTTCTAACCAAGTCTTTTTAGGTTTACCTCTATCTTTCTTAACATAAGTCAAATCTAATACCTCTACTTTCATATCCGGGTCATTGGAAGGCCACCATTTTATGTGACCAAACCATCTAAGGCGACTCTGTCTAATCTTATCTTCCACTGAAGCTACTCCAACCTTTTCACGTATATGTTCATTTCATATCCTATCTTTAAGGGTAAAGCCACCCATCCACCTAAGCATCCTCATCTCTGCAACACTTAACTTAGTATAATGCTTCTCTATTAATGGCCAACATTCGGCACCATAAAACATTGCAGGTCTCACCACCATCTTATAGGATTTTCCCTTAAGTTTGAGGGGGACTTTTCTATCACACAACAAGCCCGATGCATTCCTCCATTTCAACCATCCAACTTGAATTGTACTGATAATATCCCCATCTATTTCGCCATCACTCTGAACAATAGATCAGAGGTATCTAAAACGTGTACTCTTATAGATAGAGAAGGCAAAATCACTCTAGCCCAATATAGGTCAGTCAAGCCTGACCAGCTAGGGTCAAGCTCATATTCCACCAAATAAGGTAGTGGAAGCCTCCTACTAGAACCACTAACCACAAGTTAGATTCCGAGTTGAAGTAACGACAACAAATGAAGAACTCAACAACAGTTGAACTAATGACCAAAATCCATGAAGAACATTTATGGGGGAGGGAGATGTAGGACATCTTAGGTGTAACGACACAACCCATACTATGCGATGTATTATCTTCTTTAGCCGAACCCATCTCATATCAAGCCAAACCTCAATATTTTACCCTTGGAACAACAACTTAGAAGGTTATCTATCCCAAGAGTGCTTCATTATGAGCGCATACAACTATGGAGTTCCTAACAAAACTCCACTAAGGTGCCTCACATATTTGGGTATAAGAGTTTATTTATATAGCCAATAACTAAGCTTTATTTCAATGTGATATTCATTCATTCCTCCCCCTTAATCTCCTAGAACCCCCATAATCCTAGAAGCTTGAAGATCACTCCATTCCCCATTCAGGCTATGAAGGATTCAGGGAAAATTGGGGTGTCCCAAAGGTGAAGAAGTTAAAGATGCTCATCTTAGAGGGCGAGGACGCACATGGCTGGATCTAAAAAGTGGTTCGATACTGATGTGAAACAACCAACGGAATTGCAGGATTTTATTAAGAAAATTGTTTAAGCAATGAATTTATAAGGTTAATGTTTCACTAAGTTAGGATTTTCAATTTTCGTAATTATTGACTTGCTTATAACATGAGGTTACACGATAGATTAACAGAGCGATTCAAGACAATAACAAGACGATAGCAAGACAAATATTCAATTAACAATAATTCAACACTAAACAAATAGAACTTTCACCTTCGAGTTTACCTCTCGATCGCTCTTTCGAAGTAGGGTTAGCGGAGGATGAAGGTTAGGAAACCCAGTGACGCCACTAAAAGACAGAGGATGCCGATGGTTTTGATCGACGGAGAGTTGGCCGGAGTTGGAGAGACGGGTGGTCGTCCGACGATCTTCTACGATCTTGTGAGTTGTTGCTCTTCGATGACGTCCGCCAAAGTGAAGAGAATACGCTCCACGTATTCTTTGACGGTGCCTTCGGATCCAAATCCGAGATCGAAGAAAGGTGATTGAATGATGTCAATTCCCTTTTGAGAATTGTAAATGAATTCGTGATCAACTTCTTGATCCGCCATACATGGACATGGGAGGACTCTTTGTTGTATGCCTTGAAGGGGGAGGTCCGGCGTTCGGTGGTCAAGAGAGGAGGGGTGGCGGTTTGGGCTAGGAAGGATGAGGGAGGGGACGGCAGTTAGGGTTAGTGGAGGGGATTTGAGGTTTTAATTTCTCGTTTTTGGAATTAATTATCCAAAGAGGGTAATTAATTAAAGGAAATAATGGGATGGAGGGAAGAACTAGAATTCAAAATTTGAATTCAAAATTCAAATGAGAGCTACGGCCTTATTAGGGAAAACCATGGTGATGCCCATTAATCGGGCCGACGACTTCATGAGGGGAGAGAGGGATTATGGAGAGATTTTGGAGTTTCCAAATAGATCTTTGTAGACTAGGAAAGTAAATAAGAAATCAAATTTAATTTATTGTTAAATTGAATTCATGACTAAAAATTTCCTTATTTGGATTTTAAATAAGGAAAGTATCAGAAATTCAAATTTGAATTTCAAATGAGTTAAATCTCTCCCTTAGTTGCTTGCGTTAATTTAGGAATAGAGTTATGATGATTGAAATCATCATAATTGAATGGGAGCAAGAGGGGAGGCCAGCAGCAAAGGGGAAGGGGGTGGGGCCGGCCGCCAGGTTGATGAAGTGGCCGGCGGCTTGTTAGGTGGAGGGGCGGCAGGTAGTGGGGAATCAAGGGGAGAGGTTGAGGCTATCGGTTTGGAGTGAAAGGTAGGGGATTGCCGGCGGTATAGGGGAAGAGGAAGATGAAGACTAAAATAAATAACTAAGAACTCACAAAGAGATCATAGAACCACAAACCTCGGTCTTCTCTAAAGGTTGATGGGTATTGCTTTCACCCACCTAGGGTATCTTCTCAAGAACTCACAAAGAGATTAAAAAAACTGAAATTTTCTTCATAATTCATCATTAGAAAATAATACAAAGACTAGGCCTTTATATATAGGCCTCCAAAGCACAAAATGTAAAAGACACAAATGCCCTTAGGCTACAACATGACACAAATCCCTCATAGGGGTACAAGTTGAAAACTGAAAAAATAATTAAAATAAATTCACTAAAACATCATAAAAGAAATTATGAATCGTAGCAGTCGATCTACGATCCCGCCGTGGTAAGTATGTCGAAATCTCTGGTGGATGTCCTCATCATTCTCCCTGGGTGGGAGAAAACTAGACCCAGTCGAGTATGTATCCCGTGAACTTTCGTATAGCTCCAGAAGGTCGGGGTCCAATCTCTGTATCTCCTCGCGATCCATCCACGTGTTCTGCGTCTCCAGATTCCCTTTCCATTAGACCAAGTACCTTTGGCGCCCACCATCTTTAGTGGAGATGATTTCATCACTAAGTATTGCTTCCATCTCCTCCGCATTAGATAAAGTATGAATATTTGAGAGTGGAGGTAGGCTAGGGTTCTCACTAGGTACAGTCACACAAGGCTCAATGTTTATTGGATTTGCAGGGTTAAACTATGGTCCCTCAAAGGCTACTAAATTTTCGATATTAAAAGTAGGATTAAAGTTGAAACTTTCGGGAAGGTATGGCATAATGCATTATTATTTATCTTGGATATTATTTTGAATGGGCTTGCGCCCTAGCATGTAACTTTTTATTGGTTCCTTGTGGGAACCGCTCCGAACAAATCCGTACCATAACAAAATCGCCAACCTTGAATTTTTAAAATCTTGACTTAGGATTCGCATTAAGCTTATAATTAGCATTACTTAACTCAATTTTTTAATTAATCTCCTTAAGCAATTCTTGAAGATGAGATGCAAATGTGGATGCAAGAGACCTAGTGTGTATGATGAATGACAAGAATTGTGGGTTCACACAGAAGTTTTAAGCAAAGATAATTTCGACATAAAACATGCACAAACATACATACTCACAAGCACACATAGATGGAATAAAGATGGATCAGTCACAAAATGAGAGGATATAAAGTGTTCAGGTCTAAGGGAATTGGTGTAGGAGGAGCAATGAAGACATCCTTAGCTATAAGGACATTTCAATAGGAAGTTTCAGCTAGGGTTGTCGATAGTCTCCTAAGGGTAGCAGTGTAATCGAGTAATTTCATGCAACTAGGAGAGAGAGATGGTCCTTAACAGGGAAGGCCAAGAAAATAGCGAACAAAATGGATGACTCGAGAACAAGATAAGATGATGGGTCCTGACTCACAACCATAATGGGATAGCCCAAGGAGTCACCAAAAGGTATTGGACTCAAAAGATGGGGTAGTGTCTAGAACAAAAGTGGGCACAACAGTTAGAGAGATGCCATGAAAGTATGGGCAAACACTCTCTCTAGCATCAAAGTTGGTACGAGGAATGGTGAGATAAGTCCAATCAAGAAAGACACTCTTTCAAACGTAAATCTAAATGATCAACTCCTAAAATAAACTCTAATAAAACACTAGGAGGTTCATTTCTCCAAATAGGCTCAAAACCACTTATGGTCAACTCACTATCTTCCAAATTCATACAAATATTCTCAATAGGATCAAGTATGATTATAATCCTAAGATCAATGGATTTTGGTTCAATTACATCGGGGTTTAATTCAGGTAGTAAACCCAATTGAATCACTTCTACCTTAAGAGTATCCACATCACCATCAGAATTATTCAAAACTAAATTAGAATTATTCTGAGTCACCTCATCAGGGGATACAATTGTAGGCTCCGAAAATTCGGCCTCGCCCTCCCCGCCGCGTTAATAATTGCTTTTCTTTAGGCGAGGGGAGTTTTAACGAACTAAGTTCCGAGGTAAATTTTGGAAGGCAGCTAGGTTTGTAGATAAGACACTACCCAGAGATTTCGCCCTCATATTTGGGCGTGTTGGATCCGACCTTTTACACCCATTCGAACCTTAAGCTTCAGGATATTGGAAGACTTCAAGTCTTTCCGGCTCAATTTGTAAGAGTGTGTAGTCATAAAAGTCTCTTTCTTGACTTTTGAGTCTTTGTTCATTGGAGAAAGTGATGTCTCTAGCTTTTGAAAGATCACCTGCATAAACTTTAGAAAATAAGTATGTGTATTCTTTAGCACAAAAGAACATTTGAATTAATAATTTTAAATATTTATTCAAGAATCTCGGCACACAACACGATGTCGACCCGAATAAATATTTAAAATACCCCTTTTCTCGCAGGGACATTTCAGAATAGAATAAATTAGAAATCTTGAGATTTTAAGTATTCATTTGGAGATCTCGACGTGTAGCACGATGTTAACCCAAAGGAATATGTAAAATGCCCCCAGTCTCGTAAGGACATTTTGGATAAGCTTTGTATCTTTGATATTTTAAATATTTATTCGGGGATCTCGGTACGCAGCATGATGATGACCCGAATAAATATTTAAAATGCCCCCAGTCTGATGAAAAATTTTGAAATGCATTCTTGCTATACAAGGAAATTTCAAAATATGAACGTAAGCATGCAGTGTTAACTATGTATATAAAACTTTGATCATCATAAAGAATATTAGTCATGGAATTTTCATGCATGATACTTCTTTAAATGTCGACCGTTGATAGGCGGCATGGGTCTCTGACCGTTCAGATTGATCAACTGATATGCTCCTCCTTTGTACACTTTCTTGATGACGAATGGGCATTTCCAATTGGATATGAAGTTTCCACCGATTCTTCGGTGTGGGATGATTGGTCTTCTCAGTACTAGGACCAATTCCCCTTTTGTAAATGTTCGATGGCGCACCATCCAATCAAAGGATTTTGTCATCCTTGCTTAGTAGATTTTCAAGTTTTGTTGAGCTTACAATCTGATCTCATCGAGTGCATCAATCTCCTCCATTCTTAAACGAGCATTTTGTTCTTGGGTGAGATCATTCTAAATCACTACCCAAAGTGAAGGTAGTTAAATCTCCAATGGTAATACTGCTTCAACACCGAACACTAGAGAGTCAGGAGTGGCTTTGGTTGGTGTTTTGTAGGTTGTACGGTATGCCCATAACGCTTCTGCTATCTTCGTGTGCCACTCTCTTTTGTTCATAGTAAGGATCTTCAACAATTTCACCAACGTCTTGTTGAAGGCCTCTGCCAATTCATTTGCCCTTGAATTGTATATTAACGAGTACCACCAATCGATCTTATGCCGGTCGACGAACTTGTAAATTTTTGTACTTTTAAAAGTTGTACCATTGTCTAAGATTATGCGGCATGACACACCAAATCTGTAGACAACGTTGTGGGTGAAAAAGTTGATCACATGCTCGAATATGACCTCTCTGAACGGAGTTGCTTCTGCCCACTTGGAAAAGTAGTCTAATGCTGCTAGAAGAAAGCGATGTCCTGCTGAAGACGGCAGATCTATCAGACCGATTATATCTGTACCCCAGCATTCGAATGGCCAGAAAGCTATTGTTGGGTGCAGTGGATTTGGCGGCTGATGTATAACATCACCGTGAATCTGATATTCGTGGCACCTCTTAGCATGGTCAATACAATCTCTGACCATGGTCGGGCAATAATAACCCATCCTCTTGATTTTAACAGTCCTTTTAGGACCTGATTGATGTGCACCACAAAGTCCTTCGTTGACTTCTGTTACTACTTTATCAAATTCCTTGGTCCCTAAGCACCTTAGCCACATTTGATCAAAGGCTCGTCTGTACAACGTATCATTGACAAATGCGTATCGCAATGCCCTTTTTCGAATTTGTGCGGCCATAGATTTTTCTGTTGGGAGTTTGTTTTCTTTGAAGTAGTTAATGAATGGTTGTCTCCAATTATTTTCAACTTCAACATCCAAATAATGCCATCACGATTCTGAAGCTTGACTAGCTTTATGTCTCAGGGCCATATGATATCCTTCCGGATAATTTTCTATAATGATATGATGGAGAGGTTGAGGGTCAATTGGAAGTATTTCATGCTGATTTGGATCAGGTACTTTTGTCCTCGGGAATTGTAACAAAGAGGGCTCTAAGATCTGATGGTTGTAAACTCCGATGAATATAGGCTTCTCCTCATTGGAATTTGTCATTTCCTTGGCCAATTTGGCCAAGCAATCTGCTTTGGCATTCTGTTATCGAGGAATTTGAACTATTTTAACATTCGGCACCAGCTTTAGGAGCTTAAGGGTCCGCCGGTGGTAGTAAGTCAATTCAACCTTAGAAATCTTGTAAATGTCCAATACTTGATTTATCAGAAGTTGAGAGTCGCCGAAGATTTGAAGATTTTAAATTTTAACGTCGATTGCAATCTCCAACCCTACTATTAGAGCTTCGTATTCAACTTCGTTGTTGATCCAAGATTCAATTAAACTGAATGAGAATCTCATTATTCCTCCCTCAGGTGGTATGAGAACAAGACCGATGCCGGCTCAGGCCCTTGCAATATTTGGAGGTCGGGTAGGTTTAATCGACGATGCCTCGTCGAAGTACATTTTCTAGAATGGTAGCTCTTCATTCTCCTTGACCTGCATTATTTGCTCGTCGGGCAAATCATCATTGAGTGGAGAGTTTGTCGGGATCGGATGTGCAGCAAGAAAATCTGCCAAGGCTTGACATTTCACTGCCTTTTGTGGCATATACGTGATATCAAACTGCAGTATCAATACTGCCCACCTGGTTAAACGACCTGTCAATGCTGGTCTTGACATTAACAACTTCAGCGGATCGATCTTCGATATCAGGGTGATTTTGTGAGAAAGCATATAGAGACGGAGTTTTTGAACTGCAAAAATTAGCGACAAACAATGCTTTTTAATAGGAGAATAACGACTTTCTGCTCCAATCAACCTTCGACTGATGTAGTAGAGCGCATTTTCCTTGCCTCTTCATTATTCTGGGCCAATAGGGCTCCGAGGGACTCTTTTAGTGCAGCCGTATACAGTATAAGAGGCTTCCCCGGAATTAGCGCTGCGAGAATGGGTGGATTCAACAAATATCTTTTGATGTTGTCAAATGCTTCCTGGCATTCTGCGTCCCATTTGAAACGGACATCTTTCTTCATTAACTTTAAAAATTGTTGGCACCTACCTGATATATTTGATATGAATCTCTGAATGAAAGTCAGTTGTCCATGCAGTGAGCGAAGCTGTCGAAGGTTTCTTGGTGGCGGCATCTCCGTGATCACCTTAATTTTATTGGGGTCGATCTCTATACCTTGATGGCGAACAACATGCCCCAAGAATTTGCCAGAGGAGACCCCAAAAGCACATTTGAGAGGGTTCATCTTTAGATAATATATTCTTATCCTCACGAATATAATTCTGAGATCTTTTAAGTGATCGTTTTGGCTAAGGCTTTTAATAACAAAGTTATCTACATAACACTCGACCTTCTGATGTATCAAATCATCAAATATGTGAGTCATAGCCCGCTGGTAGGTGGCACCAGCATTCTTCAGGCCAAAGAGCATGAATGTGTAGCAGAAAATTCCAATGGGTGTTCTGAACGACGTGTGCTTTTCATCCTCATGAGCCATCTTGATCTGATTGTAGCCTAATGATCCGTCCATAAATGAGAACATGTCGTGGTTAGATGTGTTATCCATTAGTAGTTCTGATACAGGGAGTGAAAAAATCATCTTTTGGGCATGCCTTATTGAGGTTCCTAAAGTCAATACATACACGAATCTGTCCATTTTTCTTCTTTACAGGGACAATATTGGCAATCCAATCAGCATATGTTTCTTCTCGAATGAAGCCTACCTCTATAAGCTTCTTTGTCTCAGCAATCACCTGTTCTTCAATCTCTAATCTCATTCTCCTTGGAGCTTGCTTGACTGGTGTTACATCCAGTTTGATTGCTAATCTGTGAACTACCACGTCGGGGGATAAGTCTGTGGGCTCCGAAAATTCGGCCCCGGCCTCCCCGCCGCGCTTTTCTTTTTATTCGGTGACAGAGTTTTAACTGATAAGTTCCGAGGTAAATTTTGGAAGGCAGATGGGTTTTTAGATAAGACACTACCCAGAGATTTTGCCCTCATTTTGTGAGGAATTTATGATATGAGTTCTGGTTTCCTATAGGCGCAAGCCCCTATAGTTAATTACCCCTCTCGATCACGAGAGAGAACTTTTGATTAAGGCTAGTCATCAATAAGATACATAGAAATACGTGTTATCTGGCATATAGTAGCATCATTGGGTATGAAAATTGGAAATTGGGTTTGGATTTGGGAATTTGAAGGTTTTGATATTTAAAATAGAAATTTCACCGCCTTTCACTTAAAGCGGATGGTGGGGGAATGGATGATGGGCCCGATCAAGATCCCATGGTTCTGTCATCCCGGGCCATCGTGGTCCCTAGTCTACTTAGTCAGAGGAGGTAATCGACTTAACCTGATAGAAGGATCCTTGTCGGCAGCCATAGGTTGCTTCGTCCAAGGGAATCTTGTAGACCTGGGTTGAATGTTTGTCTAAGGGGACAAATTTGAATCCACCTTAGCTAACAGAAGGCCCTATCAATCATATCGTATTGATTCATATCTCAAAAATTTGATGCAAATAAGAAACGTAACGGCGCTGGCCATAACCGGTATTTCGTGGTGCCATTTGGCTGCAAAACCACTCGGTTTAGAGGGCCCCGGGTCATAATCATTTATCCTGCGGTGCCATTTAGCGGCAAACCGCCAGTCAGAGGACACGTACCACGTCCTTACTGGCAGGAGACTGTTTGAGGATGAATCCTAGTGATATTTTCGACTAGGCATTTGGCTCTTTGTGAGCTGAAGTAAATTTGAATTTTTCCACCCTGACAAACTGTTGCGGAGGGCGGATGGATTTTCGCTTCAAGCATTTGGTGGTTGGATTTCAAATTTTTAAATATTTTTTAGTTTTTGGGATTTTTGTGGAGTTTGGATTTTTTAGTGGAGCTTGGAAAACATTTGAAAAAAATTTGTGAACCCCTCCGTTTGATATTAGCATTCAACACGGCCATCATCGGGGTGTTTGGGGTCACTGTCACTTGATTAAACCTTGTCAACCCTATCGACTTGTTGATAGGGGATCGGGTTTTATAGGCTTTATGCCTTTGAGAATGAATTCTCTTGATTGTAGGCCTTGAAGGCCTAATATGAATGCATTGAAACAAATACATCAGTCTCCACAACTGTGTATTTGTTTGAAGGGTTCGAACCCTATCGACTCCTACTGATCCGTATAGAAGGATCGGGTTCGAACAAGACTTCATTTATTGACCCGCGCAGCATCCCTAGACGTCACGTTGTACCAATAACACGTTCATCGGGGCCCATGCAGATGTTTTGAGGAATTTCGTAATTAAACTCTGTCTACTCCTTTTTATCTGCCTAGGAGGATCGAGTTTAAATTTTGATAACCCGCGCAGCATCCCTAAACTTCACGTGTGTACCAATAACACGCTCGTGGCGGCCCATGCAGGTTTTACAATTGCTTTTACCTCTTTTAGTGTACCTATGTGTATACAAACTATGGTGCACATGCGGGGGTACTTTGAAAGTATTCGTAGACGCCTTCTGTCCGCTTGCATAGAAGTTGCGGATCCAATGGCATGGCTAGCAGCTTCTGGATTGAGTTGTTTGTTGTTTTATACAGGTAGACTGTCGTGCACTACTTGGATGATTTGTGTAGGTAGCTTATAGTGCAGTAACGAATCTCCTGCTTCGAATCGTAGGAGCTCGTAGGAACTTGTATTATTTATGCATTATGCTGTGATTTTGGTCTTTACAATACAGCCACTACTGCTGGAGGTAGATGTATTCATCCTTAGACGAAAGTTGACTGCATGATACTGCATTTACTATAGTCTTTATGCATCTGCCCATGGGTGGATGTTATACATACATTTGTATTCGTAGAGGACACATATGTATTGCAGATCTTTAATCCTTGCTTGTAGAATGTTGATATATTTGACTAATGCTGAGTTGTTATCAACTGTATGAACTATTCAGCACTCACTGTACATTAATCATCATCACCCATAAATGGACTACTATATGAGTGGGAACTCATCTATATTTGGTTGTGGTTAACATGCCGAGCATATAACAAGTCTTTTATGATGATCCATAGGGATTTGTAGTTATTTGTACTTGTTATGCATCTTCTACTTCTGGTGGTAGAAGATCAGTGTATTTGTCGCTGCTTCTTTACAAACTGAATAAGTATGTCAGCGCTTGTCGTAGGATCCTTGTATCATTCTTGTTGATGGCATATTATGTGCATGGAGGAGCTCCTACTACTACTGGTAGGAACTTGCATTCGTTTTGCACTATCTTTCTTTGCTTGCATAAGACCAATGTGCTTACAAGATGTTGCATTCATTCTTGGTCTTCCATATGTGTGTTGATCAGTTACCACATTCTATTATATGCATTTCAATATATGCGGGAATCATCGCAAGTGCTAAGAGCCTATCGTATGCGACATTGCATGTGCACCATACTTACAACTTTCTTACCCTCATTGCTTGAATGTGGGCTATAGTGAGCATTACAAATCATTCAACATCTTCAAAAATGGTTTGTAGTTTGTATGGTGAGTTTGTATCATTGTTTTGCACACAATTTGTATGCAAGACTTTGCTTTTATCACAAGTCCTAGTGCACTTAGTTCAAACCTGAGTTCAAGTTCTCTTGCACATGTCTCAAGTTTGGTTCCTTTAGTTTTATTCATTAATCATATCCAATCTCAAGTTCAATTTCACGTTCTACTTGATGTTGCTCAACTCAAATTCAATGTTCACAAGTTCTTGCTTTGAGTTCAAGTTTAGATCATGTCAAAGTTCTCATTTTGCTCGAGTCCAAATCAAGTCCACACGTCCGTTGACAACTTGTTCAAGCCCTTGTTCAAATTCAAGCTCAAGTGCAGTTCAGTTTGAGTCCAACCCAAGTCATCAAGTTCAAAATTGATTTTAGTTCAATTTCTTTTTACTTGGGTTCAATTCTTTATTAATTCATTTAGATTTGTTCAAAAGTCCAAGTACAAGTCCTTAGTTGTTCTTCTGAGTTCAATCAAGTCCAGGTCCCAAATTGTTCAAGTCCTTGAATTTTCAATCCAAATTTCGGTAGCCTCCCGACGTCTCCCCCGTTTAGGGGAAAAATCAAGAGACCGCCTACCCACCACATCAATAAAGACATGCACGGTTGGTGTTGGTGAGACACCGCGGCGGTCGTATTTTTGTTTTTCTCCCTCCACGCGCAATAAAGGCGTGCATGGGGTTTTAAAAACATTTTTTTTAAAAGGGCAGTTTTGCGTTCCCCCTGCTCGGGGGTACTTATGAGTTACCCCGCTTCGCCGTACGTGCCGCACCAGGGTCCCATCCCACCACGCGCAATAAAGGCGTGCATGAGCCAGTTCTCCAGTTTGCCACGAACATTGAAGTAGGGTTTTGAGTTTAAAAAATTTCATATCTTCGCGGGGTTGTCATGGTTGATACGTGGATCGAGGGGTCACTCGTCTACCTCGTCGTAGGTGTCGCACCGAGGTCCCATCCCACCACGCGCACTAAGGCGTGCTTGATGCGGTTTTCAGGTCCGACCCGAATGCCGAGGCAAGAGAGGGAGGGGAGCATTTTTTTCTTTTTTATTAAAAAAAAGGATTAATTATAATTATCATTAAGCAATTATAGTTAATTTATTAATCATAATTATTTTTAAATAATTAATTAGAATTAATCAAAATAATTAATTACATATTAAAATTAATTAAAATAAATTGTTATAATTAACTTTAATTATAACTAATAAACACTAATTAACTTTAATAAAATGTAATTAATAGGTAATAATTAATTATAATTAAGTATTATAAATTACAATTAATTAAAATCAATTCTAATTAAAATTAACTATAATTAATAGGATTAATTATAATTATTTCAATTAAAATCATTTATAATTAATCATAACAATTATGATTAATTAAAAATAATTTTAATAAAAGCCTAATCTCTCTCCCTCTCCCTCTCGGCTTGGAAGTTTTACGGGATCAAGCCGAAGAAGCATGCGAAAGGGAGAACGTTACCTTCACAGCAAGAGAGCTTCTGTTATAACTCCCGATCAAAATGTGGTAACTTCCGATTCGGAAGGAACGTCGAAGGAGGAAGTTGCTAGGGGAAGTGGAGTTCGGCTGCTAGGCAAGGACGGGGTCGAGGTCTTGGCAGCTTGGAGGAAGAACTGGGTTCGGTTAGGTATGGAGGAGAGGAGGTGACGGCTTAGGTAAAAGCTCGGTTCGGCTTTATGGAGAGGAGGAAGAAGGTAAGTCGTCTCTCTCTCTCTCTCTGTATGTGCGGGTTGGCCGAGAGGTCGGAGACGGAAGAGGGGTTCAGGAGGAGCTCGGGAGTTTAGGTTGAAGGGGTTTGATCGGACGAAGGGGCTTGAGCTACTGCCACTGCCGTGGAGGTTTCGGCTATGAGAAATGGAGAGGAGGTTGGAGTCGGAGGTTGAAGACGGAGGGATCAGAAGGTGTGCGACCGAGTGGGAAGAATAGAGGTATCGGGAGAGAGTTGTGGGAGAGAGCAACCGAAGCTTTGTGTGAGCAGCGGGTATTTAACGACGCGAGCGAAGCTACGGATCGTGGGATTTGAGCAGGATTCCCGGGACGGCGCCGAATGGTACAATAAATCAGCGGGATTTCTTGCGAATTTTACGGGTTTTCAGCGGGATATATGGATCCGACAGGTATATCAAGTATTTTCTTTTCCTCTTTTTTTTTTTTTGTTCCTTTGGTCATATGATGAAGGTCAACAAAGTCAGGCATCTCAACATATGTCCCGGCAAAGCAGATCCTGAATTCACAAAGTTCTTTTATTTCTCTTATTTGTTCTTCGGGTAGGAGAGAACTAATGAACGTTGGGCAAGGGTCTTCCTTAGTTCCTAAGTTGACCGCTTTTAATTCATCCATAGCATGGTTTAAAATTGCGCAATATGATTCTTGCTTTTAGGCCCGCCTTTATGCAATTCCAGTAAAAAACACCTCGATGCTTACGCCTCGAGTTTTTTTTATGAGGCTTGCGCCTCAACTTGGTTAAGGCCCGCCTTGAGGCCCGCCTCGCCTCACTGGCATGAGGCTTACGCCTCACGCTATATATATTAAAACTTCCATAAATCTTAAAGTAAATGCCCGACATTGGACTCTATAGGAGAGGAGGAAGGGGAGAGAGCAGTTCATCATAATGATGATTCAAATGAAGAACCCCTTAGTGATGACAGTGCTGATAACTTTTGAGTTCTTATGTGATATGTCATTGCTATTTATTTTTGGAAATTTGAATTATATGTTAATGAAAAGAATATTGGGATTTGGGAAAGATAGAATTTTGAGTTGAACTATATTTCATGTTGTCTTATTATTGAGATATTTTACTTTCACTTCATATCTTATACTTTTTTATGTTTTATATTATTCACTCATTAGTATATAAAAAATTTATCATTTTATGTTTACGCATTCTTTTAATTTTGAGGCTTACGCCACAAAACGCCTTGAGGCATTTGCCTCGCCTCACGAATGAAAAACGCCTCAATACCCGAATACGCAATTTTAAACATTGATCCATAGTGGCTGCCTGTCCACCATCTTCAAGTTCTTCTGGCGCAGGCTCGGCCTCTACAGGTTAATCATCATAATCATTAGCTTCGTATGTCTCTTCAGCACCACCATCATCGAATTCAATTTCCATGCATGTGATTGCCCGACAAGTCTCTTTCTAGAGGAATTTTCATTTGATGAATCTGATACACTTATATGCATCTATATCCTTCCGTCGTAGTGGACGCGGACTCCTTCCATACCAGAGGCCCAAGCTTATACGAAGTTGTTGTTTGCTGGTAGGAACATTGATTTGTTTTCGTAGCATTCTCTGAATATTTTTTGTATTGAACCTAGGTAGCCTCGTAGGAAGTAATTTTTCGGAGTCGAGGAGCATGCAATCCTAGTCATGATTCTCTTCTTCATGTATTCCTGTATAATATAGTATATTCCCTAGCACAGTCTTATTTTTAAGGGGGCCAGATAGAGGGTGACGAGTTCTTCAACTTTATGCACCTCACGTGAAATGATTTCTTTGAAGTGTTGCAAGGGAACACGTGTGACTACGAGTACACAATCTAAAATCGATAGGCTGTCTATTCTTCTAGAGAACACATTATGCACCGTATTCATATAGATGGAGTCATAGTCATAATCATCATTTGAATATTCGATCTGCCTACTCCATTCGTCCGTGGACTGGCATACTCTTCGAAATTTGGCAGGAGTAACATTATCTTCATCCGTGTCACGCCCAAGATGAGATACATGTTTATTTTCTTTGGGAATGGTTGGTGCTTTGAGAAGAGTCGGCATTGCCTTCTTTCTTCCCACCTGCTTCTTCTCACCTTCCCGTTCACGTTGCTTTGCAGTCTTTGAGTTTGATGCTCTAACTTCAAGAGAGCTCGAAGACTTTTGTTTCTTTGGCATGAAGTACCGCGCATCTTCATAAACTATTGCTTCATGAACTGTAAAGGGCCGAATGTCACCATAAATCCTAAATTCTTCTCCATCTTTGAGATACTTCATACACTGGTGTAATGTTGACGGGACAATGTCATACTCATGCAACCAGGGACGACTTAGTAGCGCCTTGAATGAAGTATCCACATCAATCACATGGAATTTAGCTTCTGTATGGAACTCTCTAAATACAAGAGGGAGAATAAATGATCCAAGGGTTTTCTGCCCTTTTTCATTGAAACTAAGCACCATCAGCTTATCTGGCCCAAGGCGTTCCACATCAAGGCAGAGGGGTCTCAGTGCTTTCAAGCTTATCAGATTCACGGAGGATCTAGGATCGATCAAGATTCGACTTATGATCAGCTTATCGCTCTCTTCAGTAACATATAGAGGACGGTTATGGTCTGCAGTCCCAAGCATCATGTCTTCTTCAGAGAAGGTGATGAACGGCTCATTACGAGCTTGTAGAACCTCAGTCAAATTACGTTCAACAAAATACACCTCGTATCTTTCAGGATCTTTGAGAGCCTGAACCAGAGTCTCTCGAATGTCTTTTGACATTACCAAAGCATCATATATGCTAAGTTGTGCTGGGATCTTCCTCAAAAGGGATAAGATATTATAATCTATCCCCTTAGCTGAAATATTCTTTTTCTTAGGATCTTTAAGGATAATATCATCATTGATAATTATTTCTTTTTCCTTGTCTTCGTTGGAGACCCTTTTCTTCGATGGAGGCGGTAGTATCTTGTCGCTTCTTAATTGCACTTGAGCAATCTCCTCCGATTCAAAATCATTTCATGGAGCATTTTCTCAAGAGTCGGCCATTGTTGCATCTAGGGACTCATATGTTGATTCAGAATAACCACCCAGGTTTACATGTACCATCCGAGACGCTATGCTAGGGTCTGATTCGTCTTTCTCTGCAAAATACAAATCCTCCGCCGAACTGTAATCCATTAGCAACACCATCATACAGGATTCAGAGGGTACTTCTTTAGTGTATTCTTCTTTTGTCAAGGTACTTGGCACCACCGAGATGACCCGACATACTTCTGTTAGAAGATAATTCTCATCATCTTCTTTGCCTTCATCTATCTTAAGCTCTGTCATAAAGTCAACGAGTTTGATAGGTCGCCTCACAGTCTGGTAATACTCATCCAAACTATCGATAGCCTTTGGGTTATAGTCATTTTCTCCTTGGACTTCTTCAGCTTAGTTTTTTTCTTGGAAGGCTTCACCTTTTCAAGCTTCGAAGTGCCAGCTTATTTGAAAAATTGTTTAGAAATAGAAGCTCGTGTTGTAGGCAGAGCTTTCAAATTTAGTACTGATTCCGTAGAAGATTTCCACTTCACCCCTGGAACTCCTTTGAGTTGCTTTAACATTTTCACAATCTTCTTGGAGACCGCAGTCTCCCACTGTTCTTCTTGAATTGGCTTCTTTTCTTTTCTTCTTTCTTCAACCAGGGGTATGGAAGAGGACGTGACCACCCGAGTTAATTTTTTTCTAGGATGAGACAGCACATTGTCGGACAATGTGCGTTCCCATTTTTGATATTTTCTTTCAAGCCAATCCTTGAAGATGTAACAATCTTCAATAGGATGGCTGAGTACCCGATGATATGGGCAATAATTTGGGTCACCAGTGTGCTTCGACTCTTCAGGCCTCTTGTATTTAGGCAGTTCTAAACCTGATCTCAACACCTGTTGAAATAATTTGGCGACACTCTGCCTCTTGAATGAATATTCTTTATTCATTTTATCTCTGAGAGATTGGAACGTTCTATCACCAGTTCCCGTTGTTTGCATCGGGCATTCTCTGCCACCCTGATAAGTTCGTGGCTTATCGTTGCCCCCGAGTATCAGCTTCGGCTGGGGGTTGTAGGCCTGTTTGGGCTTTTCTTTATACTGCATTGGTTGCTTTCCCTTATCTACGTTATAAATCACCTGCCTTTCTCTATCAGCTCTAGAGAAAAACGTAGAGTCCGCCTCACCCCTTCTAGCACCCGGGGCCTTAGCTTTCTTGGGTTTATCATAGTAATTTTCTGATCTAGATAAGTTCAATTTTTCAAACTTGGCCACTCTGTCTAGCAAGTCTTAAAATGTGTTGATTGTAGCAATGCACAGGAAGGATTGCATCTTGTCATCAATGTTGCCCATTAACAACTGTACGGCATGTTTTTCTTCAAGCTATTGCTCACATTTCATGCTCAGATTACGCCAACTAGTGATGTATATTGTAACTAATTCTTCCCTTTTTCTTTTATCCAGAGCAAGGTCAGCGATCGTTATCTTCTCTGTTACACTGTGAATCTCTTTACAAATATATTTTCCAATTTTGTGAAGGTCTTCACAGAATCATTTGATAATTCAGCGTACTATTCGAAAGCAGTTGCTGTCAAACTGCTGACGAATTGTCGGAAGAGTAGGATGTCATTGCCTCCTGTGTTCCCGCAAGTGGCTTTAAACTTTGTCAAGTGCTGCCTGGGACTGTTATTACCATTGAAAGTGTTGAACTTTGAGACCGAATACCTTTTTGGATATGGCATTTGGTCGTATTTAGCAGGGTACGGACGACCTTTACCCACCAACTTTTTTGCTTGGTCAACGGCTATAATAGCTTTGATATTTTCTGTGATTATTCCTTCCAACTGTGCAGCAGACACTGGTTCGAAAGTACTTGCAACATTTTGTGGGGTGGGCTCGCGAACGACATTATGAGCCTCGTGAACACCTTCAGGAGTTCCTCGTACTCTCGATATACTTGAGATATTTGAAAGTTTGGAGGATCCGGAGGAGGATTAGGCCTGACACCAATAGCAGCATTTCTCTGCATCATATACATCATTGCCCCCATCTGAGCCATCATCTCAGTCATCATCTCATTTAACTGAGAGATTTCTCTATCTTTGGCTCTCATTTGTCGTCTCATCTGCCTTCTTATGTCGGCGAGTGTGGAATTTTCATCATCAAGGGGATTCTCCTCTACTTCATCTTCTTCGTTGGAATGGCCACCTCTACCGGTGGACCCCTCTCTATGACGACGACGACGGTAAACTTGCCTGGGTGGCGGTTTGCAACGCTATTCATCTTAATCATCATCATAATTGGCACCATCATCGATGTCCCTATGTGTCACCATATAGACAACTTCCACCTCCAATGCAATATTTGTTTCTCTTAATTCTTCTTCTTCTGGATTTTCCTCCATATATTCATCAATATTTTCTTCCCCTTCGAGGTATTCTTCTCCTTCCATATTTTGTTCTTCTTCTATATTTTCTTCTAGTACCCAGATCTCCGAGCGGCGACACCACTGGATCTCCGGTTCTTGGTTAGGCAAGGAGACTTCTTCAACCAGCTGACTACGATCAAAGTTGATTTCTTCTTTTGGAGGGGATAACAAGCGACGGGATCCCCTGGAGGATTCTCCAAGGTGTCTACCGTCTGGAGGAGTGTAATTATGGCTCCTTTTTGGGGCCCATTTCTAACGTTGTTTGTAAACTGGTGCGGATCTCGGGGAAGCCGTACCGGATGTCACGCCCAGATCAGTCCTTCTTTCTCTACTATCTTCCTTCTCATTTCTTCGAGGCTTTGGCCTCCAAACTTGCTTTCCTTTCCACCGGGACTTTTCAGCAGCGGATCACTGAACATATGGTTCAGGTGTCACGCCACGATGTTAACCGCGTGGGATTTGCTTTCTTTCTCTCCTTTCTGCAGCAAAGGACAGACGCTCCCTTGGCGGGGTTCTTCTGGTCTCGATCACTAAAGGCCGTTGAAACTTCTTCTTCAGACCTTTATCCTTCACTGTCTTCAATACTCTGTATACTCGAGCGGATAGAGTTTCAGGCTCTTTCTTCTTTGGAGGGGCTGGGACCTCACGTCGTTGCTCCCAGAAGGACTTTTTCAGCTCACCAGTGGTTTTAAATCAGAAATTTGTTCCGGGTAGGAACATTGGCGTCAGGCTCTTGGGCCGACAAATTGGAGGGATGGACCGGGAGTTTTTGTTGCTAAGTTCAGAGTTCAACATTCATCTTCCTTCTTTGTCTTCTTGTAAGCCTTCATCCAGATAAGGAGGCCTCAAAATCGTTCCCACCAAGTGTAGCAACCTCCCTGGGTAGGGTGGTGGTGTTTGCAGTCACCACCAAGATTCTTCCATCAGCCACAATCCTCTTGGTGGCTGGGACTTCTGGCTGCGATAGCTGTTCAAACATAGAAACTCTCCTGCGAGGATCTTCAGCAGCAGGTCGTGGCACTGGCAGATGCACACGATGTGTAATAGCTTCAGTAATGGGTCGCTGTGCTGGCAGATGCGCGCGACGAGTAGGAGCTCCGGCAATTCTTGCAACAATTGCAGGAAAGTCAATGCTACCGAATTGGATAGTAGCTCCGGCCTTTCCGGTCTCAATAACAGCATTGGTCAGCTGAATTCTGGCTCCTCATCCCAGCTGGACGGTCATCGGGGTGTTATGTAGATCCATCTGCATAAATGAAAGACAAGGGTTAGTAATCAGACTCTGATACATCACTGCGCACTTTCAAAATGCAGAGACTTGCATATAACACAAAAATAAGAGAAGATAACATTAACGAGCAATTCAAATAATATAAATCTAAAATACTGTTAAATACGTTATCTCAATGGAAATTCTTTTGAATGATCATTCTTTAGAAAATTAAAATATCTAATTCCTTGAATAATCATTTTGAAGACTCAAAATTTTGAGTATGAGTTGAAATAATAGCTATTATAACACTGAGACGACTAGCCAAAGATGGAAAGAGAAACCAATCCTCAGCGGAGTCGCCAAAAATCTGTGGGCTCCAAAAATTCGGCCTCGACCTCCCTGCCGCGCTGATGATTGCTTTTGTTTAGGCGAGGGGAGTTTTAACGAACTAAGTTCCGGTGTAAATTTTGGAAGGTAGATGGGTTTGTAGATAAGACACTACCCAGAGGTTTCGCCCTCATTTTGCGAGGACTTTATGATCTGAGTTCTAGTTTCCTATAGGCGCAAGCCCCTATAGTTAATTACCCCTCCCAATCACGAGAGAGAACTTTCGATTAAGGCTAGTCGTCAATTAGATTCGTATAGAAATACGTGTTATCTGGCATATAGTAGCAGCAATAGGCATTTGATGTTAGAAAATTGGAGAGTTTAGAGATTTCATATTTAAAATAAAAATTTCACCATCGTGCACTTAAAGCGGATGTTGAAGGAATGGATGATAGACCCGATCAAGATCCCATGGTTCCATCGTTCCGAGCCATCATGGTCCCTGGTCAACTTAGTCAGAGGAGGTAGTAGACCCAACCTGACAAAAGGATCCTTATCGGCAGCCATGAGTTGCTACGTCCAAGGGGACCTTGTAGACCTGTGATAGATATTTGCCTAAGGAGACAAATTTGAATCCACCTTAACTAACAGAAGGGTTTGTGCCCTATCGATCATACCCTATTGATTCATATCTCAAGGATTTGATGTCACTAAGGAGCGTATTGGCTCTGGTCATAACCGATATTTCGTGAAGCCATTTGGTGGCAAAACTACTCGGTTCAGAGGGCCCGGGTCATAACCGTTTATCCTGCGGTGCCATTTGGCGGTAAAACCGCCGGTTAGAGGACGCGTACCACGCCCTTACTGGCAGGAGATTGCCTGAGAATGGATACTAGTGATATTTTCGACTAGGCATTTGGCTCTATGTGAGCTAGAGTAAATTTTAATTTGTCCACCCCAGAAAATTGTTGCGGATGGTAGATGAATTTTGCTTTAAATGATTGATGAATTTATTTCAATTTTAAATATCTAAAATTTGGGATTTGTAGATTTTTTAATTTTGTGTGGTTTTGGAGTTTTGATGGCATTTGAAAGTATTTGTGAACCCCTCTGGTTGAGATAAACATTCAACACGGCCATCATCAAGGTGTTTGGGGTCATTTGAAAATATTTATGTTCTGAACCTTATCAACTCTATCATGCTGTCGACAGAGGATCGAGTTTCATAGATTTTATGCCCTTATTAGTGAATTCTCTTGATTGTAAACCTTGAAGGCCTAACATGAATGTATTAAAACAAATACACTGGTTACGACAACCGTGTATTTGTTTGAAGGTTCGAACCCTGTCGACTCCTATTAATACTTATAGAAAGATCGGGTTCGAACAAGGATTCACTTATTGATCCGCGCAGCATCCCTAGAAGTCACATGTGTACCAATAACATGCTAGCCGAGGCCCATGCGGTTGTTTGAGGGTATTTTATAATTGAACCCAGTCAACTCCTTTTTATCTGCTTAGGAGGATCGGGTTCAAATTTAATAACCCGCGCAACATCCCTAGACGTCACGTGTTTACCAATAACACGCTCACCGGGCCCCATGCTGGTTCTTAATTGCTTTTACCCCTTTTAGTGTGCCTATGTGTATACAAACTACGGTGCACAAGCAGGGTTATTTTGGATATTTGATGAATCTTGTTTCTACTACAACAGTTTGTAAAGATTCATATTTTGTTTACTGCATATCATCTACTTCCATCTGCAAATGATTGATGTGTTTAACTGCCATTGGGTGGAATTTATTGCAGGGTATTGTCACGTCCTTTTCTAATATTTATAGGTGCTTTTCTTTTACTGCAATTCTCTTGCATTTTTTTTGTAGGCAATATATTAAGTGTAGAACATATCTCCTACAATAGCTCGTGGGAGCTTGCATTCTATGTAGTTCTTTTATGATTGCTCTCAAACTACATCTTGCTGGTTGTGTAATGGGTCCTACATAGTGACCCGCAGGAATTTACGTGTTTTGTAATCACATCACTCTTACCATTGAGCATTTCCAAAGTATCCCTTTCAGCTTTATTGGTTGTAAGGATTCAGTATATTAGCTCATGTATGTAAAACTTGCATATTTCTTTTCTCCTTTATTTGATACACTCATATTAATTGTTGCTTATGAGTAAAACAACAAATCATACAAGTCAACGCTTCAACATAAATTCTCCAAAACTTTCATTACTCGTTGCTTGCAAGCAAGTGGTATGCAAAATTACTTATCATTGATCCTTTGGTTGTTACATGTAAATGAGCCATGTTAAATATTGTAAGTCTCCCACTATATAGGAAGATGACTCAAATCTTGTATAAAGAGTTTACTTGATGACATTTACATTCCAATGAAATGACAATTCCTCAATGTTTATTAAAGATTTTGCATTGTAACTCATAGGTAGATTGCTACATTCCTTACAATACCTTGATTGTTGCTTAAGGACCTATCATGTCCACCATTGCAAGAGTATCATGATCCAAAGGATCCCCTCATACCATAGCTTTATAATTAAGCCATATTCTATAAATCTTTTGTTATTTGGAAGTCAAATTTTACTTGCAAAATAGATTGCAACATGTATGATGAGCTTGGCACCATTGGTCATTAGTATTTGTCACCCAATTGAAGTGACAATCTCTAAACTTTCAAAGAAGATTTTGTGTCATTGATTGAAAGCATTCCATATTGGAAACTCATTCTATTTGCACTCAACTTAGAAGTTCATCATTTTGCATATGATTCAAGTTTTGAGTTCTTTGTCAAGTTGAAACTTTAATCTAAGTTTGAACTCAATGTCATTATGGCTCATATCACATTCAAGTCAAATCAAGCTTGTATTTAATTCATTTCATGTTCAAATTCATCATATGCTCAATGTTATTTGATTAGAGCCCATTTGAGTCCAAGATGAGTTCTTTGCATTTGAGATCAACTCATTTGGACTTAGTTGAATTCTGAATTTAGTTTAAGTTCAAGTTAATGTCATTTGGTCTAAATCAAGTCCACAAGTCTGTCATCGCTTGTCTAAGTCTTTGTTCAAATTCAATTGAAGTCCAAGTCATCTTGTGGTTCGAGTTCTTTGTCAGCTTCGGTCCACATTTAAATTCACTTTTGTTCGATCATATGGCAAGTCAAGTCCAAGCTCATTTTGTTCAAGTCCTTGGATCTTCGATCCAAATTTCAGCAGCCCCTTGGTGTCTCCCCCGTTTAGAGGAAAAACCAAAAGGCAACCTTCCCCTCGACACTACATCAGCACTTCAGGTAAGTGTCAAAAATGACATCGCAGTCGCATATATTTTTTTATCCCCGCCCACTACGTGAGCGTTTAAGGATTTTTTTTATTATTATTATAAGAAGAAAATCACATGTTAGAAATAAGCACAGATTTTCCCCCTCTGTACTATGTGAGCGTTCGGGGGTACTTATATAAAAATAAAGAAAATACTTTTTTTTAATATCCCCTTCGCCGCAAGCGCCGCACCAGTTTCCCTCCCTACAACGCTACTTGAGCGCGTAAGGGGTTTGTCGGCTCGTTTCTAGCATTTAAGAGGGATTCTTAAATCGTCGCAAGCGCCGCACCGATTTCCCTCCCCTACAACGCTATGTGAGCATGTAGGGGGTTTGCCGGCCTGTTGCAAGCCACGAGAAAAGAATCATTTTTTTTTCTTTTTGTTTCATTTAATAATAATAATAATAAGATAATTATTATAATTACAATAACTGTAATTATTAATAATTATGATAACATAATTATTATAATTAGTAGTTATTATAGTTATAATAATTATAATAACATAATTATTAAAATAAGTAATAATTATAATAATTATAATAGCATAATTATTATAAGTATTAATACTAATAACAATTAACAACAATTAGCAATTAAAATAAAATAAAATAGAAATAAAATTTATACCTAAGACCTTATCGGGTAGGGAGTGAGTGAGTTGGCTGAGTTGGACTGAGTGAGTTGGACTTTAGGTTTAAGTGGGCTAAGTGGAGTGAGTAGACTGAGTTGGGACTGAGTAGAGTGAGTGGACTGAGTTGGGTGAGTTGAGTGAGTGGTTAGATATATGATATTTGGGAGAGGGTTTCGGCTAAGAGGCTGGATTGGGCAAGGCTGCAGGTAGTCTCTCTCTCTCTCTCTCTCTCTCTCTCTCTCTCTCTCTCTCTCTCTCTCTCTCTCTCTCTCTCTCTCTCTCTCTCTCTCTCGGAGAAGCAAAGGGTAGAGGCGTTAGGTCAAGAGGAGTTCGATCGAACTGGATGGAGGTAGAGGTCGGGTTGTTGGAGCGGAGGCAGTGAGGTGGTGGCTTTGGCTTCGGTTGAGAAGGCTTCGGTTAGGTGGATGTAGAGCAGGCTTCGATTACTGAGATGGGAGGAGTTTACAGGAGCGATGGATCTAGTTGCTGCTAATGGCATCGGGTTTGATTTAATCGAAGGGAAAAGGCTGCAGCTTTTATGAAGCTCGCTGATAAGAACGAGATCGGAAAGAGGTCGTGGAAGCAGAGGCTTTTGAACCGAGAGAGAGAGAGAGAGAGAGAGAGAGAGAGAGAGAGAGAGAGAGAGAGAGAGGTCGGAGCCTGTATGCGGGAAGAACCAGAGCCCGTAGTCTTCATTCGATCGCCCTTTTAAAGACGCTGAAGAGCTACGATCGAGGCTTGAGCTACAGGATAACCGGGAAATGATCGTGAATCAGAGCAGGTCACAGGATTTCGGGCGAGATTCAGGGGTTCGACAGTCCGAGGTATGCGATGTTTCAACTGGATTTATGGGATTTGGCAGAGGACTCTGTCGGGAGATGTTGTATAACAGGTAAGAGCTTTAAACTTTCTCTTTTTTTGTTTCTTTTTGGATATTGTTCAAAGGTCAACAACAATTAAATCAGATTCGTCCGAATTTAATTTCAATGTGTACAAGGTCAGATCAACTTCTTCCGAGATCACATTATTATCGTCTAGGCAGACCTTATCCAAAGGGATATCCTTGATGAGATGAGGATCCGGATGGGCTAAGTTATTAAGGTTTAAAGGTTCTAGATCTTCTAAATAAGGGTTTAAGTGAGGCAGGGAGTCCAGTTCGATCACTTCAGTTTCATCCTCAAAAAAGTCCTCGTTATTAGTGATATCGTTAGTATCCACGAAATGGATGTACTCAGTCTCAGGTTCTGAAAACTTCTTCTTTGTCATGCTTCTTTTGGGTACAATTACATTTGCGGGATCAAAGATTGGGGATACCAAAGGTTGGGTAGCCTTGAAATCCTTACTGATTTTAAAGGTGGAAAAGTTACTCACGTGGCGAGGTGAATCAGGATCCACCACGTAGAGAGGACGCGTGTTCAGATAAGGTTGACTGGGATGGCTAGGAGTCGGCCCAAGTGGGGAGTCATATGAGACTAGTCCAACAGAAGACCCAATAGAAGGTCGGCCATCAAGGCTAGGTGGAGACCTAAAGGGTGGGGCAACAACCCTGATGTTACTAAAGGATGGGTGGTCATAAGTAGGGGAAAGATATTTTAATCCAAGTTCTCGTCTCATGTTTTTCCAATCGGAAGTAAGGCATTCGCCAAGAGACACTTTATGATCTTCCAACCTCATCCAAAATTAGCAAGCACTACCGTTCAGGTGAGACTTAGCAATGTTAAACTTGCGGGACTTAGGAATATCACGTGATTCAAAATAGTCCTTTAATTGTCTAACCCATTCTATAAAGTAGTAAGAGTCCGAGAAACCATCAAAGGTGGGTAGACGGTAATGTGACTCTAAGTGAGGTTGTTGTGGCTTAGGCTCAAGTCTAGGTTAATAAGCGGAGTGGGGCACCTTCCGACTAGTATGAATGACCGAATGGGGCATATACATAGAGTGGGGAGAGTCAACATGTTTCTTCTTCATAGTTTTAGTCATAGAGCCCACTAGATTAACGAGGTCATCTAACTTCTTTTGAAGTCCTATCGGGTCTATTGGGAAGCGTTAAGTGATGCCTAATGAAGATTGGGTGTAAGGGACAACACTCTACAAGGAGAAAATGTCATAATGACTTGCTATATGGTGCAGGAAATTACTGGACAGCAAGCTCAAAATGGTGGTTTACGTATCCTAGGCACTTAGGAAGATTTGTAGGGATGAGGACAACACTAAGACACTTAAGAACTAACCTAAAACTCACTAAATGAGTGCAGGAAATGCGGGACAGCAAACTACAGCAGGGAATTAAGTTGTCAAAGTGTTTAGGAAGGTCTCTAGAGTGAGGACAAAACTTAAACACTAAGTTAGACTCTTCTAAATGTCACTAAATGGTGCAGATTTTGTTGGACAGCAAACAAAAACCAGGGAAATATAAATTGTGGGTGATGTTATGCATGCAAACAAACTATGGAATGGATAGCTAGACTCCTAGGTTAACTTCTAGCACTAGTAATGCATGTCTACCATGCTCTGATACCAAGATGATGTAAAACAACCAACGGAATTGCAGGATTTTATTAAGAATTGTATTTTAGCAATAAATTTATAAGGTTAATATTTTACTAAGTTAGGATTTTCAGTTTTCGTAGTTATTGACTTGCTTCTAGCATGCGAATACACGATAGATTAACAGAGCGATTCAAGACAATAACAAGACGATAGCAAGACAAATATGCAATTAACAATACTCCAGCACTTAACAAATAGAACTTTCACCTTCGAGTTTCCCTCTCAATCGCTCTTTGGAAGTAGGGTTAGCGGAGGATGAAGGTTAGCAAACCCAGTGACGCCACTAAAAGACAAAGGATGCCAGCGGTTTTGATGAATGGAGAGTTGGCCGGAGTTGGAGAGACAGGTGATCGTCTGACGATCTTCCACGATCTTGTGGGTTGTTGCTCTTCGACGGCGTCCGCCAAAGTGAAGAGAATACGCTCCACGTATTCTTCGACGATGTTTTCGGATCCAAATCCGGGATCGAAGAAAGGTGATTGAATGATGTCAATTTTCTCTTGAGAATTGTAAATGAATATGTGATCAACTTCCGGATCTGTCATACATGTACATGGGATAACTCTTTGTTATGTGCCTTGAAGGGGGAGGTCCGACGTTTGGTGGTCGGGAGAGGAGGGGCGGCGGTTTGGGCTAGGCAGGATAAGGGAAGGGACGACTAGGGTTAGAGGGGATTTGAGGTTTTAATTTCTCAATTTTTTAATTAATTATCCAAATAAGGTAATTAATTAAAGGAAATAATGGGGTGGAGGGAAGAACTAGAATTCAAAATTTGAATTCAAAATTCAAATGAGAGCTAGGGCCTCATTAGGAAAAACTATGGTGATGCCCATTAATGGAGCCGGCGGCTTCATGACGGGAGAGAGGGATTATGGAGAGATTTTGGGGGTTTCCAAATAGATATTTGTAGACTAGGAAAGTAAATAAGAAATCCAATTTAATTTATGGTTAAATCGGATTCATGACTAAAACTTTTCTTATTTAGATTTAAATAAGGAAAGTATTTGAAATTCAAATTTCAAATGACTTAAATCTCTCCCTTAATTGCTTCCGTTAATTTAGGAAGAGAGTTATGATAATTGAAATCATCATAATTGAATAGGAGCAAGAGGGGAGGCCGGTGAAAAAGGGGAAGGAGGTGGGGCTGGCCGCCGGGTTGATGAAGTGGCTGGCGGCTTGTTAGAGGGGCGGCAAGTAGTGGGGAATCAAGAGGAGTGGTTGAGGCCATCGGTTTGGGGAGAAAGCGAGGGTATTGCCGGCAATATAGGGAAAGAGGGAAGAGGAAGATGGAGACTAAAATAAAGAACCAAGAACTCACAAAGAGATCATAGAACCGCGAACCTTGGACTCTTCCACAGGTTGACGGGTATTGCTTTTACCCACCTAGGGTTTCTTCTCAAAAACTCACAAAGAGATCATAAAAAGTTGAAATTTTATTCATAATTCATCATTAGAAAATAATACAATGACTAGGCCTTTATATATAGGCCTTGAAAGCACAAAATATAAAAGACAAATCCCTCATAGTGATACAAGTGAAAAACTGAAAAAAAAATAATTAAAAGAAATGCACTAAAACATCATAAAAGAAATTATGAATCATAGTCGTCGATCTACGATCCTGCCGATGGTAAGTATGTCGAAATCTCCGGTGGATGTCCTCATAAGATACTTTGCAGTCAACGGATTGACATAGGAGGAGAAATTAACAACTGCAAGAATATACTTAGAAGGGAAGCACTTACATGGCACCAATGGCGCAATATGAGGCGACCTATTTGGAGCTGGAGGGAGTTTAAGGATTGTTTAAATGACATTTCCGAACTAGTTGGGGAGAAGACTTCTATAAGCAGTTCGTCAACCTGACGTATGAGGGGACCGTAAAAGAGTACCGTGACAGATTTGAGTACCTTGCTAGTCTGTTAGATTGATTGTCAAAGACAGTACTAGAAGAAAATTTTATGAAGGGATGGGGCTTAAACCAAAGATCTGAGTAGTTAGGGTGATGAGATCATGAGATTTATTGGATGCCATAGAGCTAGCACAGTTGGTGGAGGACAAGAAGTATCTGGAAAGGGGGGCTAGGGAGGTCATATAGGATAACCACCACCTTCTTAGCTTCCAAAGAGCCTGCACCAGGGAGTTTGAGAGAAGTTTCAAAGGATAAAACAAGAGGGAGAAATTTCAAAAAGCTAACTAAGAAGGAGATACAGGAGAAGAGGGCTTGGGGGTTATGCTTCAGATGTGACGAGAAATACATGGAGGGCATATGTGTAAAGATCGAACTCTTCAGGTTATCACCATCTGTGATGATGAGGAATCTGAAGAGGAAGGTGAGAATGGGTTAGTGGTTGAGGAAGAAGAGAAGTTGCATCTGGATGCTGCAAAAGTCTTTCTAAATTCTGTGGTGGGATTAATCCTGAATCACACGTGAAGGGAGAAATAGCTGACAAAGAGGTGGTGGTGCTAATAGATAATGGGGCAACCCGCAATTTCATCTCCAATCAAATTATCAATTTATTTGGGGTGAAATTAGTGGATACAGGTTGCTATGGGGTGATGATGGGCATGGGGATGGTGGAGATAGGTACATGAATATATAAGGGAGTGGTGCTGATAATTCAGGGGATCCAGGTGAGGGAAGGTTTTCTTCCTTTGGTGTTTGGGAGCACTGATGTCATTCTATGAATGAAGTTACCACAAAACTTGGGAGATACTGAGGTCAATTAGAGAGCACAGATGATGGAGCTGGTAGTAGGGGGCAGAGGATAGTTATTCAGGGGGACGCCTGGCTGTCCAAAGCAGGGGTATCTCTCAAATTCCTAATCAAGACCATACAGGAGGTGGGAGGAGGATTTTTGGTGGAGTTGCAGCGCCTGGAAGGAGTCAAATTGAGGGATGAGGGAGACATTCATACTATAATACAACCACTCATACAACAGTTTAGAGAGAACTCGAGTATGCCATTACCTTGAAGGAGGGAGTGTCACCGATCAGTATTCGACCATACCGATAACCATAAATTCAAAAAGATGAGATCGAGAAGTTGTTCCGTGAGATGTTGGAAACAGGCATCATCAAGCCTATTATGAATCCTATCTCTAGTCCTGTTTTACAGGTCAAGAAGAAAGATGGGAGTTGGAGGTTTTGTACCGATTACAGAGCCTTGAATAAGGAGATAGTGCCGAATAAGTTCTCTATTTCTGTGATTGATGAGTTACTAGATGAGTTGTATGGAGCAGTGGTGTTTACTAAGATAGAGTTGAAGTTAAGCTACCACCAAATCAAAATGAAAGGAACAGATATGAAGAAGATAGCTTTCAGGACACACAAAGGGCACTATAAGTTCCTAGTGATGTCGTTTGCGCTTGCTAACGCCCCTGCTACTTTCCAGTCTCAAATGAACAGGGTGTTCAGGTCGTACCTGTTGCGGATCTATGATTTTGATGATAGCAAACATTCCTTATTTCTCTATGATTGCCTTATGTGCTAATATTTCAGGTCCACACGATCAGACTGCAA
Source organism: Dendrobium huoshanense (assembly GCA_016618105.1). NCBI lineage: Eukaryota > Viridiplantae > Streptophyta > Magnoliopsida > Asparagales > Orchidaceae > Dendrobium > Dendrobium huoshanense. The sequence continues at coordinate 14,076,769 of CM028357.1, read as the reverse complement.
TCTGGAACCAGCTCAAGATTGGGTAGACTAGGTCTGTGTTAGGTTGTAATCTTTTTCCTTTCTTGAATCTGTTGTATTTGGTGTGGTATCTGATGATTTGTAACTTGAAAGATTTTCTGTTGTGCCCTAAAAGATTTCTATTTTTGGTAACATCGTCCGGGACGATATTTATATCGTCCTAGACGATCTGACAAAAGTAGAAATCCTAATTAGGGCATCCTCATTAAAGCAGTCGTCTTTTTGCAAAACATATCATCCTGGACGATTTTGTATCGGCCATGACGATCGGCTCAATTCAGTAAGAATCTGCCGCCATATCTACTTAGGAAAATCTTATTTTTGGATATCGTCCTGGTATATCGTCCTGAACTATAAAATATCGTCCTGGCCGATCCAGATCAATTTTTCCAAAATTTCTCAGGCAGTTTTGGAAAGCAATTAATGGGGATTTCGTCCAGGCCGATCGCAAGATCGCCCGGGACGATTAGACATCGTCCAGCTTCATTTCAGGGCGATATTCAGGACGATTTTTCTCATATTTGAACTAATCGACCAGGACGATTTGGCTATCGTCCTGGACGATAATGGCGGCAACTTGCATTAATGAGCTCGTTTTAAAAGCTTCTTTTTAAGTCTTGGCAAGGCACTTTGTAAGTGTCTTTGGCAGCCACTGTAGCTTCGTTCTTGTGGGGGAAACTTGAAGAGAGAGCTTGAAAGGGAGAGAGGAAAGGGTGGAGTTTGAGAGGGAGAAGATCCTGTGAGGGGGAGAAACTCAAGGGAGTGTGGTGGGGGATCCACACGGTTGTTCCGGCGAACTCGCACCTTAGTACCATCGGATTCAAGGCTTGTCTCGAGGTAACTTCACCAAAGAAGAAGATCTCTTTGGTGTCAAAGGACTCGGCGACTCCGCCGCACCGGGGAAGGTGGAAGTAATTTTGTAAGGGCTTCTCCGCCTAGCTGTGGGGGCTAAAGGAGAGTCACGATTTTAGTGCAATACTTGGAGGGTGCCTCCAAGGAGTGGACGTAGGTCAAGGTTTGACCGAACCACTATAAATCCGGTGTATTCTTTCTTTATTACTTCCGCACTTTAATTTCCGCATTGTTGGTTTTCTATGTGGTGATATTGGTTTTAGTTTTATCTTTGGTTTTAAAGTTTTCCAATTCACCTCTCTTTTAAATTAGCTTTGGGCCAGTTCTATAGGGCTTAACATCCCTAACGAACTTTCAAGTGCCATCTGAGCACTTTCAAGTGGTATCAGAGCGGTTTTCATAAAATAAGTTTTTAAAAACTTTTGAATTTCGATCCATGGCTAATATTTCTAATCGTATTTTTGCGGAAGGATATTCATTCACTAGACCACCATTGTTTGAAAATATTACATTTGATTTTTGAAAAATTCGCATGTCTATTTTTTTGCAATCAATTGATTTTCACATGTGGCATATGATTTTAACTAGTTATTCATCACCATCACGTATTGTTAATGGAATTAAAACTGATATTACTTTTAATCAATGGAATAGTGATGAATGAATGGATGCTCAATTAAATGCAAAATCTTTAAATTATTTTTTCTGTGCTTTAAATTCTGATGATTTTTTGTTAATTTCTACGTGCACTACTGGTAAGGAAGTTTGGGATAAATTGCACACCATATACGAAGGCTCTAATGAAATCAAGCAATCAAAGTTGAATATTTTAATGCATGATTTTGAAATATTTTCTATGAAACCTTTTGAAATGATTTTAGACATGTATACAAGGTTTATTCAAATTACTACATCATTGCATGTCTTAGGAAAAAAATTTTCAAATTTTGAAAAAGTTAACAAAATTCTTCGTTGTTTACTTGAAAAATTCGATGCAAAAGTTGTTGCTATTTGTGAATCAAAAGATTTGAATGATTATTCTATTGATAATTTGATTGGCTCACTCATTGCCTACGAGCAAGGGTTGGGTCAAAGACTTTTGGATGCAGGTGAAACGATCGTTCTAAAAGCTGAAGATACGGAAAGAGGAAGCTTAGTTGGTGATGATAGCAATGAATTGTCAACAAATCACAAAGCTCACCAATGCATAAGCAAAAGTGGAAGAAAGGTAAAAGTAGTAAGGATGTCCATATTTCCTCTGACATTATTTGCTTTCGATGTAGGAAACCTGAACATATGAAGAATACGTGCCCTAATGTAAGAATTCTCCCTGCAAAAGAAAAGGGCAAGGCAAAGCTAAAGTTTAAATGGAAAAATAATGAAAAACACAAAATCTCATGGGCAGACATGGTGTCTGAAGAATCGGACCAAGAAAGAGATAATGGTTAAAAATGGCTATTTTTTTTTTCTTTTTTCTTTTTTTTTTCTTTTGTTTTCTTTTTCTTTTTACTTATTCCTTTTTATTATTCGTATTTTTTATTTCATCCAACATACACACTCACTTTTCTAAAAATGAAAAATCTACTTACTATTTTTTTTTTAATCTTTGATAATTTTGTTTGACTTCTCTAAATAGTCAAAGGAAGGAAACTCATTATTTTCTTTTCTCAATCTCTATTTCCTAAAAGAGGTTATCCTACTTTTGATTTAAAATCTATTTCATCTTTTTAAATTAGTTTTTGAAACAAAATTTTTTTCTCCCTACGTTTTATTTATCGCATAGGAATCTTTTGCAAGTTGTTGAATCTAACTCATAATTTTCTTAATCAAGAAATTCGCTTTGTCACTAAGATGGGTTTTCCTTTGTTTTTAAGATTTAAGAAATGAAGCATTTTAAAAAAAAAATTGTCCAATGATGTCAAAAATAAAAGATGTGCAAAGCGCCAAATTGAAAAATATAGAATACACAAAGTGTATCAAAAGATGCACAGTGCGCCAACCAATTGTCAAGAGGCATAAAATGAGCCCACAAAGTTAATGCTTAACATTCTTGTACTTCTTAAAAAGCTTAAGAAAACCCTTGATACTTTCGATACTTGACTTTGAAAATTTTGATTCTTGATTCAACAATTCGTGCATTAATCTTCTATTAGATATATTTTATGAAAGGAGTTTTTAAAAAATGATTGTTTCTTTCTCTAATTTATTTTATGATTTAGATATTGAATTAAAACGTTTTTGAGCCTTTTTGAAGATTTGAGTTTGGATTATCGGATTTTGAATTTCTAACCTTTACTGGGATATGCGTTGTCAATTCAATTCTACTAAAGTTTTTGATTAAAACTAAGAGGTAACTTTCTCATTTTAAGAATATTTAAGTTTTTTTACTTGATCAGAGAACGTTTTTTTGTTCGTTTTATTTTTTGTTTGTGCATCCACTTTTTTTGATAATGTCAAAGGGGGAGAACGTATTGTTGAATTTTTATACTGTTTTGTATTTGTATCTTAAAATTAAAAACAACAAAAAAAATTTTTTATCTCCCCTATTGTTTTTAAAAGGATTTATTCTAGTGAGGGGGAGATTAGGAGGATTTACATTTATGAAAATTCAAATTGAAATGTTTTGCCATCATCAAAAAAGGGGAGATTGTTGCGGATCTATGATTTTGATGATAGCAAACATTCCTTATTTCTCTACGATTGTCTTATGTGCTAACGTTTCAGGTCCACACGATCAGACTGCAATCTGGAACCAGCTCAAGATTGGGTAGACTAGGTCTGTGTCAGGTTGTAATCTTTTTCCTTTCTTGAATCTGTTGTATTTGGTGTGGTATCTGATGATTTGTAACTTGGAAGATTTTCTATTGTGCCCTAAAAGATTTCTATTTTTGGTAACATCGTCCGGAACGATATTTATATCGTCCTGGACGATCTGATAAAAGTAGAAATCCTAATTAGGGCATCCTCATTAAAGCAGCCGTCTTTTTGCAAAACATATCGTCCTGGACGATTTTGTATCGGCCAGGACAATCGGCTCAATTCAGTAAGAATCTGCCGCCATATCTACTTAGAAAAATCTTATTTTTGGATATCATCCTGGTATATCGGCCTGGACTATAAAATATCGTCCTGGCCGATCCAAGTCAATTTTTCCAAAATTTCTCAGGCAGTTTTGGAAAGCAATTAATGGGGATTTCGCCCAGGCCGATCGCAAGATCGTCCGGGACGATTAGACATCGTCCAGCTTCATTTCAGGGCGATATTCAGGTCGATTTTCCTCATATTTGAACTAATCGACCATGACGATTTGGCTATCGTCCTGGACGATAATGGCGGCAACTTGCATTAATGAGCTCGTTTTGATAGCTTTTTAAGCCTTGGCAAGGCACTTTGTAAGTGTCTTTGGCAGCCATTGTAGCTTCGTTCTTGTGGGGGAAACTTGAAGAGAGAGCTTGAAAGGGAGAGAGGAAAGGGTGGAGTTTGAGAGGGAGAAGATCCTGTGAGGGGGAGGAACTCAAATAAGTGTGGTGGGGGATCCACATGGTTGCTCCGGCGAACTCGCACCTTAGTACCATCGGATTCAAGGCTTGTCTCGAGGTAAGTTCACCAAAGAATAAGATCTCTTTGGTGTCAAAGGACCCGGCAACTCCGCCGCACCGGGGAAGGTGAAAGTGATTTTGTAAGGTTTTCTCCGCCTAGCTGTGGGGGCTAAAGGAGAGTCACGATTTTAGTGCAATACTTGGAGGGTGCTTCCAAGGAGTGGACGTAGGTCAAGGTTTGACCGAAACACTATAAATCTGGTGTGTTCTTTCTTTATTATTTCCGCACTTTAATTTCCGTATCGTTGGTTTTCTATATGGTGATATTGGTTTTAGTTTTATCTTTGGTTTTAAAGTTTTCCAATTCACCTCTCTTTTAAATTAGCTTTGGGCCAGTTCTATAGGGCTTAACATCCCTAACGAACTTTCAAGTGCCATCTGAGCACTTTTAGTACCTGTAGAACGACTAGAGATGAAATGTAAGAAAAGGTTTTTGGACATTCATTATATTTTGGAAACTTTAGGTTTGAATTGTTATGTTGATATGTTGATGGATGAATAAAAAGAAAGAAAAATTTCTCTTGATTTTTACTTAGTGGCTATTTCTTATGATTTGAAGAAGTTTTGTACTAAAATGTAAAGGTTTTTAATTTCTACTATCCGATCTTCGTTCCCGCCTCGCCTATACGAGCTCACCAAGCCGGTCGTGACAGTACCTTCGGAAGTTTGTCTTGAATTTCTTTGATGACATCCTGGTATATAACAAGACTGAGGAGTAGCATCCGGAGCACTTGAAGATGGTTTTAAGAATTCTACTGGAGCATCAGATGAGGGACAACCTGAAGAAGTGCATCTTCGCACAGGCAAGTGAGGAGTATTTGGGGCATGTGGTATCCTAGGAGGGAGTGGCTGCTGATTAAACCAAAATTGAGACAATGCAGATGTGGCCTCAGCAGAAGAACTTGAGGGAGTTGAGAGATTTCCTTGGGTTGGCTAGTTATTATAGGAGATTCGTGAGGAGATACAATATTATAGCTTGGCCTTTGACCAAGCAACTAAAGAAGGATAATTTTATGTGGGGAGAGACAGCGACCAAGGCCTTTGGGAGACTAAAGAAAGCTATGCCTACAGTCCTAATTTTAGCCTTCCCTGATTTCAGTCAGATTTTTGTGGAAGAGACCGATGAATTTAGATATAGGTTATACTCATCCAGAATCACAAACCCATAGTTTACTACAATCAAGTACTATCAGCCAGAGCGAGGATTAACTCAGTATATGGTACGGAATTGATGGCCATTGAGTTAGCTATTCAGAAGTGGCATCCTTACTTGCTGGGTCGACATTTCATTGTCTGGGTAGATTAGAGAAGCATAAAATACTTATTGGAGCAAAAGATGGTGACGAAAGAGCATCAGAGGTGGTTGTCTAAACTATTAGGCTATGATTTTGAGATTCAGTATAGATCTGGTTTGAAAAATAAAGTGGCTGATACCTTATCAAGATATCTTGGGGAGCTTTATGAGTTGGCAATTTCAGTACTACTGATACTAAATTGGGGGACTATCAAAGAAGAAAATACGCAAAATGAGGAGTTGAGAAAAATTAGGGAAGATTTGATGAAAGATGCGTGAGGGGGAGAGCCTCTTACATCAAGGGAGTTTTGTGATGCCACGAACTTTCATCCATATTCACCACCTACTACATGAGTTCCATGGGAGTACAATTGGAGGTCATTCCGGGGTACCTAAGACATACAGGAGGTTGGCGGCTGAGCTATAATAGAAGGGGATGCATAAGAATGTTGAGAAGATAGTGACGAAGTGTGAAGTGTGCCAGAGAAACAAGTACATGGCTATGGCTCCAGGGGGACTATTACAACTATTAGCACTTCCAAACAGGGTATGGGAGAAAGTGTCCATGAATTTCTTAGACAGTCTACCACGATCTAAGAGGTTCATAGTCATCATTGTGGTGGTTGACAAGCTAAGTATCTGCATTTCATTCCCTTACGACAACCCTGCACCGCAGTGTAAATGGCGGCAACATTCATCAGGGAGGTGGTTAGACTACATAGGACTCCATAGTTGATGGTGTATGACCGAGACAAACCATTTCTTAGCCAGCTCTAGAGGGCCATATTCAGGTTGCAGGGCACTGTTCTTTAGAGAAGCACCACATGCCATCTTCAGACAAACAGGCAAACGGAGGTAGTAAATCGAAGTTTGGAGACTTACTTGAGGTGTTTCTCTTCTGAATCACAACGAATTGGGAAAAATTATTAGCATGGCATGAGTATTGGTACAATATATCGTACTATTCTGCTTCTCAAATGACTCCTTTTAAAATGTTGTATTGAATGGACCCCCCAAACTTAGTGCACTTTCGGAGAGGAAACACGCCAGTTTCGTCAGTAGAGCAATACTTAGAGGAGAGGGACAAGGTGTTGGAGGAGTTGAAGAAACATCTGTTGAGGGCACAACAATCATGAAGAATCAGGAAGATACACCTTGGAGAGACATACATATTGAAGTGGGGGAGAAAGTGTTTTTTAAAATTGCGACCCTACAAGCAGGAGGACAGTTAACAACATGAGGAATGAGAAATTGGCCCCAAGGTACTTCGGCCCCTACGAGATTTTGGACAAGATCGGAGCAGTGGCATACCGTTTAAAGTTACCCCCATCCGCCACCATACACCCTGTCTTCCATGTGTCACAATTGAGGAAAGCTCTAGGCGCATGTAGTTAGTGCGGAATTACTAGCTACATTGACAAAGGATTTGGAAGTGGTCTTAGAACCACTGTAGTTAAGAGGGGTAAGATCATATAAAGAGGGAAACAAAGAAGTGCTTATTAGATAGAGGGGCATTCCTGATTTTGTTGCTACTTGGGAGCCATATGAGAGGGTGAAAGATCAGTTTCCTTCATTTCACCTTGAGGACAAGGTGAGTCTTTGGGAGGGGGTAATGTTAGGTCTGCCCAAGGGCCAGTTGAACTGGTCGAACCTGGACCTATTCTATGCTACAGGCGGCTGGCAAAATGGGCGGGCATAACCATGGGGGGGAGAGAGAGGGGGCTGACTGGAGAGGTGGAGCCCACAACTCAATTAAACCTAGCTTTGGAAGGAAAATTTTGAATTAGGGGTTGTTTAGGGAATTTGTTATTGAATTTTTTTCTTTAATTAGTTTCTCTTAAGTTTCATCTTGAATTTGGCTGAAATTTGAGATCTCTTATGTTTAGGTTTTTGGGCTCTAGCGGCATTTACAGATTTGGTAGGAGATAGATCCTTCTCTCGAATAGAGGATCAATTGTATCTTGGTATTTTTCGTTTCATTTCATCAACTAACACAAATTACCTACTGTTTTCTTGGTTTTTTCGCGAATTTTTGTGGAGAATTCTAGTTGTTTTTCAAAGATTGCTAGGAAATTCTTGAGATCTTCAAGTGTTTCCTATCATAACCATCCATGAAAATGGAAAATATGACGAGAATCTATGAACGTGACAATGCAATAGTTTACCATTAAAAATAATGCTTATATATTCAAAATCATAAAAATCACTTAACAAGTTGAGAAACATGGCTCATTAAAACCCAAATTTTATTAAACTTGAATACAATCAACTAAATATAAAAGCCAATAACAAGATCTCTAACAATAAACAAAAAGTAGGAGATAAGTAAAAAAAACAATAGAATCGAGCGCCACACTTATACAATGATATAATCTCTCTCAGAAATCCTTGAGTTTCTCACTTGATATAGGAGTGGGCACTAGAAGTTAAAGGAATAGCATATCTAACTAAAACTTTATTAGAAGTTATTTAATATTCCTCTTTTACATGTTGATGATTCCAGTTTATTTAAAAAAAAAAAAACCTTCTTGAAATTACCTATATAATAAAAAAGTAGATGAAAGTCAACCACTAAAAAAAGAGAAATAATATCACAAAAGTTTTAATAGTCACGTATTTTGTTGAATCTCAACAGAGAAAACTTAAGAAGTATCACAAGGAAAAAATTAGCTAGTCCCATGATTCTCCCACAATGGAAGGAAGAAAACATATTGAAGTATTGCAAGGAGGAAAAGTCCCAAGGATAGTAGCAATCATGGGCAAGGAAGAAAAAAAATGCAATTTGCTGAAGAAGAAAAACCACAAAAGAGGCCGTTAAAGCCATCAATGGGATCAAACAAAGAATTGTTGGAGAAGGAAGATAGGCTTATTGGAGAAGGATGCCAGCTAAAATTCAAATGAATAGTAGAACAAGAGCCACTAAAACTGCTAAAAGAGAGCTCCGCCACAGCTTTGCTTGGCATGAAGAAAAAAAATTGGCAGCAATAAATCGTTCAATATATCTAAGCACAATCACTACAGTAAAAAAGAGAAATCCATAAATTATCACATGCAAATCTTTCTACTTTATAAGATATCTTTGGTAATGACCATTAGTACTACAACAACAACAACAAGCCTTTATCCAACTATGTGAGGTCGGCTACATGAATACTTTTTCTCCATTTTGTTATGTTAAGAGTCAAATTCTCATCTAAATCTAATAAAGAAATGCAATTTCCAATATTTTCTAACCAAGTATTGTTAAGTTTACCTCTACCTTTCTTAATATAAGTCAAATCTAATACATCTACTTTCCTAAGGCCGCCGTTTTATGTAACCAAATCATCTAAGGAAACTCTCTCTAATCTTATCTTCAACTGGAGCTACTCAAACCTTTTCACATATATGCTCATTTTGTATTCTGCCTTTAAGAGTAAAGCCACTCATCCACCTAAGCATCCTCAATTCTCAACACTTAATTTAATATTATGCATATCTTTTAATGGCTAATATTCACTGTAGGTCTCACTACAATCTTATAGAATATTACCTTAAGTTTGAGAGGGACTTTTCTATCACACAATAAGCCCGACACATTCCTCCACTTCAACCATCCAACTTGAATTCTACTAATAATTTCCCCATCTATTTCACCATCACTCTAAACAATAGACCCAATATATCTAAAACATGTGCTCTTATTAATGACTTGATCGTCCAAAGTCACAATCAACCCACTAGATCTACTATTACTAAAATTGCACTCCATATATTTAGTTTTAGATCTACTCAAACGAAGGTCTTTAGATTCTAAGGTTGAGCTCCATATATAAAGTCTACCCTCAACTCCCTTTCTAGTCTTATAAACAAATAGAATATCATCATCAAAAAGCATACACCAGAGTACAACCTCTTACAAATGTCTAGTGAGAACATCCATGAATAAAGCAAAAAAGTTAAGGGATAAGGCTGATCCTTGATGTAATCCAACTAAAATAGGAAAATACTTGGCCAAACCACCTTGTGTTTGTACACAAGTAATAGCTTCTGCATACATATCTTTAATGACTTAAATATAAACGTTATTAGCCCCTTTCTTATACAGAACACTCCATAGCACTTCTCTTCGAACTTTATCATATGCTTTCTCTAAATCAATAAAAATCATATATAGATCCTCCTTATTCCCCTATACTTCTCCGTCAAACCCCTCAATAAATGTATAGCTTCCATAGTAGACCTATCTGGCATGAATCCAAATTGATTAAAAACATTAGTGTTACGTCGCAACCTAAGCTCCATAACTCTCTCCCATAGTTTTAAAGTATGACACATTAACTTAATTCATCTATAATTCGCACAATCTTACGTTACAATCTTGTGCATCTGACATCTTTTTAGTCTTCAAAATAATATTAAAAAGTTTAATAAGCAAAGAAATTCCCTCATCTCCTAAACATTGTCACACCTCTATTGGAATATCATCATGTCCAACAGCTTTTTCGCGCTTCATTTTCCTTAAAACCTCATTAACATCGATATTACTAATACGCCGATAACAATAAAAATCTTTATTTCTATTTAAGGTGCTAGTTAATCACATTCTCATAATCGTCATTGAAAAGTTTAATAAAAATATCTCATCCACCTTTGTTGAATCTCTTCTTCTAATAAAAGATCTTCATCCTTAATACACTTCACTTGAAATAAATCCTTGCAACTCCCGTCTCTTTGTTTAGCTAACTTATACATATAAATCTCACCCTCCTTAGTATATAATCTATTATATAAATTTTTAAAAGCTAAAATATTTGCATTGCAAATTGCTTTCTTAGTCTACTTACAGACTTTTTATATATTTCTCAATTATCAGAGTTTTATAACAAAACTAATTTTTATAACAAATATTCTTATTTTTTATCTTTTCTTGGACATTTTGATTCTACCGCTAAACATTTTTATTATTAGTAGCTTTTTCCTTTGATACTCCAAGTACATTTTTTGCAACATTCTTAATATTACTAGCTATTTTTTTCCCACATAACATTAGCTTCCTCATGCACATACAAAATCTTAAGATCTAGAATCTTACTCTCAAAAATATTTTTTTTAATATTTTTTAAATGCCCTTATCTAATCCTAGAATAATGCTTTACTTTATTTTTTATTTTCTTTAACTTCATCTTAAAATCCAAAACTAATAAGTGATGTTGAATATAAATTTTAACTCAGAATAACTTTACAATATTTATAATCTAATCGATCTTATTTTTTACAAAATAACAATCAATCTGAGTTTTATTATGTTCATTTTTATAAGCGATGAGATACTCGTCTCTTTTCTTAAATAATGTATTAACAATTACAAAATCATAAGCGAAAGAAAAATCTAATATAGTCTTACCTGTCTCTTCAAATCTATAGCCACCATGAATATTTTTAAAACCATCTACTCCTTAAAGAACAAAGAGCACTCTAAAATCAAATTAACATTTGGCTCAGATTGAAACCAATGAGCTAACTAAGGAGCAAAGCTAAGCTTGCATCAAATTGATGAATTAATAGCTAAATTAGATCAAGCTAGCTCGAGATAAAGATTGAAGTGTATATATATATGTATCTCGCGGTGCATATATATATATATATATATATATATATATATATATATATATATATATATATATATATATATATATATATATATATATATATATATACTAAGAATATTTCTTAGAAGATTAAATCATATTTTTCCTTGATCTGAGTTCAAATCAAAGGTAATAAGTCTTGTCTAGCTCTAATAGGAATCAAATCAATCCATTTAATAACCAACTTTGTATAGGCTCAAGATAAGTTGAAAAACTTCAAGTTAATAATGAATAGCTTCAGATTGGCTCAAGATTGGATCATAAAAACCCCAATATATGGTAAAAGTCAACCTAAGAAGCTATGCATCCTATGTAAACTTGGTCTACACATATAGGTCTACTAGGCCTTCACTCGTAATCTAGGTAGGTTAGCAGCCGCTTGGTGCACCCTCTTTTGTCAACCCATGGACCTAACTAGTTTTATTACTCAAGCCCACAATAGGGAGAGTTTTGTGAATAATTATAAGAGAACTGCGAGACACAAACACACAACCCCAAACCACGCTCATGAAAGTATTCGCTAAACATCCTAGCTTGATTGGCTCATCAAATTTTCTCTTTTGATGTGATTACATAAACGTTGAAGGCCTCTTTCAAGGACAAAAACTCAAGGGGAGACATCAACATCTTGTATAGACATTAATGTGCTTGAGCGATAGTTCCAAACCTGAAGAACAAATCCAGCTCGCAACAAAGAAACCATTCAAAATTTTACTCCACCAACATTGCATTTTATTCAATTCAGTTATAGTTAAACGTCACTGTCAACTTTTATAAGAGATTAAGAGATTATTGAAAAGCACCCAAATTTTTAGGTTTTACGATGATGTTCATGATGATGATGAATGGTTGCTTAAACTGCCAGATAAAATCACCCAAAAGAATTGTGCTATGATGATTGATTTGAAAGATGTTAAAAGTACGGGACAATAAGAGCAGTGCATTGGCAGTCATTTTTGCACACATGACCACATATCATATACACTCTATTGTACTTGTGCACAGAGCATCAAGTTGTTTAGCGGTGCCCAAAGCCATAACTTCAAATTCAATTAAATTTTACATGCCCGATCCATATTTTCACTAGTGCGATGCATGAACAACTAGCTATTTTAATGATATGAAAGGATGGAGTGAAATGAAATACAGTTGAGGAGAAATGGAGAACATAAGCATAAAAGAACTAAAAGCTTCAATTTTTAGAAGGAAACTAAGAAAAGTTACATGCTTAGAAAATAAGAGCTACATATTCACAGAAACTTTCTAGCATACCTTGGCCGTTCTGGTTTGTGGACTCCGAATAAAATGAGGCCACAAAACAGGAAGCACTTTATACGATAAATGATGTACATAAAAAGCAAAGCAAATAGAAGGCTAGTGAAGTCAGTATATCAGAGGATAGCACGAAGCATACATCATCAACACTAACATTAAGAACCAGTGACCAGTAAAACCACATGAAGAACACTTAAACTGTGTTTAGATGCTAGGAATTTGAGTGAAAGGAAGTGGAATTGAAAAGCTTAAATCAATGCCTGTCAATTTATAATAAACAATAAATTGTTGGGAGTTCACTTCATCTTCAACATTTTTTTTTAAACGAAGCCTTTATAAACGCAACTGATGCCCACTCACAAACAAGGTTTTCCGTATTATTTTCTCAATCTTAAGCAAACTCCAGCGTGTGTGAATTTCTTATGACTATAAGTCTATAAGTTGTAAATATCTTCATAAGCACCATGCACCACAAACGTAGCTGGTATAAATGGAGGCAAACAAAATTCAAGCTAAATAAAAGAAAATATTACAGATTTGAAGGTGGTTTACAGATTCTATGGTTGATTCCAATGCTTTTTTCTCCCGCTGAGATCCAGCAAATAATGCAGCAAGCACACCTGACCCAATTATTCCAATCCCATTTAGGAATGATACAGATGAACTTCCACCAGTACCTTCTTTGGCATCTCCCTGCAGACATATTATCCTTCTCATTAACTCCGTAAAAGCAGAATGTATGTACAAGTGTTTTTTTATTATCATGGATTGGGATCATCACATTTGATTGGTTGGGCTGTTGAGATGGGATTTCTAGTTTTTTTACCTTTGGAGGTTGTGCTTCAGCATCATGTTCTGCAGCGCTAGAGACTTGAGATTCTATTTTTTCCATTGCTCTAGAATCTGAAGTATCAATTTCAGATCGTTTCAATTTTATTCCTTGAGAATCTTGTATGCCAGTACCAATATTCTCTAAAATAAAATAAAAAAAAGAACAATGTCTGATCAGATAGAATTGAGTTGAAGACAAAATGAATACATTGTAAAAGACAATGAAGCTGATCCTAGTGGAACCTAGATGGAAGAAATGCATGTGTTTGCCAAATAGCAAGACTTGCCCAAATCAAAACCAATTCTAAGAAAAATCTAGAAGCATGTTCACTGAAGATTCAAAGATTGCATTGGACAATCTATTTTTTGGGAAGAACATCCGTGACTTTTATTGTGGATGTATAATCATAGAAGTGAATAATACTATAAATAATAAAATAGCTACATATGAGATCAAGCTCATTGAACAAAAAAAATCAAGATTTGCAAAATTCAGCTTTAACTAAATCTGCACATCCACGGCTACATAGAGAGAAATATCCACTAGTCCAAATGTGTTATAATATAGAAATTGCACACCCCAAATATTTCCACTCTATCACACTTTTTTTTTCCATCTCAATTTCCTTTAATATTTCTCAAGAACAAAGACAAACTGATGAACACACACACACAAGCATAAGTGCCATCCCCATCAAGTTCGATAACACATTTGTAATGAATTCCTATCATCAATGACTTCCTTTGTACCATTAGTTGATTCAATCTAATGATGACTGGTTCTCATCAACACTTACACCTTACCAACAACTCCTTGCTACTGATTGCAACACACAAATAACTTCCAATAGGAGCTAATGCCTCTCCTGCCTTTTACGAGTAAATAGAGGCAATGGAAGTTAGAATTATGCAAAATATATTCGAATCATTTTTGGCAATAGAATAATACGAAATACCTAGAAAATAAATCACAATGTTCTGGAAACCTGAGTAGTAGAGATTTGGGGAAATTAAAGTTCCAAATATTAACTAACAACTATCCCTAGGAGATTAATTTCTGATATACAACATAGTAGTATGTATCTCTTTGTCCGGCACCCCAAAGTAATTATCAAAGCCCCGAAGTCTAAGCACTATGAAATTTAAAAAGCTCTATATTACACCTCATCCAAACAACCATGAGAAATAATGCACTATTTCATACTATGATAGGTCAATCAAAATAGAATGTGCACGTGCCACTAAATTGTTGTGGCTACGAAGTGGCTATTTTGTTTACTCTAAATATCGCACAAGCACAACCTGACGCCAAGGTGGATTGTGCAAAACAAACATAATCCGTTCAATCATATCTAGAAGTCTCATTTTAAACTTGCCTCTTTTTTGTTCCAAAATATTTCTTGCAGTATGAAGCTACCGCTCATTTTCTTCCCCAAAATTAAATGGTTCACCAAAGTTGTTGAATCCAATACACCACCACTCGTTGTTTCACTCTACAAGACTAGTCCTCCAAGTGTTGAATTCGATGCACCACAAACTCGATTCCTTCGATAGAACCTCAAAGTATTGGCATTACTAGAGAATATATATCATGTAACATTAAGACCATTTAAGAATAATAGATTCTTCCTCAAATCTAGTACATGCCTAACCCCAGCAAAAAAAAAAAACCATGCCAATATGTCATCAACTTTATTCTGTCGAAACATCTAGTATTGCACATAGATTTGTTTCCCATGTACATGTATCTATCAGAACTTGATTCATATATTTCAAGAAAAAATGATTAAAATGATCCCAACTTTTTGTGGATGATCAATTAGACCCAGACAATATAAAAGACTAATCTAGACCCTAGAGTCATTAAATAGGAAACAAAATAGCCCTGCAATAAAAAATGATAAAATTAAAGCTAAGGTTTTGTATGGGATTAAAAATGAGAATACTCAAGAAATATACATATTCTCAATATTTTTATAAAATTTAGTTTCTTACTTGCTTCATCTTGTACAGCATCCTACTTATGCTCACCAGGAGTAGAGTAAGATCATGCTGGTTGTGGACCGAGATAATTGTTTGCAGTAAAAAAAAATTCAATAAAATTAATATAAGAAATTAAGACTTCAATATTCTTAAATGAAAAAAAGAAATCATTTGCTAAAATGGAATAAAGATAATCAAACAAAACTTTTATTACAAAAAATCATCTCGCTCCATAAATTACATAATCTTAATCCACTCTACTGTACTCAATGTTTGCTGAAATACATGATGAAATAAAGTAGAAATTTTGATTTCATAAACTTTTCACAAAGAAGACTTATATACCTAAATACCCTCGTTTTTAATCATATTCATTAACTTTAACTTCAATTCCCATAACTTTTGACAGTGGAACTCATTTGTATCCTATTTAAGGAGTTCAAGAATAAAATTAATCCTTAATATACAATGAAAAAAAAAAAAGGCCGCCTATAAATAGTAGATGAACCATTTTGATCCTTTTCTATACATTTAAAATTCATCAAAAAAAAACACATGAATAAAAAACATTGAGTTTAGAATTCACTACTCTTTTCCCCTACTACCTTTATCAGCCATCAAAAGAGCATCAATAGAATCAAGCTAATCTAGAAATACAGTGGTATTTGCAAACTTTTATGATTATCATATGCTTCTTATTCCTTTTTTATTTAAGGCTAAGCAATGCTTCTTGTTCCTTTTTCTTTAAGGCTAAGCAATATCTCTTAATGTGCCCTTAATTATGGCAATAGAGGCAAGAAATTTATTACAAGAATTACTTCTCTAAATGCAATTAAAAGAGGAACCTTACTCATAATATCTCCTCCTAACCTGCAATAAAACTTCAGCTATTTTCATATCTGCACTGAGCTTAGCAATCACCTATTTTGGAAGAAATATAATAATAAAATCCTCTCAGCTTATTATATTCATCCAGACAACATGGAGTAACCAAAACTCTTTGAAAGGAGGTAAAGAGCACAATAATAATAATGCTTGATCTTTATCATTAATAACCACAATAGTATTTTAAATGTGATTTGATGAGCATATATTCCTGCACTTGATGTAGATACAATCTTTGCTTATAATGAAACTTATTGAAGAGACTTTAGTTATGCATGAAGATTAAAGCATAAGCTATATACCTTCGGTAGTTGTTTCCTCTACGTCATCTGTTAAAACCTTATCCATCAAACAAAGTTGAACTACGAGAATGCATTTTCATCCATCTTTATGTTGTCCTTTTTCACTTATTATCATTACAAGCATCTTCAAATGCCCCATGAATGTTTTAATAAGTCTTTTCTAGATTAAAAACCCTCACAGCATGGTCGTCCAATGCTCAAATCCTTAGCATTTCTATGTCTGCTTGATCTTTCTTGTTTCACTTTGTTTTTCATCATATTTTGTTCATTGAAACACTTCCATATAGAGTTAGTCGATCATCTATCACTGCGACTACACATCATTTAGAATATATTTGTTGTGGTTGATTTATTAAGAGCCCTTTGTTAATATGTAAAACATTTAGTTCTGTAAAATGAATCATTTGGGTCATAATACTATCTCAAAATTTGTCATTCTACCATATTTTGATTACAAATGAAAGCTTAACAATTAATCTAATGTCACTAGGCTTCATGCATTGGATGGATACAGGCTTTTTTTAGATCTCAAATGATTGAGAAACCACCTTCTGGTTTGAGGCCAAAGATTAAGGTGCAAAGAACTGGTTGCATTTTGCACCTAGGTCACGTCGATCTTGACATAAGAATTTGTAATTGCAAAATGAAGGATATTACACTAAATGAAATTTGAATCTGATTATAGCTTCATGTATATGTTGGAAAAATCTACCATTATTTGCATGTTAGGCTTTTTAAAAACTAAAGAAAAAGAATAATCATCTCTGATCTTTCTTGAAAATATTCGATAATTATATTGAATCAAACACACTATGTTATATAGATGACCCTATTATCTGAATAATATTGTTACCAAGACAGCATTGCCATCTACATAGCTTTAAAATAGTTGGAATAAGGCTAAAATAGTCATGATGACTGCTATCCCCACAAAATTATACAAGAAACCTAGATGTTTCTTTCCATGCAAAATATTACATGTTTAATTGTGCTTTCGCATATTTAAAACTCACACAGTTGTTGATATTGGTAAAAATCTAGGGATCAATTATAAGGAAATTGTTCTCTCATTTCTGCCAACTTATTGACTTTGTTTGATATATATCTTGTTAAGTTGCATTCATATTTTTGTCCAGATTGTATACCTAACTCCTGCCCTTGCATTTCAAGACAATTTCATTGCCCTAAGTGAACTAGCTACTTACTAGCCATGAAACACCTTACAAATCATGTGAGTAGCAGTAATATTAAATACTATATGCTGAGTAAGAAAACAAGAAGGTTAAACCAACATGATCACAGATTGTTAATCAACTTAACTAACTTAAGCACTATTAAAAGATGGAGTGAAACAAGAGTAGAAAAGAAGTGAAATTGTTCAAATGCATTGTCCTTTCAAAAACCTTCAAAGACTGGATTGTCCAAGATATTAGCACTTCTAGGTCTTACATCCTTGCTACGATTCCTTTGAGAGAGAAAAATGTTGGCAAAGCCTCCAACATGAGATTCCACATTAACTACTGGTAAAAGAAAATGCAAAAGTTAGCACGGAGCTTCAAAGAGCGGGAAAACTGTATGTATATTTATAAAGCTTTTAGATGAGAATAAATACAATATTTCAAAAGTAACTAGTAGGACTGCATTATTAGCTTGGGGTTACCTATAAAACCAACTGCAATGTCAACGCATACGTTTATTTTGAAAAATAGCTATTTGACAGGTCAAAGATTGCATTTAATCATTTGAACTTACATGCAATGCGATAAATCAGTCCATCCAACAATGCCTTTACCAACAGCAAAAAAACAGATATAATCTGGTTACATGTGCATAGAGAAGAAATTTTCAGAAGATAAAAGTTGATAATATGACAACACTTCTCAAATCATTAAACTTAGAACTACCTAAGATGGATCTTAAGGTTTTTAACCCCTAGTCTTGCTATGACACCATGGAGGGATAAGAAACAATTTAACAAATCAACTTCCATTATCGAATGAAACAGGAATCTTTAGGGGACTCTACAAAGTCCTTATTTCAAGCATCGATCAGCTAAATGGTTTCTATTTTTGCTAAAGAAAGTGGGAGAATTGGTTTAATCCAATATCAATAGGTGAAACAAAGATTGTAATGTCAACCAAGATCAATATTTCAACACGTGTTTTATTGCCACAATTTCAGCCCAACATGGTCCATAGAGATTCATAGATCCATAAGATATTTTTCCCTCAGCTAACTGGACCAAAATTTACATAAAAACTGAATGCTCAGCACCCAAATCAAAAGTATAGAGATTATTATTATTATGTTCCCTACATACCCTAGGACTTAGATAATGCATAGAAAATAAATGTTTCGGAAGAAAAAACAATAATCAACTCAATAAATAAAGATACTAGGCAAAAAAGTGAATAATTTCCAAAGAGCAAAAAAGAACAGTAACTCCAATGTCCTTTCAACAATTAATTACAAAGAATTCTTCCATCATGATGCAATGTCAAAAAAATAAGCCAATTCTTCAACAGAAAAATTAAAAGAGGAAAGAACAAATTTAATGCAACCTCAGCACGCATACATAGTAAGGAAGAATGTGCAAGTTAACAAGAGCCTTCATAATTAAATTGAACTAAAAGCTCGCAAGAAAC
This sequence comes from Dendrobium huoshanense, assembly GCA_016618105.1. Taxonomy (NCBI): domain Eukaryota; kingdom Viridiplantae; phylum Streptophyta; class Magnoliopsida; order Asparagales; family Orchidaceae; genus Dendrobium; species Dendrobium huoshanense. Next base: position 14,057,455 of record CM028357.1, on the reverse strand, counting down.
AGAGCGAGCCAGCGAGTGAGCAAGTGAGAGAGAGAGAGAGAAAGAGAACCTTCCGCCGGCTCTTCAGCAGCTACCTCTCTTAACTGCAAGAAGGGAAGAACTGAGACGCCCACCAAGAGAACAACCCTCCTTCGCATCGGAAATCTCTCATCGAAGGGCCTTCCACCATTCCAAAAATAAGAAATGACAGATGCCCTTTTCTTCCTCGGAACATTCTGATGAGAAAGATACAAGACTGGAGAATAGTAGCTAGAGGACGACAAGGATTGACACAGGGCAGATTGCAAGAATGGTGAGTTCATTCTCTTGCACTTTCAATATCTTCTTCGATCTCAGTTTCTCTTGATTCAACTGCTTTACAAGGTTCTTTGACGGAAAAGCCACCGCTTTGGTTAAGAATTACAGGAGGGCCGCACATTTTTGGCTATTTTGCGGATTTGGATCCGAAAAGCATCGTGTACGACTTCGGATATGTTTTTTGGGGTAGGCTTCGGATATTTCAATTGCGCATGCCCTACTGCGGAGCTGAGCGAATAAGAAGCTGCCAACTGGAAAGATAGGGTTTATCCTCTGCGTACAAATGGGGATTGCCTCCATGTCTCGGTGGTGGTGTGGTGCGGCTAGGTGATCCGCATACAACGGCTCAATGATTGAAAGGCCATTATAAGCCTGCTTTTTTTTTTAACTTGAGTTCCTGATCATCAAAATTTTCATTTAAGGTAAAAATTAGTAATAAGAAGGTAGAGCTCAAAACAGAACTCAAAATACAGCAACAGTCCAATAAAAGAAAGAAGAATTTCACCAAAAAAAATGGTCATGTTCAATCGAAAAAGAAGAAGATACAAAATAAACTATGCTCCAAAAGAAAAAAATACAGGATTCAAGATAGGATAAAAGTACCAATCTATATTTGGAATAATATTAAGTGCAGCAGAGAGTTTTATACCCTTGATGCCCTGAGACTGTTTAAGGGCAGAAAAATGGCCGAGCAACGAGGGGAAGTGATACCCACTCTGTATTGTCTAGAGAGCCTAGTAGAGTTCCAATGATGTAGAAAACAATTATTTGCATCCAAATAGCTCTTCTAAAAGGCGATTTTGTCTAATATGACATTAAGCAAAGAGGAGTATGGCATTGAATATGATTATCAAGTCTACTATTTCTTTCCTGCGAGATGAAGTAGATCATAGCAGTGATAGTCAAGCAATTGTATCAAAAATAGAATCGGATTGAAGTATTTATAGTCTCAATGAACTCAATAAGCTGTAGAATGGTCGATCTTAAACGGAATTCAGTAGCTGAATGTAACACTATCATAATATTATAAGAAAAGGAGCATTCAAAATAAAGGTTCATGGCACTTTCATCTTCCAATGTAGCATATGTTGCACAAAGGGCACACAGGAATGTTGCTTCTAATGAGAGAATCAGAAGTTTTAAACCACTTAAAATGACCAACCTTGAGTACGGAAAATGTTACAAATATGGATCCAAGTACTGTGATTTTGATGATTGTTGCATCCAGGAGTATTCGCGGCGGTAGAGAAATATAAAATTTAATGTCTTAGCATTGTACGAAAATTCGGCACGCAATCAGATAAGAGAGTGTGTAGCATTCATAGGAGACACCAATATTTTTACGTGGAAAACCCCTAAAAAGGGAAAAAAATCACGGGGTCTGGCCCAGTTTGAATGAATCCACTAGTATTGCAGTTGATTACAAATGAGGCCCTTTCTTGAGAGAAGACCTTAGCTTGATGTACATTTTATAGAGTACATTACATGATGTGAATACAAAGAATCACTATTGACGTGTTCGTTTGGTTGGGAGGACCATAGTCTGGTGACAGAGGTTAGAAAGACTGTAGTCTGCGGACAACGTAAGTCAGGAGGACCGTAGTCGGCTGGTGACGGAGGTCGGAAGGACTGTAGTCGGTGGGCGACGTAAGTCAGAAGGACTGTAGTCGGTGGGCGACGAAGGTCGGAATGATTGTTGTCGGTGGGCGACGTAAGTCAGAAGGACTGTAGTCGGCTGGCGACTGAGGTCAGAAAGACTGTTGTCTGACGACGAAGGTCAGAAGGACGGTGTTAGGTAGAAGTCCAACAAGAGAAATAAATCCATCTTCGAATAGATGTCCAGTGAAAGTCACTACAGGAAAAACAGTGAAAACCGGCGGTTTGAACCGGCGGTTTAGAGGCCGTCGGTATTACCGACGGCTACGCCGGCGGTTACGCCGTCGGACGCCAACGACGGCTTAATCGACGGCTTAGCTACGATACACCGTCGGTATTACCGACGGTGTCTAAACCGCCGGTAAACCGCCGGATTTCAACATTAACCGGAGGTTTTCCGGCGGTCTTAATCGACGGTGATAAGTGATTTTTTACCGGCGGTCTAAACCGCCGGAAAACCGCCGGTAAAAGCCCTAATACGAGCCCCCTCGCTCCGCTAATTTCATTTTCGCTGTTTCCTTCTCTCTCTCGGCCGCTCGCTCATATCGCTCCTCCGCTCATCCGATCAGCCCCCGACGAAGGAACTCCGGCCTCCGACCCCATTCCGACCCCCCGCCGACCCCTGTCCGACCGCCGCCGTCCGTCCCCAGTCCGACCGCCGCCGACCCCTTCACTCCGTACGTAAGAAAATCCCTCCTCTTACTGATACAAACATTAAAACTTCTAAATTATTTATCTTGAAAACATTAAATTTGGAGGTTAGGGGTGGTAGGTGAAGTGGGATGGGGCAGATGGGGATGGCTGGAGAAGATAGGTGGGTAGTGTGGGGTGAATGGAAGTAGGGAGGGGGGCAATGAATGGGTTGTGTATGGGAGGGATGGTTGGCATGGCATGGGAGGAGATGTGGAAGGAGGCGTGGAGGATAATACTTAGAAGATGTGACTTCATTCGCAACTTGGTTGAAGTGGGAGGTAGACGATGGAGAAGGAAGACTAGAGCATGAAATGTGGCAAAAGCAAAAACTTGTCAATTTATTAGAAATTTGACAAAAATCATGAAGATTGGTCTCAAATCTTGCCACAAATCTACTATTATTTTGTAATGATTGGAAGTGAATAGAATGAAGAAAAGAAAAAAAATGAAGTAGAAGATTTGGGACAAAAGCTTATGGAGGAAGTTAAAGCAAATGAATGATGACAAAGGGGTTTAAATAGAAGAAAATCAAGATTTTAGGCATGGGCAATGGCTAGTCGGCCCTCTAATGGTTACTGGCTAGATGGTTTATCTCGTTTGTTAGCCAAAGAAAAATTAAATAGAGCTTGTAGCTAGCTCATTCAATAGGCAATACCTATTCTGAAATTTAAATTCTTTTGTGTTGGTTTAAATAAAAATATTTAATATTATGTATGCTTTTAAAATGTTGTCCATCTCCAAGCATTCAAAAGCTACTTACGTGTATTTTTACTTAGATTGGGAGTGAAAGAAGAAAATAACATGCACATTTTGCTGAGCTATGAGACTATTTTCTTCTTCTTTATATTCATTAAAAGAATTTTGCTCTAAGCTATGGGACTAGATATGAGAGATCGCTCTCTTCTTTTTGTTATTGTTTTTCGAGCATACTAACACTTAGGCTTAATTTGGGATGACTTTTTACTGCTTTTGAAAGGGATAACTTATTATATTAGCAATCAACTTAAAAAAAGTTTGAATATAAATAAAATAGCATGGAAAGTTATATCTATGAATTTGAAAAGGATAATTTATTATATTTCTATTAGGAAAAGTAATAGATACACTATGATTGAAATAGAATACATATTTTCAAATAATAAACTTTATCTATATAAGTAAAGTTAATTCAAATCATATTTAGAGAGAGAGAGACAGAGTTATCCTAACATTAATTTTTTTTTAGATAAAAATTAAATTATTTCGATGTATAACAGATTGTTTATGCCTCCAACATGTAGGGTACGTTTACTTCAACGTGCAAATGACTATCCAAGAAGAGAGATATTGGATGTATAATAGATTGTTGCCGGGTCGAAAAGGATTGACAGTTGAATTTATACAGGGAGTTGAAACTTTCATTCAAGTTGCATCTCAACTGCCTTCCTTTCAGCTTGATAAAATGTTTAGATGTCCGTGTTCGAAGCATAAAAATCTAGCATTCCTAAAGCCCGATGATGTGAAGCTTGATTTATATCGTAGGGGATTTCTTCCAAACTATTGAATTTGGACATCACATGGCGAGTACGAGCCACATAGAGATGCTCATGCTGGTTCATCTAAAGCTTATGAAACATTTCATGAAAATCAAATGAGTAGACCCTATGAAGACCTTATTTTTGATGTAGCAGGTCATAATTTAAGGTCTAATGTGGAAGAGCCACCAAATGCAGAGACACAAAAATTCTTTGAATTATTACATTCAGCCCAAAAGCCAATTTGGGAAGGTTGCAGTACGCATTCGGAATTATCCATTGCAGTGAGGATGTTAAGTATTAAAACTGAGTATAATATTCCCCGTGAGTGTTTTAATGACGTTATTGGTCTTATGAAGGAAACTAATCCGGCTGACAATATAATTCCCTCAGACTTGTACCGAACAAAGAAATTAGTATCCAAGCTGGGTCTCACTGCTACAAAGATTGATTGTTGTATCAATAGATGTATGTTATATTATAAGGATGATGCAGCAGCCGGTGTTATTATTAAACCGCCGGTGAATACCGGCGGCTTACCGACGGTCACCGGCGGTGCTACGATGGACGCACGACGGTTTAAACCGTCGGTAATACCGACGGCTATAACCGCCGTCAACCGCCGGTAAGGTACCGGTGGTCTAACGGCGCCGTCCGGCGGTCTAATGAACCAGACGACGCCAGGTTTAACCGCCGGAACACCGCCGGTACTATGACCGGCGGTTTTCCGGCGGTTACATTACCGGCGGCCAAACCGCCGAAAGACCGACGGTTGAAATTCCGGTGATCACCGGCGGTATGGGCCGCCGGAAAACCGCCGCAAAAATAAACCGCCGGTAAAAGGCCGTCGGAATTTGTTTCCTTACGCCGTTTTTACCGGCGGTCACTGAACCGCCGTTAGACCGCCGGTAATTTGCCAAACCGCCGGTAATTTTACACTAACCGCCGGTAAAAACCGCCGGTTTTCACTGTTTTTCCTGTAGTGAGTCTGATAACCGATAGAAGTCCGGCGTCGGGTAGAAACTTGGTGATGAGTGAAGGTCCGGAGTCGGATAGAAGTCCGACGTCTATTGGCGGCCGAGGAGAACTCCAGTATCACTTGGGCGGAGTTTCGGCTTCAGGGGGGAAACTCTGGCGTTACTTGGGTAGAATTTCAGCATCCCGTGGAAGTCGGGCAGAATTCTGGCGTCCCGTGAAAGTCGGGCAGAATTTTGTTGTCCCGTGGAAGTTAGGCAGAATTCCAGCGGTGGTCGGGGAGGAGTCTCTTCCCTCCTATTCTTCTCTTCTCCTCTTTTTCTTGCTACCTTCTTGGGCCCCCTCTCAAGAGAATTGAGGGGTCTATTTATAGATTTTCTGGAGTGACATTACATGTAAATAAATGAGAGATCAGGGGCAAATGTGGAGTGGTTCGATGGATGGTCGATATTTAATCCCTTGATCATGGATCATTTATCAGGCATTTGAAGGTCTTAATGACTTTGGAATTCAGCAATCTTGGGCTCGTTGGATTCATCTCGTCGAGCTGCTCGATTCGACCATAAGCTCGTTAAGTTCGAAGACCGTTTGGTAACTCAAATTGTGGTATGAACTTTCCAACATTGCTTCGGGTCCTTGATTTGGACTCATTTGGGCTCGGATTGAGTTGAATTTTGTGTCGTCGGGTTTGTATTTAAGAGACGCTCAGTTTGACTATAAGTTCACTGAAATTGGAGTTCAGATGCTCCCATATTTAATTTTTGAAGTATCCTGCTTGATTTTGCCTCGAGATTTGTGCCCGATCAAGATACTTTTATGATGACTTATCAATGATAATAAATATTATTATTTTCTTTACCACTACTATTATTACATTTCTATTTTATTTTCTCTGCTTACTTACCTTTCAGGTCCACAATATCACTTGCAATGCAAATCAGTTTAATATTGGATAGGCTAGGGTTGAGTCTGTCTGTAACTTCAAATTCAATGTATCTTTTTTGACCTAATCGTATAGGATAATTTCAAATCATACTGTAAAATAAGTTAAAAACAAAAATCCTAATTAGGATATCCCAATTGTAAGAGTGATTAAACTAATTATGATGGGCGATACCTATCATCTAGGATGAGATGTTCATATCGTGCAAATGGCTGCCAATCAAAATTTATGAAATACTTTAATTTTCAAATTTTGTGTTAATCGTACAGGATGATGTAGATCATCCTAGACTACTCTAGATAATCATTCCCAAATTAATCTCGTGATTAGGAGAACAATTATGATAAAATATAATTTGATATGATAGTACAGGATGATTGTTGACAATCATCTTGGATGATAAAGAACATCCTTGGTATGATAAGGGACTGTCACCTATCATAACAGATAAATACCATAATTTTTCTACTAATCAATCAGGATGATATACCCCTATCATGCTAGATGATAGAGAAGTGCATGGGACGATAAGGCATCAACTGCATTGTTCTATATGAAGTTAAATTATTTTGTACTAATCATCCAGGATGATATTCAAATCATCTGGGATGATCTACCTATTTCTCTTAATTAATCGTATAGGGTAATGCTTGTTGTCCTGGCTAAAGGGACTATTTTGTACTAATAGTATAGGACGATCTATTGATCTTCCTGGATGATCAGTTAAGCAAAATTAAAAATTAAGACTTCATTTGGAGGCTATCTATTTAAGCTCTCTATTATCTCTTGAGATAATCCTTTGTTGTGGAGTTGATGCAAGAGAGAATTTTGAGAAGGAAGAGAGAGAGCTTGAGATAGAGAGATCTTTATGAGGGGGAGTTATGAGAGAATCACAAAGGTTTCTCCAAGCTATTATAACTTAGAATTCAATATTGAGTTTGTTATAATATAATTTTTTGATGATTAACAAATATTATTGTTATGATTACTGTTTCTCCTAACATATATTTGATATATTTTCTATTTGTTATTTGTGTGTACTAATATTTTAGGAAAATTATATTTTAGACTGTTGATGATTTCAAGATAGAGTATATTAGGCTTTCATGTAATGAAGCCTGTAAATTTTCTATTTTTCTTGAGTCTGAGAGAATGTGATTGTAATTGGGTAATAGTGCATGCACATACTGGAGGAGTGAGTCAAAACTTAAAATTTAAAAACTAATCATATTGTACAATTTAAAATTATACTTGAGAATTTGTCATGGTATTTCCTCCAAAACAAAGTTAAACAAATCATTCACAAAATATGATGTATGTTTGTACCGATGACTCATAGAGTATGAAATAGGTGCATACAAGTTCGTCCCAAATGAACTCACTTATTTTTATACTTTCTTAATATGCAATGTATGTTCGTATAGATGACTCATAGAGTACAAAATGGGGTCGTCCATTTTTGTACCAAATGAAGCATAATTTGTGTTAACTATTCGTACTATTATGATGTCAATTCATACAAACGACTAACATAGTATTAAATGGGGTTCATATGAGATCATACTAGACAAATAAGCTCAATTTTGAATTATTTATATAGTATGATGTCAGTTTGTACAAATGACTAATAGAATATGAAATCAAGTTTATACATGATCGTACATAGATTTTTAAACTACTTATACAGATGATATGTGATTGTACTATGCGATTTATGTATAATCTAATTATAATTTTCAATTTTTTGGATGGTTTTTCTTATCTTTTATATATAAGAGTCCTAAAAACTTACATCTTAATCTTGCTGCAAATTTCTCTTAGGAGTGGATAAGGAGAGTGTTTAGGAGAGTATTTTTAGTAGTGAAGAGTGAGAGATCTTATAAGAGAAAACTATGAGGGGATTCACAAGGTTGTCCAAAGGTAAGGATCTCTTATTTGTTCTTCAAAATTATGTCCTACTTAATTAAAGGCTCTTGAGAGAAGATGTTCAAAGAAGACCATGGTACTCTGCCGTCACTAGGAGGGTGAGAAAGGATGTTGGTACACTTCCATCACTAGAAAGGTGGGAAAGGATGTTAGTACTTTGCCATCATCAGGAAGGTGAGAAAGGACATTGGCACTCTTCCATCACCGGAGGGTGAGAAAGAATATTGGTACTTTACCATCAGCAGGAAGGTTAAAAAAGATGTTGATACTCTACCATCACCAGGAAGGTGAGAAGGGGCGTTCATACTCTTCCATTACCAAGAGGGATGAGAAAGAATGTTTGTACGCTTTCATTATCATGAAGGTGAAAAAGAATGTTGATACTCTACCATCACTAGGAGGATGAGAAATGATGTCAATACTCTATCGCACCGAGTTGGTGGAAGAGAGGTTTTGTAATGGCTTCTCCTCCTTACTGTGGGGGCAAAAAGATGGTTTGATTTAGTGCAATACCTAAAGGAGTTTTCAAACAGTGGACGTTGGTCTAGTTGGACCGAACTACTATAAAATTTGGTGGTCTACTATTCTTTTAATTTTTACTGTATTTTTATTTTCCATATTTTATATTTTTGTGGTTAAAAAATATTGCGTGAAAATCTCTTTATGTAAATAATCATATACTTCATAATAATTGAGTAACATTTCTTAAAATGGTTTTCTAAAATCCAAGATATTTTTTAAATTATCAATTCACCCACCCCCCCCCCCCAATCTTCTTTAGCCGTGAGACAGTTCTATTAGATCTAACAGCCTACTCGAATTTTCAATTGGTATTAGAGCCTATTTCAAAAATTAAGATTTAGACAACTTTTTAAAAAATTATCATGGCAACTTTTGGAAACCAAAATACTCTTGAAGGATATTCGATCACTATACGACAACTATTTAATAATATTCCTTTCTACTTTTGAAATACTCAAATATTTACATTTCTATAATCACTTGACTATTGCATATGAATTTTAATAAATGAAGGTTACACTAAACCCACTAGACTTATTGATGGCATAAGGATTGAAACACCATTTACTTATTGGACATTAGAGGAAAAAGACTTAGCTTAGTTAAACACAAAATGTTTAAATAGTTTTTTCTGTGCCATGAAATATGAGGATTATATACATGTTTCAATTTGTAAAACTAAAAAAGGGATAGACTTTGCATAATGTATGAAGGAACTAAGGAGGTGAAACAATCTAGATTAAATATTCTTTTACACGACTACAAACTTTTTTGCATGAAACCAATGAATCAATCACTAACATATATACACATTTTGTACAGATAGTTACCTCATTGCATGCTTTAGGTAGAAAATTAACAAATTTTGAAAAAATTAATAAAATCTTACATTGTTTACCTATTGCTTATGATGTTAAAGATAACTTCCATAACTATGTCAAAAGACCTAAATATTTATTCTATTGACAATCTACTTAAATCACTATTTGCTTATGAGCAAGGACAGACTCAAAGATAGATTTATGCAGGTGATAAGTGGAAGGCAAAAAATATTATATTGAAAGTGGGTAACTCAGAAACTCATTCATTTCCTGAGGATGAAGAAGATATTACTTTCAAGATGAGGCAATTTAAAAGTTTCCTAAGAAGAAAGAAATGGAGATGTCAGCAGTGGAATAAGGGTAAGATCTACAAGAATGCAAAAATTTCTAATGATGTCATTTATTATAAATGCAGGAAGCCTGAACATATTAAAACTGATTGCGTGAATCTCAAAGCTAATCCTGACAAGGAGAAAGTTAAGGAAAAAACCAAGGTTAGAAAGAACAAGAAAAGACTACAAAGAGCTTTATGAGTTGACTCAACTTCAGATTTTGCAAAATAGAAGCATAAGAGGAAGTCACAAACTTGTGCTTAATAGCAGACAAACTTGATCATTAGGATCAAGAGTAGCTATGTGATTTATCCTATGATGAATTATTTAAAGTTTCTGAGAAAAAACATACTACATATAGGAAACTTAAAAAACTGTATACTAAATTAAATATAGAGTATTTAAATTTACCAAAAGAGCATGAAATCCTTAGGAATGATTACACATCTAAAGATAGCAACCATATGACATTGTTGAATGAATTTGATTATTTAAATAAGAATCATGCTTTATTGAAAACATTATATACTTATCTTGAGAATGAATGTAAGGTGTTTATAGACGAAGAAAATCAAAGAGAACATGAGTTAAAAGTTGATAATGCTATTTTAGAAAGCGCAAACTCATATCTTAAGGAAAAACTAAAAGCTTTTAAAAAAATAGGACACCTCTTACACTTAAACAGTTTTCCAATCTTGATCAGAAGTGTACAATTTCAAAACCTAAGAAACGATATTATAACTAACAAAGATTGATAACTCTTTTTTCTTGTGTTAAATGTTCTTCATGTGGGATAATATGACATATCTCTCGCACTTATATAATTCATGATAGAATACTTCTAGTGTGGAGATCTAAGATGCATAAATCATAGCAAATCAAACATGCATCCAAATTATCATTGCCAAGAGGAGAACCCAAATTCATTTAAGTTCTCAAGTCTAATATTTGATAATTTTGTAGAATCACTCTCATATAAAGTCATCATGAAAGCATTTGGTACCTAGACAGTGGATGTTTGAAGCATATGACTGGAAATACAACTTAATTCATATCAATGAAAACCAGGACTAAAGACAAAGTGACATTGTGAGATAATACCACTAAGAAAGTGGTATGTATATATATGATTGGCAAAAAGAATAATTTATTTTTTGAGAATGTATTATTAGTTAAAGGCTTAAAACATAACTTGTTAAGTATTAGTTAGCTTTGTGATAAGGATTTTAATATTAAATTTTTACCTATAAGTTGTATTATAAGTCAAAATGGAATTGATATGTTGCATGAAAATAGGGTAAATAATATATACATATTTGATTTAAACTTTGTTAAATCTTCTAATATTTTTTATCTCAAAATAATCACTAATGAATCATTATTATTACATAGGAGACTCTGTCATGCAAGAATAAAAAATCTTAGGAAGATTACTTAGAAAGAATTGGTTAGAGGGATATCCAAACTAGGCTTCACTAAAGATCACATGTGTTATGCAAGTCAATTAAGAATATAGGTGAAGTCCTCCTTTCATTAAATTAAAGATATTATAACTAGCAAACCACTAGAAGTCATAATAAGGATCTTTTTGGATCGATTAGCACTATAAGTCTAGGAGGTAAAATTTTTGGATATATAATCAGTGATGATTATTCAAGATTTACTTGGGTCAAATTCTTATCTCATAAGAGTGAATCATTTGATGCATTTTGAATTTTTTTACTTAAATTCAGAGGAAGCTAAGGTATGAAATTATATCAATTCAAAGTGATTATGGAGAAGAGTTTAAAATGAAAATTTTAAAGATTTTTATAAAGAGTAAAAAATTGATCACAACTTTTCAGCTCCTAGGACCCCTTAATAGAATGGGGTTGTTGAAAGAAAGAATATAACTTTGATAGAAGTCGCTAGAGTCATATTTGTTGAATATTCACTTCTAAAATATTTTTGGGCTAATATAGTTTGTTATGTTCTGAATAGGGTGACCATTAGATTTAAGTTGAACAAGACACCATATGAACTTCTTAAGAGGAGAACACCTAATCTTTCACATTTACATATCTTTGGATGTAAGGTTTTTAGTCATAATAATGGTTAAACTCCTTTAGAAAAATTTGATCCTAAATCTAATGATGGAATTTTTTTAGGATATTCTAGTTATGGCAAATCCTATAAGGTTTTTAACAAAAGGACTTTAGTAGTAGAGGAGACAACACATGTAATTTTTTATGAATCTAGTATTTTTTTAAGAGCCAAGATTGGAGGAAGAACATATTGAAAAGATCTCCCAAGGAATTGGAAAAATAAATCTTGAAGAGAATGTTGGAATAGAAAATAAATTTTCTACATAATGGAAATTTTCTAAAAGTCATCTTAAAGAATTAATTTTAGGTGAGCCAAATAAAGGTGTTAGAAGTAAGAATGGAATTAATAAAGAAGTGAACCACTCTACCTTTATTTTAATGATTAAGCCCACTAATGTAAATCAAGCTCTTTCTAATGAATTTTAATTTTTGTCCATACAAAAAGAATTGAATCAATTAGTTAGAAATGATATTTGGGAATTGATTTAAAGGCTTAAAGATCAAATTATTATTGGAACTAAGTGGTTGTTCAAAAATAAAATGAATGATTCAGGTGTAGTGGTTAAAAATAAGACAAAATTGGTGGCCAAGGGGTATAATCAAATAGAAGGAATTGATTTTGAAGGAACTTTTTCCCAGTAGCCAGACTTGAAGTGATAAGGGTATTACTAGCCTTTGCCTATTTTAAATGTTTTAAACTATTTCAAATGGATGTTAAGAGTGTCATTTTTATTAGGTGATACTAGAGGATATTTATGTTGAGCAACCTCTAGGTTTTAAAAATTTAAAATTCCCTAATCATGGGTTTAAATTGAAAAATGTATTGTATGGACTAAAACATGTACCTAGGGATTGATATGAGAGACTAAGCACATTCCTACTAGAAAGATCATTTGTTAAAGAAAGTGTAGACACCACTCACGTTTTGAAAAGGTAGGAGATAATATACTCATTGGTCAAATATATATTGATGATATCTTCTTTGAATCCACCAATAAAATCTTTGTGATATTTTTTGAAAAATAACGAGTAATGAATTTGAAATGAATTTGATGGGAGACTTAAGTTATTTTCTTGGTTTTAATATAAATTAGAAAGATGATGGAATATTTTTTAGCCAGTCAAAGTATATTAAAGATATTCTCAAGAAATATGAAATAGATAAAGCCAAATTAATGAGTACACAAATAAGTTTCTCAATGCAGTTAGATAAGGACTCTAAGGGATTATCTGCTGATAAAAAAATTATAGGAATAATTGGATTATTTCTTTACTTAACTGCTAGTAGATCAGATATCATACTTAGTATTTGTTTATGTGTTAGATTTTAAGCTAATCAATAGGAATCACATTTGACTACTGTTAAAAGAATTCTAAGATATCTTTTCAAAACTCAAAACTTAGGGATATGATATCCAAAGCATATCTCTTCTTTTAAAATCATTAGATGTTTTTATTTAGATTTTATAGGATGTAGGGTTGATCAGAAAAGTACTTCGGGAACTTATCAATTTATTTTCTTGTTCTAGCAAAAAATAGAATTTAATAGCCCTTTCCACTACTAAAGTAGAATACATTGTCTTAGATAGTGTGGCACATGTTTTTTGGTTAAAACAACAGCTTATTGATTTAGGATTTTCTATTGGAATTATTCTAATTTTCTGTAATAATACAAGTGTTATATGTATTTCAAATAATCCTATTCAATATTCTAGAACCAAGCATATAGCTATAAGGCATCACTTCATTAGAAACTATATCGCTAAAGGAGAAATTGAGCTACATCGTGTAACTAGTGAGAATCAACTTACAAATATTTTCATAAAACCACTGGCTTTTGAAATGTTTAGCACCTTAAGAAGCATATTAGGTGTGATTGATATTCATGCTTAAAAATTGTTATTCTGCAAATTAGATTTGTAATGTATTTCATGTATGTTGATGTGTTTGGTTTGTTTCTTTGTTTGTTTTTTGTTAATGGATGATTTTTCCTCTATTTTGTGTTTGTTTTTCCGTTAGTATTATTTTTGTTTTTATTGTTGCATGTCATGGATCTGGGATGATTTGTTTTTGGAAAGGAGTTTTGTTTATCTTGTCATGAGTTACTATTTCATTCGTATTGTACGAACCACTTTCATATTATACGAATTCTATAGACTATACATGATATTTTTTCCATAGTTGAGCAGAAAAAAATGAGATTTTATAAGTATATCATACTGTAAGATGACATATTTGTACTGTATGATTCTTTAATTTTTGTTTGTGCGAATGGGACAAGTTTTCCAATGATAATTATTTTCAATGATCATATGTATCAAATCATATTTAGTTTGTACGATCCTATTGTTTTTTTTTTCATGTGGATGAACCTAATTGTCAGGTACGATCGTTAAAATTTTGATCATCCCTGACGAACACATATTCATTTGTATGAATGTTTTGGTCAAAAAAGCGAATGTTACAACTCCTCGAGAATGGTAGTTTATGAAAAGTTATTTCATTTTTGTCAGTTTCCATTTTTATGTATGAAAGGATTTCATCCCTTATGGATGCAAAATTATACGTACGAACCTTATTTCATACTGTACGATCATGTTGTTTTCTTTAAATTAGAAGGAATTTGTTGAGTTTTCTTCACTAATCACTTTTAATTTTAAATTTTCTTTTGCCTAAAACTATGTAAATGGCGAGCTCAACTTTTTAGAGGATCTTCCTCTCGTTATAAAGAACTAGATGATAACTTTTTGTCCAAAAACGATAATGAAGAAATTTTCATGTGCTTCTTTAAGATGAAAATGACCCCTTCTCATCTCCTCGTCCAAAGAGACAATAACTTTTCAGTAATGCCTCTTTTTGACTCTACTCAAATATCGTTCATTCTCACTTTAATCTATTCTTTCCATTAAGAGACATTTCACTATTTCATGGACAACTTTAGAATGAATGAAAATCATACCAAGATGTCATCCTATGCTTTTAAACAGAGAGTAAAGATCACCAAGAAAGATTTAGGCAGCTACCTACACTTTAGAACTCAAGGGGTAAGGGCACACACAATGACTTCTAGGTCTTATTTTTACTGTTTTGCTATAAATCAAACCCTTAGAGGCATCACTTAAGTTAGTCATCTATCTCGTGTGTACACCTTGAATCAAAATGCTAGGATCATCCAACATATATTAAGAACTTTAATTATCCGTAAAACAGAATGATTGTAACAACCTAACTCCTTTGTTGTACACAGTCACATATCTTATTATGAAAAAAACTCAAATAGATGAAGCCCAATTAATTTTGGACTACATCTATAAACATACCGACATTGGACTTCCTAACAATAGAAGAAAGAAAAATATGACTTTAGGACACCTGTTCTCCTATATTCTAGAAAAGAAGTACAATTTAATTCATCCCTAACCACCTATTATGCTTCCAATCTATTCCACCAATGCTTCCTTCTATTCTCTTTTTAATCGGGGCCAAGGGGATGAGGCAGAAGATTCTAATGAAGAAAGAGAATATGCACCTGCTCTTGTACATGCACTTGCTCCTGGACCTGATCATCATTTCTATCAAGAAATGGTCTAGAGATTTGATAGACTTCAATCTCATATTAATCAATGATTTGATCAAATTGAGACTCACTTAAACCAGAAGGATACAAGATATAATGAAGTTATGGGTTTGGTCAAAAGACAATTTGACTCTCTGAACATTCAAGTAGCTACCATAAATAGCTGCTTTACTTTGTTCACTCCTCCTTAGCTACCTTTAGATCAGGGTCCTTCATGGTATTATTTGTTATTTTTTATTGTACTTGATGTTTGTATTATTTTTTTTCTATACTCATGTGATGTCTTAGTAATGTTGTGTTTTTTTGGTACTATTTATTGGCTATTTTTTATTCATGTGATTAATAAAATATATTTTTAATCTTCTTAAATTATTTTAAGTTTCTATTGACTAATTAATTATAGTCGATCTATAGAATAAAATTTTAAAATACTTTGCTCTATAAATTAATTTCCTTGCAAAATTTAATTTCTCTAAATTTTAAATCAAATTATGGTTAGATGTTGATTAGAAGATCATCTTCATGTTCCTACAAACAAATATTATTTAACTATAATTTGCAAAAGAGATGTCTGATTTTTTTTCTTTGTTCAATATATTTATTTTTGTTAATTATTGGGTTTTATTTAAAGATGTATTTATATTGGAAAGACAAAAAATGTAAAAAGATGCACAAAGTGTGCCAAGCTTAAAAAGATGCACAAAAAGTGCCACAAGTTTAAAAGATGCGTAATGTTATCCAAAAATGATAAAAGGCCCAAAGTTAGCCCAAATTGAAAAGATACGCAAAGTGTGCAAAAAATTGAAAAGATGTGCAATGTCGTCAATTTAAATTATCATCTAGTTCTTTCCTTTATATCTCTATTTATTATACAAATCCATTCAATCAACAATAATTTTCACTATTGAGTTGGAAACTAATTGATCTTTATTTCATCATTTTTGTAATAATTATTTTATTTGATTGGTCTAGAATGAATAGTGAACCTAGTAGACTTTTCTTATCTTAATTGTTCTTTGATTTTAAAAATTAAGACTATCCTTTTTTGCTTAAGGATGTTAATGCTTTCTTTACAAGTAGTTTAAAATTCTCTTCTTCAACATCTATTAGATTTGTCAATAGTTACTTACTTTTTCAAGAGGTACTTTCTTTTTTATTGTTATGAAAAGAGAGAGGCATTCTTTATTATTTATTTATTTGATTTAATCATATGTGTTTGTTGTGCTTGGTGTGTATGTGTTTTATTGTTTTGTTTGGTGGTGTATGTTTTATTTTTGAATTCCTTTAGGTTTTGTTTATCAATTTATTTTGTTTGGTTTTGATTGAAATCCTTTATTTTTAATTGAGCATTGTTTTTTTTTTTGAAATTTGTAGAAATTGCATTAGAACGGAACAAACAAATAATTACAACTACTAAAAGGGTAACACTCCTCCTTGATTAACTCAAGCAAAGAAGAAGGAATGTTACCAAAAGAGAAACTATCAAAAGTAAAACTACTATTAAGTGCCAAAGTGGCACAAAAATCAGCCACTCGGTTACAATCCCTATTTACATGATGAAAAATGATTTTATTAAAATCATTAAGGAAAAGAAGCTCCTTGATTGGCCAATTCTCCATCTGCTACTCCATCTTCTTCAAAGAATGTTGAATGTGTTTAATCACATTGAAATTATCACCTTCAATGATAATTCTTTTGCTTTCAAGCATCCAAGTTTGGATGAATTCCCTTATTATAAAAATTGCTTCTAATTCAACTTGTGCAATATCCCAATGTACAGTACTCTTCCCAAATGCAAAAAGAAGTCTACCTTTGCAATCTCTAAAAATCCCTCCAATGCCGGCCCGATTAGAAGGTAACCACATTGCATCAACATTAATCTTGATCCAATCTAGCGGTGGAGGGTGCCATGATGTAAGAGACTCCCAAGGGAGATTAGTACCCTAGTTATCTAGATATGGATTAGAATTCAATGTGGTAAAAGAAATGACATTTACCGCCACCATGCTACTAGACATAGCAGCCTTGCCATGCTTCACCATGTTTCGATTCTTCTAGGACATAAAAACTGCTGCGCAATACAATCTTACCATACTCTTATTCTTGCCCGATCTTTTCCTCAACTCCTCTAAGCACTCATCCAAAGAATGAAACTTAGGAACATCAAATCCCCATCCTTGAATTGTAGAAATAACCTCATTAAGGTATTTTCAATGGACCACTATATGTTCATAATTCTCAACCTCTTGACAACCTCTAGCACAAGAGTCATCAACACAAGTCTTCTATATTTGAGAAAATGATTGGTAGGTATAGCAAAATTACTTAAACGCCACCAAAAAAGTTCCACTTTGCTATTAAGCTTAAGGTTCTTTAACCGAATACAGAAACCACCGTCATCATCCATATATTTATCCCTTAGCACAAAATCATAAGCCAAAGCTAAGATAGATCTACCCGAAAATTTGCTAATAGTCTCCAACTTATCCATCTTCACAGAGGTATCAAATTTAATTTGCCATATTAACATCACCAATTCTTCATGAAAGAATAGCTATAGTTTCATATCATCCCAATTTCCATCTTCTGAAATTAGCTGCTGCACCATCATGTCTTCCAAGGCAATACAATCCACAAAAGTCAGCCAAGCATTAATACTTTTCTCTAACAGCCAAATGTCACCAAGAACATTAATTCTATCACCACTACCCACCTTCCATTTCACAATACTCTTAAGATGCTTCCCTCCATCTTTTAGTATCTTTAAAGCAATGAATGAATTCCTTTTATAGATTCCATCCAAGATATCCTCCCCATATTAAGCAGTGATAGTTCAGTGAAGAAGAGAATTCGGGTTCTGGATGCAGTTCCAAGCCAGCCTTGCCCTCAATGTACCATTTATGATAACTAAAGATTGCACCCCCAATCCACCTGCACATCGTGGCTTACAAACCTCACTCCATGCCACATAATGCAATCCCTTCTTTCCTTCCAGCTTGTTCCAAATAAAATTCCTGCACATTTTCTCCATTTTATATTGGATTTTCTTAGGCACAAGGGAATGTGTGAGTATAAAATTTGTCATAGAAAATAAAGAAGTCTTCAATAAAGTAATTCTACCTCCCAAAGACAAAGACTTTTTACCCCACACATTCAATCTATCCATTACTTGACTCAAGAAATAATGAAAGTCAGCCAACCTTAATCTCCTTAGAGATATCTTGATACCCAAGTACTTCCATTCCTTCACAACTTTGAACCCAAGTATTCCCGCCACCTTCTTTTTATGATATCTTCTACCAGCTTTCCCAAATAATATTTGGGACTTATTGATGTTCACCTTATGACCCGTCCACCTACAAAAATCCTCAACAGTTTTCTTCAATAATCTTGCCAAAGTATAGGTAGCTTTTGAAAACACAAGCACATCATCCGCATAAAGAAGGAGTGTAACCTTTGGCCCTCTTGGAGAAATCTGAATACTCAGATCTTGTCCCCTTTGCTCCATAGAATTTGACAACAGTTGAGAACACATAATGAACAAATATGGGAGAGTGGACATCCCTGCCGAAATCCACTGCAAGAACTGATCCATCTCAGCATCTTCCCATTTAAGATAATAGAAAACCTCACATTCACCATGCATTCCATGAGAAAGCCTAAGAAAACCGTAGGGAAACAAAACCAATTGAGAATTTCAAGTAGAGTTGGCCATCCCATGCTATCATAAGCCTGCTCCATGTCAAGCTTCACCGACATCATCCCTTTTTTGTTCTTTGAAACTTTAAACTTGTTAAAAATCTCATGAGCTATGCAATGTTCTGACATTGATCTACCTGGAATGAAAGCCATATGCTCTTCAGAAATCATCTTAGGCATAAACTTTTTCAGCCTATTTACCAACATAGAAGCTAAAATCTTGTAAGTAGTTTGACATAAGTTGATAGGCCTAAAATTAGAAGGTACACTTGGATTCTTCACTTTATGTATTAAAACAATCAAGGTATCTTTCCATTCTTTGTGCATACTACTAGTAGTAAACAATTTCTTGATAGCCTTCCACATAGTGTCCCCAACTAATCTCCAATAGCATTTAAAAGAAGAGGAAGTCACACCATCAACCCCAGGTGATTTATTATTACCTTGTTGGAATACAGCCTCCTTACATTCTTCCAAGAGAAATTTAGCCTCCAAAGCTTTCCTATCCAGCAAGTTCAGCCTCTATTCTGCAACAATCACAGGCCAACTCATCAATTGACTATCTTGGCTTCTCCATTTTTCTTCAAAAAACTGAAGAAAAACCTACTCAATCAGCTCCTCTTCTTCCACCATCTGGTTATTTTCATCTTTAAATTGCCTTATTAACTTTGCATTTCTCCTAGCCGATGCAAAGTTATGAAAAAATTTTGAGTTTGTATCCCCTTCCTCTTGCCATCTAGACTTAGCCCTTTGATTCCACCATGTAGATAGTCTTCTAAGAGTAATATTGAGCTCATGAACCTTGCTCCTAAGAAGAAACAAATCATCAATAGAAAAATCATCCACCGAAGCCTCTTTAGTTTGTAACTCCAAAATTTCTCTCATCAATTCTTCTTTCAATTTACACAAATCCTTACATTTCTTTTTACTCCAAAAGAATAAAGCTCGCAACGTCCTTCAAAGCTTTCTATGAAGAACCTCCACCTCATCCCCGAAATCTTTTTTCTTCCAAGAGTTAGAAACAATGTTCCAAGCCGCCGGATATGATCTCCTAGTATCTTCAAATCTAATGAACCTTGTCTTCTTAACCTGCAAAGTTTCCAATTTAAAAAAAATTAGACAGTAATTAGACGCCATCCTAGCAAAGTGTCGCACCTTTCCTGAAGGAACCAATTGTAAAGATGATGAATTTATCAAATGTCTATCCAGTCTTTCCCAAATCCTTGAAGTTCCCTCTTTGTTATTGCACCAAGTGAAACTTGGTCCAACAAAACCTACATCATGTAAATCAGAGTTAGTCATAAAATTCCTCATCTCCCTAAAACCTCTAGATAAGAGGAACCTCTTCCCAACCTTATTCTCATCCCTACTCAAAATGTAATTAAAGTCCCCTCCCACCAAGGACGGACTCGTACCCACCAAAGTGTTTTCTAACAGACTCAAAAGGCTCCTCCTTTCAACATAACAGCTACTACCATAAACAGTGGCCACCTTCCAAACACCCAAAGAGGGAGTGGTAAGAGCCCCTACTACCACTTGAGAAGAACTCTCCTCAACCATAAAAGAAGCCACATTCCTTTTCCATAAAACCAAAACTCCCCCAGAAGTACCCACAACTGGGAGGTGGAAGAAATCCCAACTACTACCAATCAGGCTGTCCACATCCCTTCTATCGACATTATTTAGTTTAGTCTCCATAATCTAAATATAAAACACATCATTATCCCTAACAATCTCCCTCAGATATAGAGAGGCCTCTCTCTTTTTGGCGCCCCTATAATTCCAGAAGACAATGGATGACATTAAGCCAACTGAGGGGAACAATCCCCGCCTTTCATACTACCTTTAACATCTCTTCTCCTTTTCCTATGCTCGGGTTCAAGAGGCCCCAATTACTTCACCTCCTTTGCCAATTTGAGCTTGATCACATTGCTGTTAAGAGAAACAACATTCTTCAAATCATCCCAGATTACTTTAGTAGTCTTCACTACATCCATAATTTCTTCAACAGCCATATTTTCCCGTGATTGCTCCACTATGAGATGATTTACCATTTCACCTTCTTCATTGTCTTCTATTAAAGCTTCAAACTTATTAGCTACATCAATGTTCAATCCCATGCCCGTATTACCCTTCACCATATTAGAACACTTGCCACTGTCCACAGCCTGTTGATCAAAATGTACCATTTCTATATCCACCTCCTTCACACACTTTTGATTTGTAATTTGCACATCATGATTAACCATTTTCATATCTCTTCCATTCCTCCCACCCCCTGCAAATATTCTATTCGTAACTTTTCTATTCTTGAACCGGACATGAATCCATGGTCCATAATTATTCCCATGGACTTCACCATCAGCATGAACTGCCTTAACACTTGTTGCATCCTGTTTATTCCCAGTCTTCTCGCTAGTATCAGGCCTCTTAACCACAGGACATGCCTTTTTATCATTTCCAACATTGCAACATTGATAACAAAACAAGTCTATTTTCTGAAAGAATCGGCCTGCTATGCCATCTATCCAAACTCCATTTGGAAAGCTATTCTCCAAGTTTAATCTTACGCACACTCAGGAAAATTCTCATTTTCCCCATTTAAACGAAATTCCATCCACATACATTGGTACTCCAATTTGCATAACAATTCTAGCAATGTTCTCTTCGTCCTAGCAATAAAGAGGTAAACAGGGAAGACGAACCCAAATAGGTGCAATGATGCCTCTAAATGAATTGGGATTGAACAACGATGACCATTTGTCCATACCCACAATATATCTTCCCACATACCATGGCCCACCTTGTAGGACTTCTTCCATTGCTACCTCATTCTTAAACGAGCACAAAATCTAATTTATACCAAGAGACGTAATGTGAAAACTTCCAACCCTATTCCACACTCTTCTCTGTTCTAAGATGAAAAATGGAAATGAAATTTTATCTCCCAAAACCTTGATTACCAGTGAGTATTTCAGCACTTGTGAATTCATCAATTCCTTTTTAGCATTTAATTTGACTGCAATCACATCCTCCGATAGCTCAGCAAGATCACTGTTAAATGAGATCTTGATATGTTGGGGTTTCTTCCATCCTTCATTGAATTCTATCTTCAAATCATTTCTATCAACAATTCCATCCTCACTCCTAACCTGATTAACCACTGTCAAAGAATTATCCTCAAGAACATTGCTGGTAAATTTCCCATGGTTCCCCAAAGCATCCATTTCAGATGTTATATTACGGCCCACAAGATCCTCATTACTTCTTACAAATTTATTTACCTTCAAAATCAAACCCGTAAAAGAAGACACCTCAAGATTCCGGTTTCCATCAATAACTCTTTCCTTCGCAAGATCTCTATCACCTTTCGGACCTCGTTCCACCAAAACCTTATTTCCTTTTCCTTCCACAACCACTTCTTGCTGAACCGGAGGTCGAGTGACCTCTCTGATCAGAAGATTATTACTACTCCTACTAGACAACTGATATGTACAAGAAGAATGAACCTCTGTCTGATGGTCTGTACCAGAAGAGCGATCGGAGGCTAAGGACTCAGAAAAAGATGGCCGGTCATCATCCGTTCGATGACCGGAGGCCATGGACCCGAACAACCTCCATCCGACGGTTGTCCGCCGCCAAAACCACAGTCCGCAGATAGCTTGCGAAAGCAGAAAGATTCAAAAAACAAGTTTCTCTCTTCGAAAAATTGTCCGAGAGCTTCTCTCTCTAGCCAAACTTAGGGACTCACACCTAATTTATTAAAAGTTTAATTGAGTATTCATTGAGGGGGAGCTTAGGAGAAAAAAGACCTTTAATGTTAATTCAAACAAAAAATTGTTTTGGTATGATAAAAAAGGGGGAGATTATTGCAACTTAGAATTCAAGATTAAGTTTGATATAATGTATTTTTTGATGATAGCAAAATATTATTATTATGATTACTATTTCTCCTAACATACGTTGGATATATTTTCTTTTTGTTGTTTGTGTGTACTAATATTTCTGGAAAATCATACTCTAGACTGCTAAAGACTTCAAGATAGAGTAGATTTGGGTTTCATGTACTGAAGTCTATAAATTTTCTATTTTTTTAGTTTGAGAGAGTGTGATTGTAATTGGGTAACAATGCACACACACACACACACACACACACACACACACACACACACACACACACACTGGGCTAGTGAGTCAAAACTTTTTACATGCTTTAGCCTCTAATTTTGGTAAACAACTCCAAATCAATAAATAAATAGCTTCTCATTCTTGGCCTTCTATTTCTTGTGTCTTAATTGTGATGGATATATGGAAAAGATACCAAAAGGAGGTTTAAGTTGGTTTAAAAAAACTTGGTTTATCTTTAGAAAGTTGAAATTAAAAAAATATCTTTTTTGTAATCAATGTAAAACCCATGGCCATACTATTTTTAAGTTAAATTTTATCCATCCTTATCTTATGCTAAAAAAAGTCTCCTTTATGGAAACTATTGAGCTTGGTATGGTTGTTGGATCAGCTAAGGAGGCTTTACCTACATTTAATTGTAAGGAAATTTATAATATTCTCACTACAATCAAAGATGCTCATAATCCCCCCTCTCTATTTCTAAACCTCTAGGGGGTTCGGGTGATAATAATTTGGCTTTTTATAATGGTGAATAATTAGATGATTTATTAGAGAATGCTAATGATCCATTGTTAATTTATTCTAACAATCAAATTAATATGCATAAAACTCTTAATAATCAGAATGATCAAGCTATTTTAGATATAGTTATGTATTTTATGTAAGGTAAGAGTATTATTTTTGAGATTTACATGAATGCTAGCCTTGCTCTCTCCCAAATGCCATGTGGTTTAAATGAAAATAAAGCTAATATTCAAATACCCAATTCTTATTATGGTAAACCTATTAAATCTATTATTGTTACCTCACATGTTTCTACTTTTTTGAAGGAGGGGGAATTGTGGAAAATTTGAACTCCAACAATAACTCCGTCGAACATTTAAATTCCATTTTTACTATTTTGGTTTCTTTAATTTATGCTTCTTCAATTTTAAATATTATGGCTTGTGAAAATTTTGAGCATAATGATGGTTTTACTAAATTTACTAAGAAAAAAATTATAATTTTAAAAACATTTCCCTTCAATCTCATAGAAATACCAGACCAAACTGCTATTTTTCCTTCTATTGTTTAAGTCTCTCATTTAGAATGTTAAGGATATTGGTTGCCCCTCCTTTAGGATTAGATAAAGAATATTTATAGGATTCATAATATTCAAGTTTTTGGTTTTGATTGAATCTTTTATTTCATGTACAAAATTCATTTTGACATGTAGGTTTCTGGGTTTTAACTTTAA
Organism: Dendrobium huoshanense; assembly: GCA_016618105.1. NCBI lineage: Eukaryota > Viridiplantae > Streptophyta > Magnoliopsida > Asparagales > Orchidaceae > Dendrobium > Dendrobium huoshanense. Next base: position 14,033,054 of record CM028357.1, on the reverse strand, counting down.
GTATTCTAATTGCTCAAATAAAATTTTGATTTATTTGAATTCTCTTATTAATATTACTATTATTAATGATTTTGATCAAGTAGTTCAATTTAATGTTAATTTTTCTTGGTTTAAATGTTTTGTTTATTTTGTTATGCTACACTCTCTCGATTTACACAGAGAATTATGTGGGAGCAGCTTAACAATTTATCTCTTATGGCTGATATCTTTTTGCTTGTTAGTGGTGACTTCAATATTATTTCCTCTCCTTATGAATGGTTAGGAGAGGGGAGTGGGTTCTACTCTTAACTCTCATGCTATGGAGGAATTTAATTTTATGATTCATGGTTATAATCTCTTGGATGTTGGTGTTTCTAGAAGCAATTTTACTTGGAATAGAGGGAATCTTTGGATAAGGCTTGATTGTTTTATTTTTAATAATAACTGTATTTTATAAGTTTTCTTTTCTTGTGTTAAACATCATAGTAGAGTATTTTCTAATCATCCTGCTATTTTAATTAGTATTAAAGGGATGAATAATCCCCCATCTTATATTTTAAGATTTCAAAATATGTTATTGCTTAACTATAATTTTTAACATTTTATTCATTCTAATTGTCATGTTCCTCTCCATCTCAACAATGATATATATGGGATGAACAGGCTCTGGCTTAAACTTACAATATTTAAATTTGAAATAATTGGTGTAATAAGCATATGTTTAAAAATGTCTTCTCCAACATTTATGCTACGAAGAACAAAATGCTTTCTTTGGAGAATATTTATATGAATGACCCCATTGATCTTAATCTTCATCTATAGAATGTGTCTAAAAAACTTCTTTTTTTTACATGCTCAAGAGGAAAATTATTAGAAATAAAAAGTAGCTACTAAGCTTTGCTGGAAGGGGATAACAATACCAAATACTTTCATGCTTTAGTTAAAAAGAAAAGTCCAAAACTTTATTCACAAAATCAAGCTCCCTAATGGTACCATTATTGATACTGAAGATATGATCTCTCTTTCTGGTGTGATTCATTTTGAGAATCTTTTCAATAAAATTTTTTCTCCTTTTCCTATCTCTGCCGCCAATCTAACTCCTCAATTAATCACTAAAGAGGGTTCAATTAATCACTGAAGAAGATAATTATTTTCTTTTTGAATCTTCCTTCAGTTAAGGAGATTCATGACACTATTAATGATATGAATGTTGATTATGTTGTTGGGACTTACAGTTATACTACTTTATTTTTTCAAAAAGCTTAGGATATTGTCTATGTTGATTTGGTTGATGTTTTTTTAGATTATTTTAAGAGCAACCCTATACCCAAATATTTTTCTTTTAATTATGTTATTCTAATTCCTAAAAGAATAATATTAATGGATGGGTGGACTTTATGCCCACTAGTCTTTTGTCTATCTTCTATAAACTTATCTCTTAAATTATGATGGGTAGGCTTTCCACTCTTCTCGCTAAGGTTAATTTCTTCTTTTCAAACTAGCTTTGTCAAGGGGAGGGTAATTGTTTATAACATTCTCGTCGTATTCAAAAATCATTATGGGGGGATGACATTATATATAAAATTGATATTGACAAATCTTATGATAACATTGGTTGGAACTTTCTTTATAGCATTATGGGTTTATTTGGTTTTAATTATTTTTGTTTTTGTAGATTATTCAAAATTTTATTGAGGGCTATTAGTTTTTAATTAATGGCAAGATCTGTGGTTTTTTAAAATCTTTTAAAGGTCTTGATAAGGGGATCCTCTTTCCCTAGCTCTTTTCATTATTGCAACTAAATATCTTTCTAGGGGACTTAATAATCTTTATAGAAACCATCCTAACTTGTATTTCCAATCCAGTGGTGGATTCCCCATTTCTCACATAAGCTTTACTGACAATTTCATTTCTTTTCCTAACGGTTCTAATAATAGGATTAATGTCCTTATGAAATTTTTGCATAATTTTGAGAATTGCAATAGCCTTTTCATTAATAATAACAAGAGTTATTCCATCATGGCTATGAATATTCCTCAAATTTGGGTTAGCATGATCAATGATCAAACTAGTTTTTTGCATAATGAACTCCCCATAAAATATGTTGGACCCCATCTTTATAAAGGTAAGAAATGAACTTTTCTTTTTGATGATATCAAATGAGAAGTCAAGGATTTGATTCAATGGGCCATTGGTGCTGGTAATGTATTCTTCTAGTTGGGTCATTGGATGGAAACTACTTCTATTTATATTATTTTAAATTCCCATTCTACCTTTATTTACTTGTTAAAATTTCTTCCACTGGTAGATTTTGCCTTAAGGATGTTTGGAACCAAATCAAACAAAAAGAAATTGTCTCTTTGATTTTCTCTATCATTTGGCATAATAGTATTACCACTTCTATTACTTTTTTTATTTTAAAGATTTAAAAAAAAATTCATTCCTAATCATAATTTTAGAAAGAAAGGCTTTTTACCTCTTCTAAATGCCAATGTTGTTTTCACTCTGAGACTATGAATCATGTATCTATTAGTTGTTCTATTGTGGCTAAAGTTTGGATTAATTTTGAAGATACTTTTAATTTTAATCATTTTAATTTGTGTTGAAATAGTTTTTCTATCCTTAAAGAGTGGTTTACTAATTCTGAAGGCCATCTCAGGAATGTTATTCCTAGTTTTATCTTATGGTTTCTTTGGCACAATAGGAACGAGGCTATTTATGATAATAAAAAAATGGATATTTGAGAATAATTTCTAGGATTAAGGAAAATGTTTTCCAAGTGTTTGCTATCAATTTTCAATGTTATAAGAATTTTCATGGCTATATAAGTCCAGCTATTGATTTTGGGCTGAATCTTGATAAGGTTGGGTTTCGATTCCCATAATTGTTCATTAGTTTAAATCTTTTCCCCCCTTGTCTTAATTAGAATACTGAGGATTGGTGTAAAAAATTTCTTTTTGGCTGCAGTGGCATCACCATAAATTTCATGGGGATGTTATATGTTCTTTTTTTGGTCCCTTACAACATTGTTCTATTAATTTTGTTGAGCTTAAAGCTCTCTATTATGGCCTTTCTCTTTGTAAAAACTTAAATTTTCAGGATATTTGGATTGAGGTGGATTCCTTAATTATCAATAAATGCTTGCAATATAATGAGAATCATACTTACAACCATGATATTTTTTATTTAATTCATGAGATTAAATCCCTTTTAAAGTACTTTACATTTCAGTTATCTCGTATTCTTTATGAAGGTAATAGTTGTGCTGATTGGTTGGCTTATTATGGCTACTATTTTATTAGTTTTACTGAAATTTTGGGTGTTAGTTTACCTCTCCCTTTAAAGGGTATGGTTCATTTAGATAAGACTGGGCTTCCTTATATTTGACAATAGTTGTAATTTGTTTTGCTTAATTTCATACCTATCATCTACTTTCACCTACTGTTACTACACTTCGTGTTTGTTTATGAGAATTATCATCATATATTTCTTATTGGCTACTGTAGCCTTGGATAGGATGTTTTAGTTTGCTTCTTTGCACTCTGAGCTTTAGCATGAGCTGGTTTCTATAGCATGGTTGGATGTGCTTTAGATCAGCTATTACACTGAGTGCATAGTGGCAATTCATTTTTTGATCTTGCTATATTAGCTGTATTACTATTTATTTTTTATGTTTCTATATTTAGTTAGATTTTATTTTGTTTTGAATGTAGCTCATTCAAGTAGTAGCAAGCTATTCATCCCTCTTAAGGACATGTTTCATCTTTTATATATTAATGCTTAGGCATGTTAGTATATTTTAATTAAAAAAATTGATGAAGTAGGATTTTGAATTTACATAACTTAACATAAAAAAATCATAAAAATATAAATTTAGTACATTTTATTTTTTATGTATTAAATAATCCATAAAAATTAATGAAACCTTCTAGTCATTCATTAAACTCACTTAAAAATCACTTAAGTAGGAAATCTTAATAATTTTAATAAATCACTAAAAATATAATATAAGTTTTAATGCTTTCAAGCTTTTAGAGTTTTCTTCTTATGTCGTTATAGTCCTACAGTTAATATTTCATGGAAGGTTGAATTCATTCTTGATGCAAATCTAAACCCAAGCATTATACTTTTGATGATAATTTTTGTTTTGTTTCAATACTGCTATCTTATATTAATTATTATTATTAAATATCTATTTTGTTGTCCTTCTCACTAACATTTCAGGTCCACTGTTCACTTGCAACTTCAATTAGCTTAAGATTGGGTAGACTAGGGTTGAGTCTGTTTATAATTTCAACTTAATTGTACTTTTACTTTTCTTAAGTGGAGTCATATATATGGTGGATACTAATATGAGTAACCTTGCACACACACTAAAGGAAGTGAGTTGGTTAGTTAGAAAAATTTTTGTTTTTAAAAATAATCATACAATGTGGTTTATATCATACTAAACAACCAGTTAATCAGAAAACCCTAATTAGCGCACCCTTAGTTAATTGAGATTGATTATACTAATCATACTAGATGATCCATATTATATGAGATGATCAATTATAATATTAATATTAATCATAATTTATGCAATATTTTAATATTTAGATTAGTTTCTAATTGTATGGTATAATACATATTATATAATATGATATTTGACAATCATGCCTAAATTAATCATGTGAATAGGTGTTTAATTATGCATAAATTATTCAATCAGATCATACAAGATGATAAAAAATGATCATAGTGTATGACCCGATTCCTACATAGAATGATAATTAAATGTCATCCCTTGTACTAGATGATTAGCTGTGTTTTTGTACTGATCGTAAAAGATTATCGAAGATGATCGTAGTCTATGACCCGATTCCAACATGAGACGATAATTAATATTATCTATGTGTTTGTATTAATCGTACATAACAATGTACAAAATTGTTCAGGATGATCAATATAAATAATTGAATAGATTGTACATTAGGTTGCAACTAGCTAAAAGTGTTGTTTTGAACTAATCATTCAGTATGATCTTAAATCATACTGGATAATCAGAAGAGCCATATTAAAATTTAGGACTTTCTTAGAGGCTCTGTATTTAAAATCTTATTTCATCTTGTTTCATAGGACTTTGTGCTGCTAAGTGTTTTGTGAGGAGCAAAGACGTGCATTGAAGTGCTTTGGGAGAAAGAAGGGAGATTTTTGAGGGATTCACAAGATTATTCCAAGCAAGGTTCTTCCTTATCTTCTTCAAGATTTTTCCTTGAACCTTTGGAGGCTCCAAGAAGGCATTCTACAATAACAGTCCTAGGTTTTCTACTTCTTCGAGAGGCAAAAAATGGATAATTGGTTCGCTACCATCACCAAGAGGGTGAAAAAGGATTGCAGGTTCTCTACATTTGCTAGGAGGGTGAAAAAGGATTTCAGGTTCTCTGCCTTCATCGAGTTGATGAAAAATATTTTATAAGGGCTTCTCCATCTTGTTGTGAGGGGAAAAGGAGAGGCGCTACTTTTAGTGTAATACTTGAAAAGTAGATTTTTAGCGAGTGGACGTGGGTCATGTTGATCGAACCACTATAAATTTCTGTCTTTTTTTATCATTTCACACTTTTATTTTTCTGTGGATTACTATGTGGTCAATAAACTTTGAATTTCTGTTATTGTAATTTTAATTTTCTTTCACTTTAAGGGGGTTAAGATGTTTTTTTTTTTTTGTTTAAAAATTTAAATAACCAATTCACCCCCCTCTATGTTAGCCTCAAGCTGATTCCTTTATGTTTAACAACCTACATAAACTTTCAACTGGTATCATAGCAAGATTCAAAAACTAAGTTTTATAACACTTTTAAAAATTAATCCATGGTTGCTTTTGGTAATCGTAATAATGTGGAAGGGTTTTCAATCACACAACCACCTTTATTTGATAACATTCCTTTTAATTTTTGGAAATTTGCATGTCTACTTTCTTACATTCCATTAATTTTTGCATGTGGATGTTAGTAAAGGAAGGATATTATGCACCTTTCCATCAGAGTAAGTGTCATTAAAACTAAAATATCTTTTCCTAAATGGAGTATAGATGATAGAGCTTTATCCTAACTAAATGCAAAATATTTAAATTATTTTTTCTATGTGCTAAAATTTGAAGATTATACGTGTGTATCTACTTGAACAACTGGAAAAGACATTTAGGATAAACTCTATATAACCTATGAAGGAATAAATGAAGTAAAATAATCTAGGTTGAATATTCAACACCATGATTATGAATTGTTCTACATGAAACATAGTGAGTCTATTTCTGAAATATATACCAGGTTCACCCAAAATTTCACTTCCTTGCATGCATTAGGTACAAAACATACCAATTATAAAGGGTTAATAAAATTCTATGTTGTATACCTATTTCATATGATGCCAAAATTACTATTATTATTAAATACAAGGATATGAAGGTTTATTCTATTAATAACTTACTTGGATCACTCATTGCTTATAAGCAAGGAGTGAGTTAAAGAAAGTTTGATGCATATGAGAAAAGAAAAGAGAAAATAGTTTCTTTAAAGGCTAATGATTCTGAAAGTGATAATTCTTTATCTAAAGGTAATGATGGCATTGCGATGATAGCAAGACAATTCAAAAGCTTTTTGAAGAAAAGCAAAGACGTCATCATCATTGGAATAAAAGTAAAACTAATAAAAATTTCAAAACTTTTTTTGATATCATATACATTGAACGCAGTAAGCTAAGGAACATGAAAATTTATTACCCGAATCTCAAAGTTGACCCAATCAAGGAAGAGGGTAAAGAAAATGCCAAAATTAGGAAGAGGAAGAAACAGACTTAAAAAGCTATTTGGGCAGACTCTGCTTCAGACTCATCTGAGGCAAAAGCTGAAGAGGAGGTAACCAACTTTTGCTGAATGGCAGATAAACATCTTGATCATTCCGATCAAAAGGAGGTATGTATGCTTTCCTATGTAGAACTATTTAAAGTTTCTAAAAAAATTCAGAATATTTTTAAGAAGCTAAAGAAAATATATGCATGTCTTATTTCTAAATTTTTAACTCTGCAAAAAGAACATTAATGCCTTAAAAAAGACCACCCTACTTTGGATACAATCTTATTGTCCTTCTTGATGAGTTTGATGCATTAAACAAAAACCATCTTGACTTAAATACTAAACATAATTCCTTGAGAGCATCTCATATTGAATTAAAAAATTCTGTCAAAGAATTAAAAGCATGTTTAGATAAAGCTGATGATAAGGAGAATGTATTAAAAATAGACAACCCAATTCTTAAAAGTGCAAAAAAAAATTTGCAAGTGGAAGTAACTACTTTTAAAGAAAATAAACCATCACCTACAGTTACAGAATTTCATAAATCATTATAAAAACATGCTTCTTTTAAACCAAGAAAAAGACACCATAACCTAAATAGACTAATGAATCCATTCCTGCAATTTAGGTGTTTTTTTGTGGCATGCTAGAACATATCTCTCACACTTCCACTCTCTAGTGTAGAACACATTTGATGTGGAAACCAAAATTTCTTAAACCTTAACATAACTTGCAGGCATGTTACTCTTCATTTCATAAGGTGGATGTAAATTATAAGGATTCTTGTTTAGGTTCCTAAATCTAACCCTTAATGATTTTGTTTGCTTGCTCTCACAAAAGGCACTATGAGAACATGTGGTACCTGGATAGCAGATGTCCAAGGAACATGATTGATGATGTAAAATAGTTCATCACATTGGTGCAAGGATAAGCTAACACTTGGTGATAACACCACTAGGACAGTGGTTGGATCAGATATAATGTGCAACTCAAAAAAATTTCATGACTAAAAATATTTATTGGTAGATGGATTAAAACATAATTTGCTCAACATTAGCTAACTCTAGGATAAAGGCTTTAACATATTTTTTTCCACTAGCTGCATGATAAGTGTAAATGGAAAAACTATTTTGTAATGGAAAATAATTAATAAGGTTTACATGCTTGATTTGAAGTGCATTGAATCTGCTAATTCTCTTTGCCTAAATTTTTTTGTGGATGAATCCTTATTATGATATAAAAGATTGTGTCATGAAAGGATGAAAACTTAGAAAAATTACCCAAAAAGACTTAGTGAGAGGCATACACAAATTAGATTCACTAAGGATCACCTATGTGATGCTTGTTGGTTAGGAAAACATGTCAAATCCTCCTTCCACTAAATTAAGAACATTAACACTAAAAAACCTTTAGAAGTACTTCACATGGAACTCTTTGGACCAGTTAGCACTGTATGCCTTGGAGGGAAAGTCTTTGGGTATGGTATTATTGATGACTACTTAATATTTACATGGGTTAGACTGTTGTCTCTTAAAAGTGAATCCTTCAAGAAATTTAGGACATTCTCTACTGGGATTCAGAGGAAGTTAGGTTATGAAATTATGATAATTCATAATGATCATGGTGGAGTGTTTGAAAATGAAAATTTTGAATCATACTTAAAGATTAAAGGATAGATCATAACTTTTCATCTCCTAGAACCCCTCAACAGAATGGGGTAGCTAAAAGAAAGAACAAGACCTTGGTAGAAGCTCCTAGAGCCATGTTAGTTGAATACTCACTTCTTAAACACATTTGGACAGAAGAGGTAAATGCAACTTATTATATTCTAAATATGGTTAATGTTAAATCCAAGCTAAAAAATACACCCTATAAAATCCTTAAGGGTAGGATACTCAACCTCTCTCACCTTCATGTCTTTGGATGTAAATTGTTCATTCTAAATAATGGGAAATCTCTACTAGAAAAGTTGACCCGAGATCTGATGAAGGATTCTTATTAGGGTACTCAAATATTGGAAAATCCTTTAAAGTTTTTTATAAAAGGATGTTGTAGAGGAGACCACTCATGTAGCTTTTATTGAATCTAATAATTTTAAAGGATATTGGGTAGAAGAAGAAGAAGTGATTGTAGAATATATAAATTTGGAAGAAAGGGTAGAATCTAAAAATTTATTGCCTAGAGAAAGGTGATTTTCTTTAAGTCACCCTAAAGAACTGATCTTACGAGACCCATCTGAACGTGTTAGAACTAGGCATGGACTTAGGAAAGAAGTTAACCACTATGCCTTTATCTCAACGATTAAACACATAAATATAAATTAAACACTATTGGATGAATTTTAGATCCTAGTCATGCAAGAAGAACTAAATTAATTTACTAGAAATGATATTTGGGAGCTAGTTGAAAGACCTAAGGACCAGAGTGTTATTGGAACAAAATGAGTTTTCAAAAATAAAATGCATGAATAATTCTTGTGTAGTGGTTAGAAATGGAGCAAGACTAATGGTTAAGGGGTACAATAAGATAGATGGAATTGACTTTGAAGAATATTTAGCCCTTGTAGCTAGAATAGAAGCCATAAGGGTGCTACTAGATTTTGCCTAATTGAAGGGATTCAAATTGTATCAAATTGATGTTAAAGTAATTTTCTAAATGGGATTATAAAAGAAGATGTGTATATTGAATAACCCCCAGGATTTAAAAATTCATAATTTCCCATTCATGTTTTCAAATTAAAAAAGACATTATATGGACTGAAATAAGCACTTAAAGCATGGAATGAAAGAATAAGCACATTCCTACTAGATAGAACATTTGTTAAGGAAAGTGTAGACACCACCCTTTTTATTAAAAAAGTAGGAGAAGAACTACTCATTGTTCTAATCTATGTCAATGATAATTTATTTAGTTCTTATGATAAAAATCTATGTGATGAATTTTCAAAAATAATAAGGAGGCTAATATGAGTATGGTTAGAGAATCAAATTACTTTCTTGGATTTAGTATAAGGCAGAAGGATAATGGAATTTTTCTTACTCAATCAAAATGCATTAAGGACATCCTTAAAAAAAATGAAATGGATAAAGCGAAGACAACTAACACTCCCATGAGCTCTATACATTAGTTGGATAAGGACTCAAGTGAAAATCAATTGATCAAAATAATACAGGGGAATAATTTAATCAGTACTTATTTACTTAACTGCTAGTAGAGCTAATGTTATGTTTAATATTTATCTCTATGCTAGATTTTAAGTAGATTGAGAAGAATCACACCTAATTTCTATTAAGAGAATCCTTAGATATCTCTTAGAAACCCAAAACTTGGGAATTTGATATCATAGGCACAACACTTCTTTTCAAATCATATGATATTCTGATTCAAAATTTACTTGATGTAGGGTTGATCGAAAAAGTACTTCTAAAACCTTCTAATTCATAGGACAATCTTTAGTTTCTTGATCCAGTATAAAACAAAATGCAGTAGCCCTGACTACTGCAGAAGCTGAATACATAACCTTAGGAAGTTTTGTGGCACATGTCCTTTGGTTAAAGAAACAAATTCTAGATTCAGGATTACCTGTATGCACCATTCCAATCTTATGTGATAACACTAGTTCTTTTTGCATTTCAAAGAATCTAATCCAACACTCCAAGACCAAATATATAGATATAAGATACTATTTCATTAGGGACCATGTCACCAAGGGAGACATAGAGCTACATCATGTAGCCACAGAACATTAACTTGTAGATATCTTTATAAAATCACTGGCATTTAAAACCTTTAGCACTTTAAGAACCATATTAGGTGTCATATAGATTCATGCATGAAAATATGTATTCTATACTCAAAAGCTTGAATGTTGTTTTATGTTTTATGTTTTTATCATTTTAGTGTTTTTTTTTTCTGTTAATTTATTTTGGTTATTTTTCTTTATGCATGTGTTTATTTAGTTCTTTTAAAATTTAAGAATCTAATCACTACTTACTTTAGTAGTTGAACTCTTCTTTAAATAAAAAACTTACCTATTTTTATAAGCAGTGATTGACTACTCTAAAAAAGTGAAAATAAGAAAAATTGAAGATTGTCTATTTTCCTCTAACTCCTTTTGGGGTGTAATTTCATTTTGAATAAAAATATATTTTAAATTAAAATTTGAACTAAGAAATAGAGATCTATTTTATCTTCCTACAGTTCTCTGTCTCATTTAAATATTTTTACAAATCAATGAATCTATTTTAAATTTTCTTAGTCAAGTTGTTTATCATTACTAGCTGGATAAGGTTTTGGTTTGTAGTTTACTTTTCTTTATATAAGAGAGTGAGTTATTCTTATCTTATATTTAGAAGATAATCTCATAACTAAGAGTCTTTAAATACTTAGAAAGGAAGCAATTTTAAAAGTGACAAAGATGCAAAAAATGAGTCTGAAAGCTTAAAAATGCATAATGAACACCAAAATGAAAAGATGCATAAAGTGTATCAAATTCAAAAGATGTACAAAGTGCATCAAACACTAATAAAAGAGACATAAAATGAACCCATAAAGAGTTAGCTTTCTTTCCTTTTAAATATTTAAATCTTAGACAAATTCATGTGCCAATTGATATCAACCACACCTAAATTTGAAAATCAAGATTTCTGGTCCATCACTTCGTAATGTTATTTTCTTAGATATATTTCTAAAATAAAGTTTGAAAAGGTCACATTTCCTTTTTAATTTATTTTTTGAATTTAATTTTTGTTTAAATAGAACCTTAACATGTACGGAGCCAGAGTTAGGGTTGATAAAATTTAAATTTTCAACCTTTTTTAATCTTAGTGTTGTCAATATATTTCTTACTAAGTTGGTTCTCTTGTGATAAGGTAAAATTTTTATTTAATAGATTCATTGATTTAAAAAAAAAAAACTCTTTAGTTTTGTTTTATAGTTATTTTTCTCTAATTTTTCAATTTGTTTTAAGCTACTATTATTTTATTTTGGACCCTTCATGATCACCACATTCCATCCTTTAACCTCTATTATTTTTATTCAGATTGTCCAGTATATTTCATATTATATTTTACAATTTCCTCTTCATACTATACAATCCATGTGGCAGGTGCCATTTGATTAATTAAATTCAGCCGGTACCATCTTTAATCACACATCATACAGTACGATTCACTTGTGCATACTGTATGAACTTATAAGTCATCGATCATATAGGGTGACTCCTTGGGATGAATGCTCTCTCTCTAATCATCCAATAAGATGTCTGATCGTACTGTATGATAAGAGCACCTTTTTTAACTAATTGCTTGGATGAATTGATTACACCTGATCATCTTGTACGATCTCATAATCATATAGTATGATCTGGTAAAATTCTATTTTAATAACAAAAATTTCTTTATTCTCTACACATAATTCTACTCTTTAAATCCTTTTTCTTCCCTCTTCAGATCTCAATTGGTGGATGAAAGTGTTCCCTAGCTCTTATGGGTAGTTCCTCTAGATGCACTATTGATCCTAGATTTACTGAGGCCGCTGATGAAGAGAGCTATAAGCGATATAAAACTATGCTGGAATAACCCCTTCCAAAATCATCAAACAAGAGGTTCTAAACTTTTAGGTACTCAATCTCTTTACCCATACCACTCTTGGTTTCATCCTCACCCTTGCCTATTTATTCAATTCTAAACTTCTATTTGAATTTTTTACAAGCCTTTGTATTAATAAGGATGTTAATGCCCTACAATCTTATGTTAATAGAAGGCATGTTGAAAGAACCTACCAAGACTTCCATGAACTTCTTCACCTTTCCACTACTAGCGACAAAATTCACATTTTGGTCTTAAATCCTAACTGTAATTGGACCCAAGCCAATACTGTTCTTAGAGAATCCACTGTTAACTAACACATTCTTGTTGTGAACATATTAGTGAAAGATTCTAGGATCATGTAGCATATTCTTCGAAATTCCATCATTCCTAAAGCTGGTGATAGGATCACCATTATACATGTTCTCTCACTTTCTACCTAATATACCATGGCTCACATTGAATTTAATACAGCTTATCTTATAATTCAATATCTTGATAATCTAACCTATAATAAAGATCATAGACATAAACGAAATCCTAACCTTGCCTTAGGACATCTCATTGCCTTTATCTTAGAGTTCAAATACAAGATTAAATTTCTTGCTCCACCTGATCACCTCTCAGTCTTCTATTCCAATAGTTCCTTCAATGTCATTTACAGTGCTCATCATTATAATGTTTGATATGCTAATCATGAGCCAAAGAAGGGAGAGGAAGAAAAACCCTAAGCACCTGCTCCTAGCCGCCTCCAATCTAAAATTGATCAACTAATTCAGAGGTTTGATCAGTGGGAGCAACATGAACAAGATATAGTAGAGTAGCAACATGAAGAAGATTTATCTTGTTATGACTCATACATAGCCCAACAGCAGCAGCATCATGATTAGAATATGGCCTAATTTGGAGAATAGCTTGCCTCCCTTCATCACTTCTTTCAGCCACCACCACCATGACCTCAACTTGATCAGGGCCCTTATGATTTCTAGCTTTTTGTGTTTTTATTTATTACTATTTAGTTTGTTTTCCTCCTTTTTAGGAAAAATAGGGGGGGGGGGGGGGGGGGGGTAGTAGTGTGTTGTTAATTATTTGTATCTTTTATTTTAATGAAGTTCGTTTCTTATTTTACTTATTTCCAATTTTACTTGTTTTCTATTTACTTTTATCGAGCTTGCATTTCTTTATTATATATATATATATATATATATATATATATATATATATATATATATATATATATATATATTTAACTCTCCTTATTTTAAAAATTTCACCTTTTAATGGGGGAGTTTAATGGAAGATTATTGCAAATCTAAACCCAAGAAATATGATTTTGATGACAACAAACCTTATTGTTTCCATACTGCTTTATTCTTTTAATTATTATTATTAAATATCTATTTTGTTACCCTGCTCACTGACATTTTAGGTCCACAGTTCACATGCAACTTCAATTAGCTCAAGATTGGGTAGACTAGGGTTGAGTTTATTTGTAATTTCAACTTCAATGTATTTTTACCTTTTTTGAGTCAAGTCGTATATATATGGTGGATACTAAGATGTGTAACCTTACAAACACACTTATACGAGTGAGTTGGTGAGTTAAAAAAAAAATCTATTTTTTGAACTAATAAAATAGTATGATTTATATCATCAAATAGTATGATTTATATCATATTACATGATTAGTTAACCAAAAAACCTTAATTAGGGAAAAATTTATTAATAATGATTGATTAAACTAATCATACTAGATTTGTTTTTGGTTCAAACCCACGACAGGGCCAACGCGTTGTGAGAAAATAAAATCTCTTCAAACTTTATTTTTTAAATATAATTCTTTCATATAAATATTTAATTTAATATAATATAAAAGAATCTATATTGTATAATAAATCTATGTTATTTAAATAGAGCTGAGAAAAGGAGAGAGAAATAGATTTTTAAAATAATTTTTAAGATAAAATATATCCTATTTTATTTATGGAAAATAATTTGCTTTATTTATATTTTTGAACATTCTCTTTCAATTGAATCTGTATAATCAGATATCAGACCGCCTGGAAAGACAGACTGATATCCTTCTATTGATTCTAAAGAAAAAGAACAGACAATTTGCTTTCCCAATCAGGTATGACATAGGGAATATATAAATCACCCGAAAGGACAATCCGTATTTTCCCTATTTACCTAATTAGATTAATGAATTGTCGATTCATCCCTAAAATGAAGTATACATACGATATTTGATTTATTCGTGAAAGTGGATCAAATACCTATCTATTTCTTGACTGTAAGAAATGGATTTAAATAAAAGTATAGATAAAGCATGATTTTCTATTTAAAAATAAGATTTTTATCTTCTCACATGATTCGCTTTATTTATTTTTAGGATATATTTCTCCCGATTAAACCTACAAAGTCAGATATTATGCTGCCCCGAAAGACAAACTAATATCCTCCTATTGATTTTAAAGGGAGAAGCAGTACAATTCATTCTCCTAATCAGATGTAGTATAGAGAATATTCAAATCATCCTGAAGGGATGACGAGTATATTCTCTAATCGACCTGATTAGATTAACGAATTGTAAGTTCATTTCTATAATTAAATATAGAAGATATTTGATTTGTTAGTAAAAACAAATCAACTATCTATCTATTCATTAATTATAGAAATAACTCCTAAATGTGAACAAAGCCTAATCTACTTCCACAGATCTTTCCCCTACCTCAGAAAAGAACTTAGGTAGGGTTTAGATTATTCTGGGATCTAGACTTCCTACAGGGGCAAGCCTCTGTAGTTAATTACATCTCCTAAAAGAACACTCTCAATTTAAATGAAGACTAATTGATTCCAAAATTATATATAAATTTAATAAAATATTTGGGCTAATTTAAATTTCCACGATCAGGCTTTAGATTATAGAGTTGAATTTAGAAGAATTAGAATTAATTAGAAAGAGGAATGTGCAGAGAGAAGTGTATACGATCTGGACTTACCACCTGCCTAGAGTGGGCTGCCAGCTAACAATTCTAATCACAACAATTCACCAATGATGCAAGAGTTAAGGTAGCTCTATCCTAGGAATCAAGGAGTTTATTAAAGAATCTGAAAATAAATGCAGGGAGATATGCTTACAAAAAAAAAAAAAACAAAAATCTACTCGTATATGAATAATGTATGAAGCAAATTATATATGAAAGAGCTGATTTTATTAATATAATTTTCATCGGTTACACCCCAGAATTTGCAGTAAAGTAATGGTGGCCAGGACCCACCGACAACAAACCTGGGTTCTAAGCCTACGAGAAAATAGGATTAAATATAACTGCTTATGGTCTTCGGGCCATGGGTCTTCTATGGAATTCCAAAAAGAAACGTCCTTCTGAAGAAGGACATTACTTTTTGGAGCCCCATTTGTATATTTATAAGCAGTTATCTTTAATTCTTTTACAAACTCAATCTATATACAATAATTCTAGGAAATGAAAAGCAGTACATTAGATCCTAAAAACATTCTACTGTTGCAGTAATATAAAAGACATGAAATAAAGCAGTTATATAATGATACATGTTATGAGTGCATTGTGTACAGTTATAAATGCAGGAAAGTAAAGATAGAAAAGTAACACGGTCCTCACTTTGTTCACTCCGCTCTCTGGTGTACAGACAGAAAAATAAATATGCTATGCTATGCAGTACAGAAAAGTAAGCAATCACACATAAGTGCCCTCTAGGCAAGACACCCACAAGAAAACCACAACAAGCCATCGGCCTAACTTAGGCTAAAGTTGGTAGTCCTAGCAAGCATCTAAGTGTGTGAAGAAAGCTGTGTGGCTTGGATAGGTCCTAATGGGTTTATTTGTTTAAATTTCATGTATTATTAAAATTGATTTATCACAGGCTGAGGGAGTTTGATTAAAGTTTAAACAAAATGTATTAATGAATTTTTAAATTATTCCAATTTTAAATGTTAAATTTTATTAATTTAGATTATAAAGAATTTATAGATTGATAATTCCCTAAGTGCAGAAAATCATCAATTTATAAATCCTAGGACTTCCAAAATAAATACCCGCCTTAGACAGAAGGTATATATTCATTTCGAGAGTCCCCAAAATTTATTAAGGAGAGAGAAAGGGACCTTATGCATGTAATACGACGTGCCCTCCTGAAGGAATCTAGCACGCCATATAAGGTCGGTAGTTTATTATTTTTATTTGAAGATCTCCAAATCCAAATGGATTAGTGCCTTCCTAAAAGGAGTCGAGCACAATCCATAGGAGATCTCTTTGTTATTTAAATGTTTTAAGGATCTTTAAAAATTAAAATGCCCAAAGTCCTCCAAAAAGAATCAAACTTTAGGCATAGAAGACCAAAATTTGTTTAATCTAAATCAATTATCAAATTTGATTGATTAAGATAAATTTTAATCGACCAAATTATCTAATTAATTTAGATTAAAAGACTATAAAATTTAATTGAATACTTAATAGATTTTAATTAATAAAATTCAGAAATTATTAAGAATTAAATGTTTATTAAATTATTAAGGATTTGAGATTTGATTTAAAGAGATTTGATTTTAATTGTTGGTTGGATACCACCTTTGTTTCACACCGAGGTCATGAAGTTTATTTCACCTTCCTTAGGGCTAAGCTAATAGCCTCGTAGGCCTGTGTTACTCAGTGGTACCTGATATAGTTGAGTAGCTTGAGTTAGTTAAGAATTAGGAGTTAATGAATTTTATTAGAAATATGTTGGTTTACTGATTTTAGAAGTTTATTAGTCATTTTTAGTGTTTTAAAGCAATTTTTGGATTTTTAGGAATTTTTGCATTATTTTAATCATTTAATTAAGGTGTCAAAAATTGGTTTTTTTTAAAAGGTATTTTATGTAAAGTTAACATTTTATTAAAATATTAGACCTTAAGAAGATCAATTAGAAGGTAAGTTTGCTGAAATTAGATTTTTCTGGATTTAGTTATGAAGGTTTGAAGTTTTGAACTAATTTTTAACCTATAGTTGACCATTTTGTTGACTTTTTTGAATTTAAAATTTTTCTGGAATTTTAATATTTTAATAAATATTAGGCCTTATTATGAGTTGAATGCAACTGAGTTTGGTCAATTTGGAGTTTTCTTGAATTAGTTATGATTTTTCAAAGATTGGGGTATTTAATGAAATTTTTAAAATTGTTTAATTAAGGCCCTTTTTTATGATTTTGCTCCAAATAGATTCCAAACCTTTTGAAATCAGCTCCAAAGGCCAAGGATTACCTAAAGAGGGATTTCCAAGTGTTTGGGAATTTATTGGAATTTTTAATTATTATTAATTAATTAAATCAATTAAAAATTGGATTTTACTTAAAATTAAATTAAGCTTTATTTTGCTCTCAAATCAATTTGATTTTATTTTTCATTAGTTAAGAGTTTAATTCTGGTCAATTAGAGATATTATTTATAATTTTTAGATTTAATCTTGATTTATTACATTTTCTGGAAGTTTAGGTGATTAATGATTAATTAGGGGTTTGATTTAGACTTAATGAAATTTAGTGAACTTTGGATTTGTATTTTGATTTTAAAAGATTTAATATGTATTTGAAAGTTAGTTAGGATAATTTGAAGTTGATTTAGATTTTGAATATTTTTATTTGATTTTATTAAGATCAAAGAAAGAAGAATCCTTAATCTACTAGTTGTTTTGAAATCAATTAATGTCCAATCAAGATGTATTTGATTAACATGGTATATGACACTAGTTTTATATGTTTATGTTCAATCCCAAAAGAGATATATATGGTTCTTCCTAGATTGATCTAAATTTACTAAGACAACACCTTAATTGTTGTCCTTAGTGTCACTAAGTTATAGGAATGAAATCAATGTCTACTAACCCTTTGGACACTAATTATAAACACATCAAAGCAAACATGAACAAGATAAAGTGTCCTAACATTCTATGGAATGAGAATAGTGAATTATTGTAATTATAGGTCATTTGATGACTTATAACTTGAACAATTTACTTTAAATGGATAGAGACATCAAATCAAGATGATATGATGTTGAGAAATATACATGTATGGGTATACACATCAATATCTCCAAATCAAAAATTAGCCTATTTTGATGTGATGATCAAGTATAGTTCCTTAGCATATTTAAACGAGATTAAGCATAATATTTAAGGTAATTTTTAATTAAACTATACATGATCAACATCTAGACCTATTGCTAGTGGAAGGGAGACTTCACACTAACTCCATAGAACTCTAATATGGAATGATTGTATTTAATTTGGATTATTCATGAATTTCCAAAAATCTAAATCAAGATTTGACCTAAATCTTTGTAAATCCATAAACTGAATGAAATTGCATCAGATGGCCTTAAGAAAATTACAGGAGATTAACCTTAGGCCCTATTATGTCTCTGCCAAATTTCAGCTCATGATAACATATATATTTTTATTTAAAAATAGAATAAAGATTTCATTATTATTGAAATTATTAAAACAATATATGACTCAAAATAATTTTTTACTATTTTTATAATAAAATACATGGAAATACGAACAAAACGAGCCCAAGAACTCCAAATTTAGACAAGAAATGAAATTCTTATGCAATTTTGAAGTTCTGGGTGATTTTTTGAATTATTTTAAATGTTCTAACTACCCAGTCAAACGGTGGCACTGACCGGGACACGCGGCGAGCGCAGATTTAGCCGCGTAAATGGCGGTGGTCAGTGGCGGGTCCCGCCACTTATCCAGCGCAGCATGATCTTGAACCGTTAGATCTACCGCGGTTCTGATCTAACGGCCAAGATCAGATCCCGCGGTCGATTCGAACTCAGTTTGATCGGACGGTAGATCTGAATCCCGCTGTTTAGATCTACGGTATAGATCTAGCCAAACGAGGATCTAACCAGCCCCTGTTTTAAGGAATCGAAATAAAGTTTGAATCTGACTCAATCACAGCCGTTGTTCAGATTAAAAGAAATCCAACGGCTGAAGGGTCGTCTTCCTCCTCCAGCCGAAACCGTAAACCCTAGACCTATTTTCTTTTCGTTTTCACAAAATACTCAACCAAACATCTTAAAATTTTAGATAGAGGCACATTAGGACCTAAGAAGGAGTGGGGGAGTTTTCTTTAAGCCATTGAAACAATATTCGGTGAGTTATTTAGGAACCTATGAAAACACCTAGGGTTTAAGATTTATCACCGTAGAATGGATCGATTGGGTTGATTCTTTCATGGTTGAATTTGTAGGCTGTCCACGCGTTGTTCTCCTTTAGGCTTCGAGCTTGGAGGATGCTTCTACGCAGAGTAGGGATGACTTGGACGGAGCTAGCTTTTGGTCAACTACTGATCTCGTCGCCGGCAGCTTCAAATGATGGGAAATCACTGGGAGAATGAGCTAGGAGCTCTGGGGAGTGGAAACAAAAGCTCAGAATGATTGGGGAGAGACTGGAATGCAAGATAGCTTGGAAAAGAACCCATCCCGTCTCTTTTGCTCTATTCTGTATTTGGAGCCAAAAGGAGCAGCTGGGATTGATCAGGGAGGTCTCTTGGATGCTGGACACCTGGCTTAGATGGTTATAAGGATAGGAGAGTGGCTGTACTGGGCAGGATGAGCTGGCCACTTCTTTGTTTGTCTTCACATTGGGGGACCATCTGAGCTGGCTGGGCTTGAACCAAAACCTGGGTTGAGTTAAATCAACACCCAGGAAGGTTCTGGAAGCATTCAGATTGGCTGGACTAGCCTGGATTGGAGTGAGGGTTTGATTTGAGTTGGCTTGACCATGAAACTTATTTTCAAGCTGCCATTGACTGTTTGACCAGTCAATGGGTCAATGAATGCTGAGGTGGCAGTGAAGGAGTTTAGTGAACTATTTTGATACATTTGACCCAATGCCAAAGTGGAGGAGATGAGGATTTAATAGAGTTTGACCAATTTAAAGAATTGGTTTGACTGTTTGACCAGTCCACTTGCCATGTGGACTGGTGATGTGGCATATGGGGATGCAATGGGTGCTGGTGAGGTGGACCTAAAGCTTGGAGATTGATGTTTGAGCATATGAAAACCTATAAGTAGGAGCTTGATTATGATTTTGGGTTTGACTAAGTCAAAGCTCCGATTGATTTGACTTCAAATAGGTTTGAGTGGACTGGACTCAAGTTTTGATATTTATTTTGAGGGCTTGAATAGGTTAAGCAGATCAAATGGGTTGAAATAACCCATTAAGGGTTTTAAGGGGTGATTGGGTCTAATGGGTTGACTGGGTCAACCAGGTTGACCTAGGGTGTGGGTCTAGGCTGGATAAATTTGATTAGACATTTGGAGTTTAATGAGGGTGAGTTTAGGGTTTTAAAAGGCTGTTGGGGTAAAAAGGGCTTGATGGGCCCTTAATGGGCTTTTAGGCCAAAACTGGTTGACTTGGTCAACCAGTTGAGTTCAGGGTCTGGAAATGGATTGACCAAATTTAGAATATCATTTTGAGTTTAGTAAATGTGGTCCCTGGGTTTGGAAAGATCAATTTGGTCAAAATCACCATTTGAACCCTTAAGGGCCTATTTGGGTCAATTCTGTTGACTTGGTCAACCAGGTTGACCCAGGGGTTGGGAATGAGTTGAACAAGTTTGGTTTGGCATTTGGAACTTACTCGAAGTGGTTGCAATCAATTTGGAGCTAATTTGGTTTGAAATCGCTATTTGAGCCCCCATAGGGGTATTCTGGTCATTTTGACCCTTGGCCAAATAGGGGTTAAATTGAGCCAGCCCAGAGGCAGTTTAATGTTCAGGGAGTCAGGATTGAAGGTCTGAAAGTGATTAGAGACTTTGGGGAGGTATCTAAGGCCAGGGTTTAGTTAAGGGCAGGTCCAGTGGCTTGGGCTGTAAATATTTGAAGGTTTTACAATCTTTGGATTCCAATTTAGTAACTAGGGTTAAAGAGCTCAGAATGTGCTCAAATTTGGAGGGTTGACACTAGAGACATGCCCCATCAGTATGAAACTAAAAGAGCTTGAATCTGAGTTCATTTCACTAGGATTTAAAATTCTAGAAGATTTGCTGGAAAAGGCCTTTAGGACCAAGCCTTAGGACCTTAGATTTGGGTATGGATTTGATTGGGTTTGGATTGACTTGAACCTGGATTGGGTTTAAGATTGACTTGAGTCTGGATTGGGTTTAGGATCTGATTAAAGACCTCATAAAAAAATGAGGTCAACAAATGGACCCCCAACATGTGTGATGAATTCGAAGAATAAATCACATATATTGGCGTTGATCGAGGTTGATCAATAAGACTTGAGAGCTGGAGATTTGATTAAAATTCAATTTTTCATCAAATACAAAGCTGGACCCAACTGGGAGATTGGTTCTTAGGGGGATGAAATTTAAGTTTTAAATGGGAGATCGATTCCCAAATAAAAAGTGGGTATTCAGACGGGTGATTGGTTCCCGAATGAAAAGATTTGGAACCTAACCGATAGATTGATTATCGAAAAGATGAAATTTTAAAACTTTGATTGGAAGATCGATTTCCAGACACAGCGAATACCCAAATGAGAAATCGGTTCTCGAATGAGCGGATTTAGAACCTGACCGATAGATCGATTATCGGAAAGGTGAAATTTAAACTTTGACTGGAAGATTGATTTCAAGAAAAAGCTGATACTCAGGCGAGAGAGCGGTTCTCGAATGAGCGAATTTAGAACCTGATCGATAGATCGATTATCGGAAAGATGAAATTTAAACTTTGACTGGAAGATTGATTTCCAGAAAAAGCGGATACTCAGACGAGAGAGCGATTCTCTAATGAGCGAATTTAGAACCTGACCGATAGATCGATTATCGGAAAGGTGAAATTTAAACTTTGACTGGAAGATCGATTTCCAGAAAAAGCGGATACTTAGACGAGAGAGCATTTCTCGAATGAGCGAATTTAGAACCTGACCGATAGATCGATTATCGGAAAGGTGAAATTTAAACTTTGACTGGAAGATAGATTTCAAGAAAAAGCGGATACTCAGACTAGAGAGCGATTCTCGAATGAGCGAATTTAAAACCTGACCGATAGATCGATTATCGGAAAGGTGAAATTTAAACTTTGACTGGAAGATCGATTTCCAGAAAAAGCGGATACTCAGACGAGAGAGCGATTCTCAAATGAGCGAATTTAGAAATCAAACCATTAAAAAAATATGAGGAGTTTGAATTATCTCGTTCAAAAGATGATATTAGCATTAGAAACTTCAAATTTCAAAATTTTATTTCTTTGTAATGTTTATCAAATACATCAACTATCATAATATCTCTTAAGATATCTTCCATTGATAGGAAACATAAGATGACTGCCTTTACAATCTATTTGCTGATAAGATCCTCCTTGATAGGCTTTCTCCACCACAAATGGGCCTTCCCATGTCGGTTCGAATTTTCCTCCTATCTTCCGATGAGATAGGATAGGTCTTCGAAGAACTAACACCAAATCTCCTACTTCAAAAATCCTGGGACGAACTAATTTGTCGTGAGCTTGTATCATCTTAGCTTTATATAACTCGAGGTTCTGTTGAGCCTGCAAACGCTTCTCTTCTAAACCCTCGAGTTCTTCCAATCTGAGTTTTGCATTCTGTTATGTAGTAATCTGATAGTTCACTGCAACTCTGAGCGAGGGCAGTTGGACTTCTAAAGGAATGACCGCTTCTGAACCAAAGACTAAAGAAAATGGCGTAGATTGAGTTGGAGTTCTGTATGTGGTATGATATGCCCATAAAGCCTCAACCAACTTCTCATGCCATTTATGCTTATTTTCATCCAGAGTCTTCTTTAAGATCTGAATCAAAGTCTTATTGAAGGCCTCCGCCAATCCATTCGCCCTAGGGTAATAGATGGTGGAATATCTCCAATTGATGTTATGTCGTCTGGCAAAGCTGTTAATTTTAGTACTCCTGAATGAAGGAACGTTATCCGAGATGATCCGATGAGGGACACCGAATCGGTACACGACATTCTCTTTGAAAAATTTTAAAACTTGTTGAGCTTTGACTTCCCTCAGTGGAACAGCTTCTGCCCATTTGGAAAAGTAATCCGTAGCTGCTAGAATGAATCTATGACCTCTGGAAGACGGGGGATCTATCGGACCAATGATATCAGTACCCTAGCTTTCGAAAAACCAAGAAGCAATAGTTGGATGTAGAACATTTGGAGGTTGATGAAGGACTACACCGTGCACCTGGCATTGATGACAGTGACGTGCAATTTTCATGCAGTCATCTATCATTGATGGCCAATAGTATCCCATCCGTTTGATTTTCATTTTCATTTTCGGACTGGATTGATGTGCACCACATAAACCAGCATGCACTTCTTCTACGATCTTATGTGCTTCTGATTTATTTAAACATCGCAACCACATCTGATCGAATGATCTTCTATAAAGGGTATTATTAATCAAACTGTAGGATAGCGATCTTCTCTTGATCTGATCAGCTGCTGATTTCTCATGAGGGAGCTTATTTTCTTGCAAGTATTCGATGAACAGTTTTCTCCAATCTAAACCTTTGTCGTTTACTGCCAAAACTAATTTCAACTCAGTCGAAGATTCTCTACTTATGTGTTCGAGGTCTATAGGAGAAAGGACTTGTCGGCCTTGCACTTCTATCGGGATTGAATCTTTTTCAGGGCATGCCAGTGCTCTAGCCAATTTGGCAAGGGCATCGGCTGTGGAATTCTTCCCTCGAGGAATTCGATACAATGTGACATTTGGAATTTGTTCTAAAAGATGCATCACATACTGATGGTAAGGAATCAAAGTATCTTTTAATACTTTAAAGATTCCTGCTATTTGGTTAACAACAAGTTGTGAATCTCCGAAGATCTTGATTTCTTCGATCCCATTCAAGATAGTCAATTCTAAGCCAGTTATTAATGCTTCATATTCATCTTCGTTATTGGTACGTGGTTCTGACAGGTGATAGGAGTAATACATGGTACCTCTGTCAGGTGTAACAAATACAATACCGATTCCTGCCTGATCGGAATTTCATCTGATTCTCCTTGCTGAATAGAAGAAGCACCGTCAAAATAGAATTCCCAGGTGAACTTCTCATTTATCTCGAGTTCCATGACTTGTTCATCTGGTAGTTCATCGTTTATCGGGCAATCATCCTAAATAGGATGGGCTGCTAAGAAATCTGATACTGCTTGTCCTTTGACTGCTTGTAAAGGAGTAAATGTGATATCAAACTATGATAATATCATTGAACAATGGGATAATCTCCCTGATAATGTTGGCCGAGTCATCAAATATTGCAAAGGATTTATTCTGGATATGAGATTTACTTTGTGAGAAAGCATATAGTGCCTTAACTTCTGAGCGGCGAAGATTAAAGCCAGACAATGTTTCTCGATCGGAGGATAATTTACTTCGGTGGGAACTAAACGTCTACTCAGATAATATAGGGCATTCTCTTTACCTTCCTCATTAGATTGGGCTAATAAGGCGCCAAGAGATTCACTTAGAGCTGTTGTATACAAAATCAGAGGTTTCCCTAGTATAGGAGCTGCAAGTACTGGAGGATTCATAAAATAATGTTTGATACTGTCGAAGGCCTTCTGGCAATTCTGATCCCATCTGAACGGAGCATCTTTCTTGCATAATGCTGCGAATGGATGGCATCTGCCTGAAAGATTTGATATAAATCTCCTAAGGTATGCTAATCGGCCTTGAAAAGATCTCAGTTGGGTGAGTGTCTTAGGATGTGGCATTTCTAATATCTCTTTAATCTTAGTCGGATCAATCTCGATTCCACGGTGTCGAACCATGAAACCCAAGAATTTCCCTGAAGTGACGTTGAAAGCGCATTTCAAAGGATTCATTTTCAAATCATATTCTCGTATTCTTTGAAATACAATCCTCAAATCATATAAATGATCATTCCTTTCAACACTCTTAATGACTAGATCATCGACATAACATTCCACTTGATTATGGATAAGTTCGTCAAAAATCCTCGTCATTTCCCTTTGATAAGTCGCTCCCGCATTCTTTAGACCGAAAGGCATGACTTTATAACAGTAAACTACTATCGGTGTTCGAAATGCGATATACTTCTCATCTTTAGGATCCATTCTAATTTGATTATATCCGGATGAGCCATCCATAAAGGAGAATATCGCATGAGAGGAAGCAATATCTACCATAAGTTCCAGTATCGGGAGTGGAAACTCATCTTTAGGACATGCTTTATTTAGATCTCTGAAGTCGATACAAACACGTATTTGACCATTCTTCTTCTTGACTGGCACGACACTAGCTAACCAGGTTGGATATTTCTCCTCCCTAATAAAACCTGCATCGATTAGTTTCTTCACTTCAAGACGACCTGCTGCTCGATGTCGAGTCGCATTCGTCGGGGTGCTTGTTTTACTGGAAATGCTTCTGGTTGAATTTCTAATTTGTGCACTGCTACATCTGGGGATAATCCGGGCATCTCCTTGTAGCTCCAAGCAAAGCAATTTTTGAATTCAGATAAAAGTTGGATCATATCATTTGCCTCATCCTCATTCAATAGAGAACTGATGAAAGTCGGACGAGGGTCTTCTTCAGTACCCAGATTTATTTCTCTAATATTGTCAATTGTAGATCTGATTTCTTCTATGAGTTCTGGAGGTGCATCTCGAATTTGAAAATCATCGAGATCATCTGAAGTTTCTAAGCAGAGTTCGTTAAAAGATTTAACGTTCGCTGAAAAGAGACTATCAGATTCAAAATTATTAGAAATTACTAAACAGTATTCATCATCGTCGAACGAATATAGAGTAGCAAAACCAATACCATGTTTTGAAATTTGTTTATGGTATTTTCTATTCCACAAATGTTCAAATTGTTGGGCTTTTCCACTAGTCCATTTCAACGGTGTTAAACCTTGTTTAGCAAATCTATTTGCAGAGTTCGAATACCAATCAAAAGGTAGCTCTATTATCTCATCCATAAAAGGATCATCAAGGGTTACATCAGTCTCTGGGGGTTTGCTGGGAGAAGGTATAAAATTATTGGCTTTGGTTTTGGGGTTCAGAGGAAGAGAAGCTTTCACTTCCAACCTCTTTACATCGCTTTGGGACAAAGGGGTTAGGGTAATATTTTCCACATATTTCTTTAATTTCTCCATAGTAGATAAGTCTGAATTATCTTCCCTAGTGACTTGGACCCTGTCCTCGTCACTATCAGATTCTATAGAAATCTCAAATTTTGGCTGATTTAGAAATTTCCTATATTCTACAACCTGTGGGTCTTTCTCAAGCATATATGATTCGTCCTCCGAACTGGATTCCAAATCAATATGTATTGCAGGTTCCCCTATTTGTATATTTTGCATCGTATTTTCATAAGTTCCTCTATTTTGCCATCCTCGACCTCTACCTCTAGACCATTGTGACATTCTACCACCTCTTTGTAAGAGAGGAGTAGGTGCCCAACGAATATCGTGTTCGAGGTCGGGATGCTTTTCTTCTTCTTTTTCTTTTTCCTTTTCCTTTTCTTTCTCTTTCTCTTTTTCTTTTCTTTCTTTCACTTCTTGTATTTCTACCTCAGCCAATTTGAGATTTTTAGAGAACACTGTCTGCTTCTTAGGCAGATAGTATGAAGCATCTTCGTATATACCGACTTCATGAATTGAGAACGGTTGCAAGTCGCCTTTGATACAGTGCTCTACTCCATCTCGGGAGAATTTGATACACTGATGTAAGGAGGAAGGCACCATTCTATATTCATGGAGCCAGGGTCAACCTAGGAGAGCATTAAAAGAAGTTTCGGAATCTATTATATGAAATTTGGCTTCGGTTATGAAAGTTTCTAAATCTAACAGTAGGGTTATTGAACCTAGGGCTCTCTCTCCCTTCTCATTGAATCCCCGTAGCATCATTTTATCGGAACTTAGCTTATGAGTATCAACTCTCAAGTATGCAAGAGTTTTGAGCTCCATGATGTTGACTGATGCACCTGGATCTACAAGCACACGAGCTACCTACAAGTTGTCAATATTAACGAATATATACAGCGGACGATTGTGATCCGTTGTCCCTAATAATAGATCTTCATCTGAAAATGTAACATCGGGAACCTCTTTGAAGTATAACGCCTCTTTGTCAGACTGCATTGAAGCTATTTGAGCCATACAGATCTCTGGATCGAGTAAAGCTTTAATTAAAGCTTCTCTCATCTCTTTGGAAAGAACCAGAGCGTCGTATATACTCAATTTCCCCGGCAGTTTCCTAAGATGCGCTAAAACGTTGTAGTCGACCTTTGAAATCTCGGTATTCTGTAAATCTGGCCCTTGCACTGGTTGTGGTTGATTAAAAGTTTCAAGATTATCTGTAACTTGCTTCTCCTTCTCAGTAGATGCAAGTCGCGGAGGTAAAACTTTACCACTATGGAGATTGACTTGCACTACTTCTTCGGATGAAGCATTTTCAGTTGTCTTTATCTGTTGATCGTTGATTGTTGTCTGAACTTCTTCTGGCGGTGTATCTGAATCTGATAGTTCCAATTCTATATTAATAGGATCACCCTCGACATCGAGAATAGGGGAGTCACTATCATAATAGTATTGAAACTGTTCGTCTGTTTCATTGGTATTTATGTCTTGGGAATTGTTTTCATTATTGTTTAAGTTATGATCGGAGTATTCGTCAGCAGAAACAAACATGATATATGCAGAATCGTTTTTCATTGTTTTCTTAGTCCCAGGAGGGACAAAATAAAAGTCATACAGAGTTAATGGTTTGAGCGACACATGCTCACCATTTTCAGAAACAACTAATTTATCAAAACATAACTCTGCCTTTTTCTTCTGCTCTTCTCTAGGACTAGTGGAGTTTGATCATCTTGTATTTCTTTAGGCTCTATGATTGGAGCCTTATTCTTCTCCTGTTTTCGAGCTATCGAATCAACCTGGATGGGATTCTGAATTCTCGGAGGTTCCTGGAAAGAAGAATGATATAGTTTATTAAGAGTCTTTTTAGAAGAATGAGATAGAACCATATCCCATTCGTTATCAGATTTCAAAATGGAAGGAGGTGCAGAAGGCTCACCAAATATACACTTAGCCGATCCCTGGCTCGGATCTACTAAGTATTTCTTGGGAATCACAACTGTACCGTCTTTATGATTTCTGTCCAGCCATTCTTTGAAGGTAATGCAATCCTCTATCTCATGTCCTGATATTCGGTGATATGGACAAAAGTTGGGTTGTCCTACTTTAACAGCTTATTCTGGCCTTTTGGATTCAGGAAGTTTGAACCTTGGTTTCTTGACTAAGCTCTTGAACATCTTTTTGATTGCTTCTCGCTTAAAAGGATAAACTTTGTTCACAAAGAAGTCAAATTTCTCTTTACGTTGTTCTGGAGTTAGATAAGGTTGAGGTCTGATCTGTTGATCACCCTGAGGTCTGTTATATTGCTGGTATTGGGGAGGTCGATTAGGACTTTCTGCCTGAATCTGCATCGGCTGCTTCCCTTTATCTACGGTAGACACCATTCCTGATTTCTTCTCTAACACCTTATGTGGTTTTAGTTTCTTCATCTCCAAAGAAACCGACTCCTTTGAAAAAGGAAGTTGAGAAACTTCTTCTTGGAGATTAGACGCCTTGTTTAACAGCTTCTCAAAAGTTTTGATTGTAAAACCCTTGAGTAAGAATGCAATTGGGCCATGAATATTTTTCAGGAGGATCTCTATAGCATGCTGTTCTTGCAGCTGTGGCTCACACCTCATGCTAAGATTCCTCCATCTCAAGATATAATCTACAAAGCTTTCTCCCAGTTTCTGGTTTTCTACAACCAGATCACCCACAGCGATGTGATGTTTGGCACCGGCAAACCTTTTAACAAACATCTGCTCGAGTTCATTAAAGGAATGAACTGATCCATTAGGTAGTTCTGCATACCAGTCGAATGCAATACCCGATAGACTGCTAACAAACTGTCTGAATAGAAGCGCATCAGTACCACCGGCATTGCAACAACTAGCTCTGAAGTGAGCTAGGTGTTGTTTAGGATTGCCCGTACCATCGAAGTTTTTGAATGAAGGGGGCACGAATCCTTTCGGATAAGGGACCAAATCATATTCTTCAGGGTATGGTCTACCCTTTAGAACAGACGAGGTACTTTGAACCTTAGCCAGAGCATCCTTAACTTACTATTCAACCATTTGTTTGATATCAATAGGCTGTACTGCTGGTGGTTCTGCAGGAATTGGTTGTTCTGCTGGTTTATCAACTTCTTGTATTCTAACCGACTTATTTTTCGGATTCAGGTGTACTGATTCATTTGGAGAAGATTTAACCTGAACTTCTGGGATATGAGGGTTGTTGGCTTGCATTACGGAGATCATTGACATCATCTCCTCTAGTTTCTTTTCCATTCTCAATATCTGCTCGTCCTTCTGACTCAACTGTTCTCGAAGACGATGAGTAGAGTCTACAGTATCTTCTTCATCATCCTCAGCTTCAGTTGGTCCTACTTCTCCTTTACCTTTTTCTTTTTCTCTCTTCAAAGAAGAATGGGTGTCAACCATGTTGACACTTCCGGACATTTCTTGATCTGTATTTCCTTCTTTTCCTTTTACTTCATCAATCTGGCGAATACTCTCCTTCAAATGATTGACCATCTCTTCTATAGTTTTGCCTCCCACATCGTGTGGGTCGACATGAGTGTATTCTATAGATGGGGAAGATTGTATAATGAACTTTCCCCTTCTCATTCTTTCTTCTATCATGTCTTTCTTCTTCTTCATCAACACAGTAGGGGTCGGAGTCATCTTGGGCCGCCAAACCTTCTCTTAGTAAGATAAGGAGGAAGACTGATTTGGAAACTTCAGTATCCTCCTATCGAAACTAGAAGAAGGTTCTCTACCCTGGTGACGATAAGAATCAATTCTTGAATGATGTCGAACAGGTGGATTATCATAAATCCTAAGCGGACGATTTCCAGACTGACGTGGGGAAGGAGGGGATATGGGATTATACCCTCTTCGGGCTAATTCTCCGTATCCCAGAGATTTAATAGGAGTCTGTTGGTTATCTTGATAATCATAACCCTGATACTGATCTTGAGAAGGAAAGCTCTTCAAATGTCTATGATTATCAGATGAAGTCACTGGTCGACTGGGACCCGCTCCTTGGAATTGTACCCTCTTTTTAGTGGGAGGAGAGTCTCCTCTTTTTCCCCTCGATTGAGGATGGACCTCAGTGTAAATAACATCTTTTATACTCTTCAGGAATTCAGTGTTTGACTGGCCAAAATCAATGGCACAGTCCTGGATCAGCCAGTTCAGCAAGTTCTTGAACTTCCTTTTCTTTTCATGCAGTGAGGGGATGATTGGATCATCCCTAAAGGGTGTTGAGGGAGAATGAGCTATACGTGCTATGCTTTCTTCTCCTGCAGCTGCAGATAGTGGATGGAATCTGCTACCAGCCAGCTGAGGCGAGTTAAAGAACACCTCAGTGAATTCAGGGGTTAGATTCTTTGATGCTTCGGTTGGGGCAGTAGTAGCAGGATTGTTTCTTGATGCTTGGGCTCTCTCAGCCCTTCGCCTCGCACGGCGGATCATGTTGTGGCGCTGAGACTTAGTGATATCGGGCACGACAGAGGAGGATCCCAGCTCGAAATTCCCAAAGGTTGGAGAGTCAACCACAATGGGAGACTTGCCTTTAGCTACAGCAGCCGACTGAGGGTAAGTCAGACGAGTAAAAATAGAAGGTTTGGCAGTTAGAGAGGTAGGTGCAGACCTGCCCTCAACATTCATCTGAACGGGAACTGATCGAGCTAATTTAACGACGGGAGTCACCATCTCAGTGCGTGGTGCTCCAATAGTAACTTGCAAGTTATCAAATCCAGAACCAAATTGAATTTGACTGCCCTCATCAGATTGAGCAGCGGTGATGTTGATATTGAAAATTAGTTTTCCAGACATTTTCTATAATATAAAGGTAATTCCAATCAGAAACTGATCTTTGCTAATGTCGGCAAATAATCTGACTACTGATAGTTGCACTAACTGGAGTATCGTTGAAGTTTTTGATAAAAGAGGGAAAGGATTGAAGATTTGATAGGAGATGATCCATTTAAGGACCCACACCACAGGGATATGACCACACAGTGAATGATTTAGAGTGAATTGAAGTTCGATCGAGAATTTGATAAGATAAGAATACCTTGGATTTAAGATTAAGTTAAGGACGCTTGTCATTACAGATTTCAGAATATATAAGCAAACACAAATATATGAAATTAAGAATGGGGAAAGAGTAAAAGAAAATTTATAATCTAAAGCCTGATCTCGGCGCATCGAATAGAACCAAAACCAACACGAGTGAAAAAGAAGACTCTAAAGGTACATGAATAACATATAACTGACATGCAAATGCAAGACAACAAACGGGTGGCATAACCCCTACCAGACCTAGGACCAAACCTCCATTTCCGGGTGGACGTCCGCCAGGCTTTTAGGAGAAGCTCTGGTAACCATGGGTGATGGCCACTCGCGTGGCCATAAACATGTAAACAATGTGGAAATAAACATGCAAATGTCATACAAATGACAAAAAGGCTTGGTTGACTCGATTTACTTGGAATTCTAACAGTTATGCAGTTTAAAATAAAAGGCAGACAATCCAAAAAAAAAAAATTGAATCAATAAATTAAAGACAAAATATTGAGACTCTAAAATAAATATAAAAAGAGGGAATCGAATGTAATACTTATAAGAAAATTGAATATGATTTCGAACGGACTCGAAAAGAGTTCTTAAGTGACTAAAACACACAAAATGACATACGAAATGTAAGACTACAAACGGGCGGCATAACCCCTACCAGACCTAGGACCAAACCTCTTTTTCCGGGTGGACGTCCGCCAGGCTTTTAGGAGAAGCTCTGGTAACCAGGGGTGATGGCCACTCGCATGGCCATAAACATCCAAACAGTGTAAAGTAAACATGCAGATGTCATACAAATGACAAACAGGCTGGGTTGACTCGATTTACTTGGAATTCTAACAGTTTTGCAGTTTAAAATAAAAGGCAAAAAGAATCAAATCAATAGCACTTTGCAAATCAAAGCCACAAAACAGAAATTTAACAGTAAAAATGAGTGTAGAAAAATTTATAATAAATTTAAAAAACTCAGAATAGATTTCAGAAAGACTTAAGAAAGAACTCTGACACTGAAAACCATACAAATGACACACAAATGTGAGACAACAAACAGACGGCATAACCCCTACCAGACTTAGGACCAAACCTCCGTTTCCGGGTGGACGTCCGCCAGGCTTTTAGGAGAAGCTCTGGTAATCATGGGTGATGGCCACTCGTGTGGCCATAAACATGCAAACAATGTGGAAATAAACATGCAGATGTAATACAAATGATAAACAGGCTTGGCTGACTCAATTTACTTGGAATTCTAACAGTTCTATAGTTCAGGTATACTTCTCAATCATGTTGAAAATAAAATACGGCTAAAAAACAGCACAATAAAAACAATTCAAAAAAAAATTACGAAAAGAATCGTAGTAGAAAAAGAAAAGCGGACCGAAATAACCCAAATCTATAAAGGTGAAGTCTGAAAGACTGTAGACTTGCTAAAGCTACTCAAAAATCAGAAGAGAAACGGGCAGCACTTCGGCAGGCTATGGGGCCCACACCGGTGCTGACTGTTAACTCAACTGCTTAGCCTTACGAAAAAAAGGCTAAGGAGACAACGACTATCGATGAAATAAAATAGCGACGAGAAAACCAAGTATAAAACACTCGTCAGAACAACATCATAGAAGTACAGAAAATATCTACAAAGACAGTGACAGACACCGAGGAACAAAAATTTAGATGAAAATTTAATTGCCCAAATATTTAATTAGATTATATATAATTTTTAAAAAGATTTTAGTCTTCATTTGAAATGGAGAGAGAAGTCTATCCCCAGCGGAGTCGACAGAAAAATCTATGAGAAAATAAAATCTTTTCAAACTTTATTTTTTAAATATAATTATTTCATATAAATATTTAATTTAATAGAATATAAAAGAATCTATATTGTATAATAAATCTATATTATTTAAATAGAGCTGAGAAAAGGAGAGAGAAAAAGATTTTTAAAATAATTTTTAAGATAAAATATATCCTATTTTATTTATGGAAAATAATTTGCTTTATTTATATTTTTGAATATTCTCTTTCAATTGAATATGTATAATCAGATATGAGTCCGCCTCGAAAGACAGACTGATATCCTTCTATTGATTCTAAAGAAAAAAAACAGACAATTCACTTTCCTAATCAGGTATGACATAGGGAATATATAAATCACCCGAAAGGACAATCCGTATTTTCCCTATTTACCTAATTAGATTAGTAAATTATCGATTCATCCCTAAAATCAAGTATACAGACGATATTTGATTTATTCATGAAAGTAGATCAAATACCTATCTATTTCTTGACTGTAAGAAATGGATTTAAATAAAAGTATAAATAAAGCAGGATTTTCTATTTAAAAATAAGATTTTTATCTTCTCACATGATTCGCTTTATTTATTTTCAGGATATATTTCTTCCGATTAAACCTACAAAGTCGGATATTATGCTGCCCCGAAAGACAAACTAATATCCTCCTATTGATTTTAAAGGGAGAAGCAGTACAATTCATTCTCCTAATCAGATGTAGTATAGAGAATATTCAAATCATTCTGAAGGGATGACGAGTATATTCTCTAATCGACCTGATTAGATTAACGAATTGTAAGTTCATTTCTATAATTAAATATAGAAGATATTTGATTTGTTAGTAAAAACAAATCAACTATCTAGCTATTCATTAATTATAGAAATAACTCCTAAATGTGAACAAAGCCTAATCTACTTCCACAGATCTTTTCCCTACCTCAAAAAAGAACTTAGGTAGGGTTTAGATTATTCTGGGATCTAGACTTCCTACAGGGGCAAGCCCCTATAGTTAATTACATCTCCTAAGAGAACACTCTCGATTTAAATGAAGACTAATTGATTCCAAAATTATATATAAATTTAATTAAATATTTGGGTTAATTTAAATTTCCACGATCAGTCTTTAGATTATAGAGTTGAATTTAGAAGAATTAGAATTAATTAGAAAGAGGAATGTGCAGAGAGAAGTGTATACGATCTGGACTTACCACCTGCCTAGAGTGGGCTGCTAGCTAACAATCCTAATCACAATAATTCACCAATGATGCAAGAGTTAAGGTAGCTCTATCCTAGGAATCAAGGAGTTTATTAAAGAATCTGAAAATAAATGCAGTGAGATATGCTTACAAAAAAAATATAAAAATCTACTCGTATATGAATGATGTATGAAGCAAATTATATATGAAAGAGCTAATTTTATTAATATAATTTTCATCGGTTACACCCCAGAATTTGCAGTAAAGTAATGGTGGCCAAGACCCACCGACAACAAACCTGGGTTCTAAGCCTCTGAGAAAATAGGATTAAATATAACTGCTTATGATCTTCGGGCTCCGGGTCTTCTATGGAATTCCAAAAAGGAATGTCCTTCTAAAGAAGGACATTACTTTTTGGAGCCCCATTTGTATATTTATAAGTAGTTATCTTTAATTCTTTTACAGACTCAATCTATATACAACAATTCTAGGAAATGAAAAGCAGTACATCAGATCCTAAAAACATTCTACTGTTGCAGTAATATAAAAGAAATGAAATAAAGCAGTTATATAATGATACATGTTATGAGTGCGTTGTGTACAGTTATAAATGCAAGAAAGTAAAGACATAAAAGTAAGTACACGGTCCTCACTTTGTTCAATTCGCTCTCTCGTGTACAGACAGAAAAATAAATATGCTATGCTATGCAGCACAGAAAAGTAAGCAATCACACATAGGTGTCCTCTAGGAAAGACACCCGCAAGCAAACCACAACAAGCCATCACCCTAACTTAGGCTAAAGATGGTAGTCCTAGCAAGCATCTAAGTGTGTGAAGAAAGCTGTGTGGCTTGGATAGGTCCTAATTGGTTTATTTGTTTAAATTTCATGTATTATTAAAATTGATTTATTACAGGCTGAGGGAGTTTGATTAAAGTTTAAACAAAATGTATTAATGAATTTTTAAATTATTCCAATTTTAATTGTTAAATTTTATTAATTTAGATTATAAAGAATTTATAGATTGATAATTCCCTAAGTGCAGGAAATCATCAATTAATAAATCCTAGGACTTTCAAAATAAATACCCGCCTTAGACAGAAGGTATGTATTCATTTTGAGAGTCCCCAAAATTTATTAAGGAGAGAGAAAGGGACCTTATCCATGTAATACGACGTGCCCTCCTGAAGGAATCTAGCACGCCGTATAAGGTCGGTAGTTTATTATTTTTATTTGAAGATCTCCAAATCCAAATGGATTAATGCCTTCCTAAAAGGAGTCGAGCATAATCCATAGGAGATCTCTTTGTTATTTAAATGTTTTAAGGATCTTTAAAAATCAAAATGTCCAAAGTCCTCCAAAAAGAATCAAACTTTTGGCATAGAAGACCCAAATTCGTTTAATCTAAATCAATTATCAAATTTGATTGATTAAGATAAATTTTAATCGACTAAATTATATAATTAATTTAGATTAAAAGACTATAAAATTTAATTGAATAATTAATAGATTTTAATTAATAAAATTCAGAAATTATTAAGAATTAAATGTTTATTAAATTATTAAGGATTTGAGATTTGATTTAAAGAGATTTGATTTTAATTGTTGGTTGGATACCACCTTTGTTTCACACCGAGGCCGTGAAGTTTATTTCACCTTCATTAGGTCTAAGCTAATAGCCTAATAGGCCTGGGTTACCCAGTGGTACCTGATATAGTTAAGTAGCTTGAGTTAGTTAAGAATTAGGAGTTAATAAATTTTATTAGAAATATGTTGGTTTACTGATTTTAGAAGTTTATTAGTCATTTTTAGGGTTTTAGAGCAATTTTTGGATTATTAGGAATTTTTGCATTATTTTAATCATTTAATTAAGGTGTCAAAAATTGGTTTTTTATTAAAAGGTGTTTTCTATAAAGTTAGTATTTTATTAAAATATTAGACCTTAAGATGATCAATTAAAAGGTAAGTTTGCTGAAATTGGATTTTTCTGGATTTAGTTATGAAGGTTTGAAGTTTTGAACTAGTTTTTAACCTATAGTTGACCATTTTGTTGACGTTTTTGAATTTAAACGTTTTCTAGAATTTTTATATTTTAATAAATATTAGGCCTTATTATGAGTTGAATGCAACTGAGTTTGGTCAATTTGGATTTTTCTTGAATTAGTTATGATTTTTCAAAGATTGGGGTATTTAATGAAATTTTTAAAATTGTTTAATTAAGGCCCTTTTTTATGATTTTGCTCCAAATAGATTTCAAACCTCTTGAAATCAGCTCCAAAGGCCAAGGATGACCTAAAGAGGGATTTACAAGTGCTTAAGAATTTATTGGAATTTTTAATTATTATTAATTAATTAAATCAATTAAAAATTGGATTTTACTTAAAATTAAATTAAGCTTTAGTTTGCTGTCAAATCAATTTGATTATATTTTTCATTAGTTAAGAGTTTAATTCTGGTCAATTAGAGATATTATTTATAATTTTTAGATTTAATCTTGATTTATTACATTTTTTAGAAGTTTAGGTGATTAATGATTAATTAGGGGTTTGATTTAGACTTTGAATTTGTATTTGAAAGTTAGTTAGGATAATTTGATATGTATTTGAAAGTTAGTTAGGATAATTTGAAGTTGATTTAGATTTTGAAGATTTTTATTTGATTTTATTAAGATCAAAGAAAGAAGAATCCTTAATCTACTAGTTGTTTTGAGATCAATTAATGTCCAATCAAGATGTATTTGATTAACAAGGTATATGACACTAGTTTTCTATGTTTATGTTCAATCCCAAAAGGGATATATATGGTTCTTCCTAGATTGATCTAAATTTACTAAGACACCACCTTAATTATTGTCCTTAGTGTCACTAAGTTATAGGAATGAAATCAATGTCTACTAACCCTTTGGACACTAATTATAAACACATCAAAGAAAACATGAACAAGATAAAGTGTCCTAACATTCTATGGAATGAGAATAGTGAATTATTGTAATTATAGGTCATTTGATGACTTATAACTTGAACAATTTACTATAAATGGATAGAGACATCAAATTAAGATGATATGATTTTGAGAAATATACATGTATGGATATACACATCAATATCTCCAAATCAAAAATCAACCTATTTTGATGTGATGATCAAGTATAGTTCCTTAGCATATTTAAACAAGATTAAGCATAATATTTAAGGTAATTTTTAATTAAACTATACATGATCAACATCTAGACCTATTGCTAGTGGAAGGGAGACTTCACACTAACTCCATAGAACTCTAATATGCAATGATTGTATTTAGTTTGGATTATTCATGAATTTCCAAAAATCTAAATCAAGATTTGACCTAGATCTTTGTAAATCCATAAACTGAATGAAATTGCATCAGATGGCCTTAAGAAAATTACAGGAGATTAACCTTAGGCCCTATTATGTCTCTGCCAAATTTTAGCTCAAGATAATATATATATTTTTATTTAAAAATAGAATAAAGATTTCATTATTATTGAAATTATTAAAAACATATATGACTCAAAATATTTTTTTACTATTTTTATAATAAAATACTTGGAAATACGAACAAAACAAGCCCAAGAACTCTAAATTTGGACAAGAAATGATGTTCCTATGCAATTTTTAAGTTCTGGGTGATTTTTTGAATTATTTTAAATGTTCTAACTACCCGGTCAAACGGCGGCGCTGACCGGAACACGCGGCGAGCGCGGATTTAGCCGCGTAAATGGCGGCGGTCAGTGGAGGGTCCCGCCACTTTTCCATGATCTTGAACCGTTAGATCTACCGCGGTTCTGATCTAATGGCCAAGATCAGATCCCGCGATCGATCCAAACTCAGTTTGATCGGACGGTAGATCTGAATCCCACTGTTTAGATCTACGGTATAGATCTATCCAAACGAGGATCTAACCCGCCCCTGTTTTAAGGAATCGAAATAAAGTTCGAATCTGACTCAATCACAGCCGTTGTTCAGATTAAAAGAAATCCAACGGCTGAAGGGTCGTCTTCCTCCTCCAGCCAAAATCGTAAACCCTAGACCTATTTTCTTTTCGTTTTCACAAAATACTCAACCAAACATCTTAAAATTTTAGACAGAGGCACATTAGGACCTAAGAAGGAGTGGGGGAGTTTTCTTTAAGCCATTGATGCAATATTCGGTGAGTTATTTAAGAACCTATAAAAACACCTAGGGTTTAAGATTTATCACCGTAGAATGGATCGATTGGGTTGATTCTTTCACAGTTGAATTTGTAGGCTGTCAACGCGTTGTTCTCCTTCAGGCTTCGAGCTTGGAGGATGCTTCTACGCGGAGTAGGGATGACTTGGACGGAGCAAGCTTTCGGTCAACTACTGATCTCGTCGCCGGCAGCTTCAAATGATGGGAAATCACTGGCAGAATGAGGGAGGAGCTCTGGGGAGTGGAAACGAAAGCTCAGAACGATTGGAGAGAGACTGGAATGCAGGATAGCTTGGAAAAGAACCCATCCCATCTCTTTTGCTCTATTCAGCATTTGGATCCAAAAGGAGCGGCTGGGATTGATCAGGGAGGTCTCTTGGATGTTGGACACCTGGCTTAGATGGTTAGAAGGACAGGAGAGTGGCTATACTGGGCAGGATGAGCTGGCCACTTCTTTGTTTGTCTTCACATGGGGGGGACCATCTGAGCTGGCTGGGCTTGAACCAAAACCTGGGTTGAGTTAAATCAACACCCAGGAAGGTTCTGGAAGCATTCAGATTGGCTGGACTGGCCTGGGTTGGAGTGAGGTTTGATTTGAGTTGGCTTGACCAAGAAACTTATTTTCAAGCTCCCATTGATTGTTTGACCAGTCAATGGGTCAATGAATGCTGAGGTGGCAGTGAAGGAGTTTAGTGAACTGTTTGGATTCATTGGACCCAATGCCAAAGTGGAGGAGATGAGGATTTAATAGAGTTTGACCAATTTAAAGAATTGGTTTGACTGTTTGACCAGTCCACTTGCCATGTGGACTGGTGATGTGGCATATGGGGATGCAATGGGTGCTGGTGAGGTGGACCTAAAGCTTGGAGATTGATGTTTGAGCATATGAAAACCTATAAGTAGGAGCTAGATTATGATTTTGGGTTTGACTAAGTCAAAGGTTCGATTGACTTCAAATAGGTTTGAGTGGACTGGACTCAAGTTTTGATATTTATTTTGAGGGCTTTAATAGGTTAAGCAGATCAAATGGGTTGAAATAACCCATTAAGGGTTTTAAGGGGTGATTGGGTCTAATGGGTTGACTGGGTCAACTAGGTTGACCTAGGGTGTGGGTCTAGGCTGGATAAATTTGATTAGACATTTGGAGTTTAATGAGGGTGAGTTTAGGGTTTTAAAAGGCTGTTGGGGTCAAAAGGGCTTGATGGGCCCTTACTGGGCTTTTAGGCCAAAATTGGTTGACTTGGTCAACCAATTGAGTTCAGGGTCTGGAAATGGATTGACCAAATTTAGAATATCATTTTGAGTTTATTGAATGTGGTCCCAGGGTTTGGAAAGATCAATTTGGTCAAAATCACCATTTGAACCCTTAAGGGCCTTCTTGGGTCAATTCTGTTGACTTGGTCAACCAGGTTGACCCAGGGGTTGGGAATGAGTTGAACAAGTTTGGTTTGGCATTTGGAACTTGCTGGAACGGGTTGCATTCAATTTGGAGCTCATTTGGTTTGAAATCGCTATTTGAGCCTCCATAGGGGTATTTTGGTCATTTTGATCCCTGGCCAAATAGGGGTCAAATTGAGCCAGCCCAGAGGCAGTTTAATGTTCAGGGAGTCAGGATTGAAGGTCTGAAAGTGATTAGAGACTTTGGGGAGGTCTCTAAGGCCAGGGTTTAGTTAAGGGCAGGTCCTGTGGCATGGGTTGTAAATATTTGAAGGTTTTTACAGCCTTTGGATTCCAATTTAGTAACTAGGGTTAAAGAGCTCAGAATGGGCTCAAATTTGGAGGGTTGACACTAGAGACATGCCCCATCAGTATGAAACTAACAGATCTTGAATCTGAGTTCATTTCACTGGCCTTTAAGACCAAGCCTTAGAACCTTGGATTTGGGTATGGATTTGATTCGGTTTGGATTGACTTGAGTCTGGATTGGGTTTAAGATTGACTTGAGTCTGGATTGGGTTTAGGATCTAATTAAAGACCTCATACAAAAATGATGTCAACACGCGTTAATATAAAAAATAGGTTACAGAGTCCTTAAAGGAAACTATCGACTCACTAATGCTCAAATGAGCTACAAAACAAAAGCAAAAGAAAACCTATGAGCCAATTGTCTCAACTACCAAAAAATACAAGGTACCCCTACTGATGCTATCGAGAAGCATCCAAAAAAGAAAGATAAAAAATGATAATAAAGCTCAATCTTTCTGCCAAAAATTTTTAAGTCTTTCTTGACCAGCTTCCTCTACAAAAAAGAAAAACTACAAAAAAGAAGGCTACACACAAACATAGTATGAGCCAAACACATTTGAGAAAAGGAATATGTAAGTATACAATAGATAAAATAGACCCAAGTGGAGCCAATCTCAAAATTTAGATCATAAGAGCTTAGAGTACAAATAATAAACATAGTCTCATTAGGATTATCCACAAGCCACTCAATCCTACCAAAAGCAGTCCAACAACACCTACTTAGAGTCTCACTGACAAAGCACAGTTAGAGATAAATAAATAATTGAAAGTCAAGATAGCCCCAAACAAAATAGTATAAAGTGGAAAGAAGACAGCAACACAAGAACCAGCAAGAAAGAGCTGGCACAACCCACTACTCCCCACATACCAGTGAAAGAATTCCAGCATATACAAACAATACTAGCAAAGACAGCACCTCCACAAAATCCACTGAATATGGTCCAGAAATAGTAAACTTGAGAGCCTGAGAACCACACAGAACCAACAAAAATGGTAGCCAGTAAAGGAAAATTGCACCCCAACATAACCTCCAAAACACCACCAAGTAGGAGAGCAACAATGGGACAAACCCTCAGCATTCACATTAAGAAAATCATTGCTCCCATCAAAATTCACAAGAACCATAGCAACACAGAGGCAACCATTAAAATGTAAAATGCTAAAAAAGAAACCCAGATACTTCCAGGTTAAAATCCAGCAACCAAAACACATGAAGGACCACCGCCAGCAACAGAAGCCAGTAAAATAGCCCAACAACACAAAAAAGTAGCAACAAACCCGCTCCTAGAAAATAGAAAATCAAGAGGACATAACAGCACAAGGAGATCCATAAAATTATGTGTTAACATAAGTGATCCCACATGCATCAAGATAGATAAGACCATTAAGGTGAGTAGGTATAGAAGATTTAATAAAATCAGTAAAACAATCAAGATTACACCCATAATTAGCAAGCCAAGAAGCACAGGAATTACCAGCCTTACCAACACGAGAGAAAGAAGTATTCAAAAATAACATCAACTTCTTAATTTCCCTAACAA
Source organism: Dendrobium huoshanense (assembly GCA_016618105.1). Classification (NCBI taxonomy): domain Eukaryota; kingdom Viridiplantae; phylum Streptophyta; class Magnoliopsida; order Asparagales; family Orchidaceae; genus Dendrobium; species Dendrobium huoshanense. The sequence continues at coordinate 13,990,976 of CM028357.1, read as the reverse complement.
TATAGAAAATATTTGGGCTACAACACACTTTCTCCAAAACCTAAAAATGATTGATGTTAAAACCAAAATTCACTTCAATGACCAAATTAATTAAATTCAAAGGGATGCAAAGTTGGATACCATAAAGAATGGCCATACTAAGAGCATAATCAATATTACCATTATGAGCGGGGCCTGCAGAAGCCACAACCAAATGGCCATTAGTATCTCTAATCAAACCACCACAACCAGCACCATACTCCAAATGGAAACCATCAACATTATGTTTAAAGACATTAGGAAGAGGCTTAATCCAGTAAATCACATTGATAGCAGTAGAGGCCTTCATCCAACCAATCCCCAAAGAAGAGGTAATATGAAAGCAATTCATAAAACTTTTAATAGTAAGCAAATTGATAGCTACAAGAGATAAGATATTGTCTTTAACCTTTTAGATTACATTGAGGTTGTTCATCCTAACTCCATTGAACATGGAGTTATTTCTCTCTAGCCAAATAAACTAAAGAATAAGGGAAGGAATAATTTTGTGAATGTGACCTTTATTATCAACAAACCAAGATTTTAAGTAAAGCGTTAAGGGGGAGATGAGCATTAAAGATATTTAATTGAAACAAATCATCAAAGTAGATCCAAGTCCTAACAGCCATAGGACCATAAACAAACACATGAAGCATATTTTTAGTATGAAAATAACATTGGTATTTCGAGGCAAGATTGAAACCTTTTTTAATGAGATTGTCCTCTGAATAAATTTATGAAGAACACTCCACATAAACAAAGAAACCATAGAGGGGATGCTCTTATGCCAGATGTTAGCAAAGTTATTATCGAAGTTACCTTTAATTCTAAAAGAATGCCAAGCATTTTTAAGATGAAAAATCCCATCTTTAGAAATATCACACAGAATAATATCTTTAGAATTAAAATTAATAGGCAGGTTAAGAATTCTTGAAATAATGTAATCAGGAATAAAATTAGAGAGCTTCTCATAATCCCAACAATTGTCCTTGAAGAAAAAACTAACTTTAATAGAAGCATAAGAAGTAGAGTGCAATATAGAATCAATAGAATCCTTACCAAGCCATTTATCCTGCCAGAAAAAGATGATACCTTCTCCAAGCCCCCACGAGATAAAGGGCTCCACCTCCCATTTAATTTTAGAAAGCCTTTTCCAAACTTTAGAGTCTCCAAGTTTAGGATAAATATTGGTAGGGTGATTACCCACACAATATTTAGAAGTCATAAATTTAGCCCAAAGATTCTCTTTAGAATGCAACTTAAACCAAAGTTTAGAAGAAAAAGCCTTGGCAATGTCAGAAAGAGACTTGCAACCAAGACCACCTTCAGCCAGCACACCATAACATTTCTCCCAAGAAGCCCAAGTAATTTTAGAAGAAGAGAGAGTATCTTTCCAAAAAAACTTATTAATAATCTTGTGGATCCTACTACAAATAGTTTGAGTAGGAAAAATAGTCTGAAACATATAAACAGGTAAGGCACAAAGAACACTTTTAATTAAAGTCACCTAACCACCATAACTAAGAAAGTTAGAGTCAAATGATAAAAGCTTATTATGACCAGAAGCAACAAGATCATCAAATAAGAAAGTTTGTCTTCTACCTTTAAACAAAGGAACACCAAGATACTTAATAGGCAAGTTGTAATGAGTAAAGCCAGTAACATCTTTAATAGCAAGAATACGATCATTAGGAATCCTTTTATAAGTAATAAAACAACATTTGTTTTTACCAAAAGAGAGACCACTAACTAACTTAGACATATTGAAAAAATCCATAATTTTCTAAATTCTATTAATAGTAGCATTAGTAAAACAATGAAGTCATCAGCAAAGCACAAATGTGATAAATGAATGCCTCCCACACTTCTAAAATAAAGTCCAAGATTAAGTTCAAATAAATTGGAGAGACCCCTAGACAAAAATTCAGCTTTAATAATAAAAAGAGTAGGGGAAATAGGATCACCCTATCTTAAGCCATGCGAAGAGTTGAAAAAACCATGGTTAAAACCATTCAAAATAATAAAAAAATGAACATTTTCAACTTAATTTTTAATAAGATTAATAAACACAGTGTTAAAATTAGAAATATTCAGCATTCCAACTAATATTGTCATAAGCCTTGGCAATATCAAGCTTCAAAATAATATTATCCCCTATAATCCTAACATCCAAATCTTGACTTAATTCTTGAGCCAAAAGAATATTATCCGTAGTAGCCCTACCTTTCACAAAGCACACTTGATAAGGAGAGATAATTTTAGGCAAAATTGAAGATAGAAGATTCGCAATAATTTTAGAAATCAATTTATTGAAAAAAGTACAAAGACTGATAGGACAGAAATCATTCCATATTTGAAAAGAATTACTTTTAGGAATAAGCAGAAGCGAAGTGGAAGTAAAAAATTTAGGAATTGGATTACCAGCAAAAAAATCTAAAGAAGCTGACAAAAATATCATCATATAATATGCCAACTTTTTTGAAAGAAAAGAGTCGTGTAACCATCAGGACCCACCATAGAATCACTATTCATTCCAAAAAAAGTATCTTTAAATTCCTCCAAAGATGGAGTAGAAGAGAGGAACTTATTATCCTCATTAGATAGAAGGTTGGGATTAAAAGAGTGATCCGTGGCCTGAGTAGGAGTAAAAGCTTTATTAAATTGTTTTTTAAAATGAAGCACAGCTAAATTAGAAATTTCAGCACTATCATTAGAATAAGAGCCATCCTCTCTTTGGATGTTGGTGATACTATTCTTCTTCCTTTTCTCTTGGTTAAAGCATGAAAGTACTTAGTATTACTATCACCCTCAACCAAGTGCTTAGCAGCAGCTTTCTGCTTCCAAAAAACCTCTTCATGGGCTTGAAAGTTAAAAAGATCAAGTTTAGACTGATTAAGCAATGAAAAATTAACATCAGAAGGATCATTTTGACACAACTTTTCATTAGAAGCCACACATTGTTCAGCTTGAAGTATATTAGAGAAAATATTTCTAAAAATATTGCGATTCCACCAATTGAGAGCTTGTTTCAACCTCTTAAGCTTAAACTAAAACCTTTTTGTACCAACAATAGAGTTATCAAGTTGAAGGGGAGTTTGCCAATTATACTTGACAACCTCAAAAAAGGCGTTGTTAAGTAACCACATATTTTGAAATTTGAATTGAGAAGGAACCTTAATTTGTATAATTTTAATATTGATAAGCAAAGGGGAATGATCCGAAAAGGTTCTACTAAGATGTTGAACATTAGTAAGATTAAAATCTTTAATCCAAGAATCATTAAAAAGCACATGATCAAGCCTTTGTCATAAGTGACCCCTATTCCAAATGAAATTATTACCATCAAACCCAATATCAATCAAGTTACAACACAATATCATGTTATTAAAATCAGACATAGAGCGATATGAAGGAAGTGACCCTCCAATCCTTTCAGAAGGAGTAGTGATAGCATTAAAGTCACGTCCAACCATCCAAGGCAATTGACAGATACTATTAAAATTCATAAGCTGATCCGATAACACTTTCCTAATATAAAGGGAAAAAGGAGCATACACAAAGGAGGCACAACATTGAAAATTAAAAGCCTCAATTTTACAGTGTATAACTTGGATAAAATCTCCAATAACATCAATTTTAATAGTATTTTTCCAGACGAACCAAATTTTATTAGATATGTTTGAAATATCATGGCTAAATCCAAGAAAGCAAGAAGTACTAGTCAATCTAGAAGCTGGGATAAGGGGTTCAAGCAAAAAACAAGAATATAAATATGATGAACATGACATAAGTTTTTAACACATATCCTAGAAGAAGAATAACCAATGCCCATAACATTTCAAATAATAGTACTAAACATAAGAATTATTAATGAGAAGTATTTGAAAAAGTATTTCTAGCAGCGTTTCTAGCAGGTTGTAAAGAAATGTGCTTGGGCTTCCGCCCTCTTTTACTTTGAAATTTGATAAAACTTGTATCATTATCATCTTTGGCAAAGCATCTAGCCACAGTAAGCACATCATTAGTATCAGTAAGAGTATCACTATTATAATTTGAGGCTAAAGGAGTCTTACCATCATTAGTTTTTTTTCTATGTAAATCAGGAAAATCATCCTCCATAAACTTACCATCATCATCCCATTTTTCAAAGGCCTGTTGCTCCAAAACTTCAGTGCTGGATGAAGGTAACAATTGATGCCCCATGGAAACAAATTCTCCATCTTCTAAAGCATTATAATTCTTACCACCATCAATACAAACCAACTGAATAGAATCATTAGAAACCGTGTCAGCAACCGGAATATTTATCGGGTTAGTAATCACAAATTCACTATATTTAGTTATAATATGATTGACAATGTAGGGAGGAGAAATAATAACATTTTGCACATTATTATCCATATTGTCCTCACGATTAGTGGAAGAAACCTTAATTAAATCACTAGAAATAGTATTTAAAGGAGCAACTTCCTATTCTTGAGGGACAAAAGCGATAACTCCATTAAGATGATCCTCCCCGGTATCAACCAAAGGGCCATCCCCCAAAGGTTTTTCAGTATAAATAGTCTCAAAGGACTATTTCAAAGGGCCATCAAGATGATCCTTCTTATCAGGACATAAATGAGGATTTTTCCTAAAACATTCATTTATAGCATGTCCATGCATCTTACAAAATGAACAAAAGATAGGAAAATTTTCAAATTCCACTTTCTAGAAATAACCTTTAACCTCTAAACCAATCCAGATTTCATTTGTGTGCTTCTTAGAGACATCTAATTTAACCAAAACCCTAGCAATTGACGGCCTTGAAACCAAAGCAGTCGCTTGATCGGTCTGTAAGGGACGGCCAAAAATGGAAGCTAAACCAAATAAAATTTGATGATTAAAAAAATGCAAATGCAAATTAAGAAATGAAATCCAAACTGGAGCAATTGGAGATTCCTCCCTAACATCAAAATTCGGAGTCCATTTCAATAAACGCATTTGACAAGCTTGAATATAGTAGGAACGACGAGCAAAGATCTGACTATAGTCAAGTTCATTAGACAACTGGATAGCAATATGCCTATGATCAAGTAGATGAAAAGAGCCAGTAAGATTTTGGTTAACAAAAATCTTTTGGATAACATCAAGATTTGGTCTTCTCAAAACAAATTTACCAACCAAAGTCAAAGCATAAGGAGCAGCTAAAAGATAAACAACTGAGTCCTCAAAAAGATGGGCCGGACAACCCTTAAAATACTAATGAAAAAAATTTAGTTTCAGACTAGACGAATAGCCATCAGCAAGAGCCTCCTTGAATGATCGTGTTTTCCCATCAAAAGATGAATCAACCAGGAAAGATGATGACAGTGTCGTCATCTCCCCACACAAAAACACAACGAGAAGAAAATAATTCAAAGCATGTAAGAAAGATAGAAGCGAAGATAAAAAAAATCTAAACTGATCCAACCACAAAATTCTAGCCAGGCGGGCCAAAATCGAATGCACAGGAGGAAGCCCTAAATCATCCAGGAATTGCCTCAGAGTAGAGAAACGTTAGAGAGATGAAGAGGAAATAGTGTGAACTTGAACTGTCCCTAATTGAATTCCAACTAATCATACTAGATGATCTATATCATATAAGATGATTAGGTATAATCATAATATTCAGTAGCCAAAGAAAAATTTAGGCAATATTTTAATATTTTGATTTGTGTTTAATCGTACCATATGATACATATAGTACAATATGATATATAAAAATCATGCCTCAATTAATCCTATAATTAGGTCTTCAATTCTTGATAAATTATTTAATTAAATTGAATAAAATGATCGAAGATGATCGTACTGTATGGCTTGATTCCTGCATAGGATGATAATTAAATGTTTCCCCTCACACTAGACGGTTAGCTATGTTTTTGTAATGATCGAATAGGATGATCAGAGAAGATCGTACTGTATGACCATTCCTCCATGGGATAATAATTTAATGACACCACTCATACTCGATGATTAGCTAAGTGTTTGTATTAATCGTAATAGATGATGTGCTAAATCACACATGATGATCAATATAAACACTTGAACTGATCATACAATAGGTTATAGTTTGTACCAGCTGAAAGTACTATTTTGAACTAATCATGTAATATGGACTTGGATCGTACTGGATGATCAAAAGTGCTAGATTGAAATTTAGGGATTTCTTGGAAACTTTTGCTTCCACATTAAGGGGATTAAGGTATTTTCTTTTTGTTTAAAATTTTAAATAACCAATTTTCACTGTAACTTTTGGAGAAGGGGTGCCTCCTCAAAAGGGGGTCACAAGGACAAGGCCCGGGTAACTTTTTAAAAAAAAACACAGGTCTCCGTAAAGTCGTAAGACCATGTATGGGGGCTGACACCTGCCTAGTGCCGGAAGGTCAAGGAAGTTGGTGACCTGATGACAAGGGAGCCGGCGATCGAAGCCCCACCCACCTTTTGTTTAGCCTCAGGCTAATTTCTTTATGTTTAACATCCTATACAAACTTTCAATTCTGTAGTCTAAATAACAAACCCAATTTATATTTTTTGTTTCTTATATTGTAAGTCATAGGGTTTATTCACTCATTAAGACATTCTTTCTTTTTGATTATAGCTCTCTGAGAAGTAGTAAGCATGTGAATCCTTTAAGGACTTGTAATTTATTCTTTTGGTTTTTAAGTATAAGCCTTGATATGGGTTTCAACTACAAAAAATATTGGTAAAAAGAAAAATTTAAAAATTTATAATATACTTTATTAAAATCATGAAAATATAAAATCACTTGCATTGTATTTATATTAAACTTGATAAATAAAGTAAAATAATGATTTTTTAACTTCTAATAATTAAATCCTAAAATACCTAATTCAAAGCTAAGTCAAATCCAGCCTCCTTGAAAAATAATTAAAATATTAATTAAATATTTTTATTCCAAATGGGTTCAAAGCCACGTGAATTTTCCTTTTTATCCATAATAGTTCAGAGTTCAAAGCTTATGCAACATGGAATCGATTTGCAAGCTCAAATAATAAATCCTGATTCATAAAATGAACTTGGGCCGTTTAACTTACAAAATTCAAAAATAAATAAATATAAAATAAATGTTTTAAACCCATAATTTAAAATTGGGGTTTTAAATACTTAACAACTCAAACTATTAAAAATATATATTTAACACCAAAACTATCATATGTACTAATCCACCACCTAAAAACATATTTTTTCTCTATTTTATCATTGTGTTAGGCCCTGTCAAAAAGACTTATTCACATGTCGATTTCCCTTTGTTCGAGTGAAGGATTATCTTCTCCATTGCACTAAAGGGTCTAGAATGCCTCACCTTCCCTTGGCCTCACATCTTCTTAGGTCAAGAAGGTTTTCTTTTCTTTTATATTTAATGAATAACATATGGTATTGTTTTATTTTTCTTTTTTTCACCATTTGAATGTCTGAAATGTTGTTTGCTCTTTGTCTTCTTCAATCAAGCATTCTTCATCTAAAACCATCCATAGAATGGAGTATTATGTTTCTGATTGGTATTTGAAATATAGACATCAGAACTATTAAGCCCTTCAAAAACTTGAAAATAGATTGTTATGTTTATTATAAATGGGGTTCAACTTTTGCATTTCTAAAACTTTTAATTAAAAATGTTCTTTTCAATATAGGTGAAATTCAACTATGTTTTTTCTTCACTAATAAAAATATGCATTATTGAAACTTTTGATTATGAGCTTTTGATTATGCACTCTACAGATGGTTTTGGTTCTATATTTTATGACTAAATTATCACTTTAATTCTATGTAATGATAAAATTTTTCATTTTTAATTTTGAAGATGTATTTTTATTGCTTCTCAAGTCGTGAAGCCCTTCAACAATTAGTTCGAGCTCCTTGGTGATGCAAATCAGAAATACATCTAATCAAATATATTGTCATTGTAATTTACATTGTATAATATATACATTATACAAAATGCATAGTGATGGATGAAAATTCTATAGATGCTCCTGAAACAAATAAGAAGACGATTGTCAGTTTTTTGATGGTGTGATGAACTAAATGATTTTTTTATAACTATTTGTTACTTACAATATGGATTGGATAAGCCAATAATATCTCCGTGTAATGTTGTTTGCGTGGTTCAACTATGTGGACTTGTTAGCATGATGAACTGGTTACTTACCGTAGTAACTTTATCTATTACTTATCGTTATAACTTTCACTACTAACATGAGGAACTAGTTAACAAAACTAAAGGAAAAACTTAAAAAAAACTGCAACAATCGAATAAAACTGCGAACATGAGGTACTATCTAACAAAACTAAAGAAAAAACTAAAAAAAAATCAATAATCCAAAAATATTCTAGATTACCAAAACTTTCCCTAACCTCATAGAATTATCAATTCCGAAAATTTTGTAGGCATTCAAAAGACAAAACTAAACAAAAGTTACCCTATTCCAATGGCACAGTACTTAGACGACATATAGTCGCATGAGTAGTCGATGTAGTAGGAAGATGATCATTAGATATAATCTCATTACCAATATCATCACCTTCTATATTTAATGGATTCTTACATGTTCTTCAAGCCTCTTCAACCTAGCATTAAAAGATTCTAACATGTTGTTTATTTTTAATGTGCTTTAAGAATGTCTCCTTAGACCACTTGGATGATAATGAATTCAGGTAAGAGTAAACTTGTAGCCTGATTTTGAAGATCTCATCAACTTTCACATGTAAATCATGTAGCTTGTAAGTGTTTGCAATCATCTAAACCAAATTATTAAGCTTGATATTATCTTCACAACGAAATTAGTTTTTATTTTTATTTTTCTTCCACATGTGTCTCATGCACACTCTATGTTCAACATTTGGTAAAATAAGCTTTATATCTTCACAAAGGCCCTTCTCCATGTTGGAAATGAAGGCTAAATGTTCAATTTCACCACCAAAACTTTATTACGAGTTCCTCTTGAACCACTCCCATAATTTCATGAATTTTGATTCTGCAATGGCATATGCTATTGTGTATAGACCATTATTACCATCTAATTAAGATGCAGATAACAGTACACCAAGATACTTTGATTTGAGGTGGCAAGCATCAACCCCAATTAAATAACTACATCTAGAAATGAAACTATCAATTCATACTTTGAAGCTAACAAAGAATCATTTGAGTGCATTACTTTTGTTGTCACACATGTATGTAATGTGAGATATATGATTCATGTTGATTAACTCTGACCTCAGCATAGGCACCCATATATAGTTATCATTGATAGTGCCAGACATTAGATCTCTTGCTAACTCTCTTATGCACCAAATTTTTATATAGGGTAATGATAATCCAAAAGTTGTCTCCAAGTTATTGCTAATATCTTTGGCATGATATCAAGATTTTTCTATACATTGTCATTGATTTCATGAGCTGCACAACTGTAGGAGCTTGCTTGTTTTTAGCTTTATTGGCCACGTGGAATAAATGAGTTGAATCTTTCTAACTTTGATGGAGTGTCCATCAAGAGACAATGAGGCATGTACTCTACATGGAAAACCTTTGTATATGCATGTAAATATTACTCTAGATTTGTCACTAGCCTTTATCTTTATAGCATAATTCTTTAAAATTGCATTAGTCCTGACTTCTTGCTTGAAATTTTGGGAATAATCCTCAAATCGAGAACCAACACATAAACTATTTTTCTCATTAGTTTGAAGTACAAAGAAAACATCACACATATCATCTACAATAATATCATTATTTTTATCTCTCAGAAGCTTTAAGGCTTTCTGACTTCCACCCACATACATCATTCGAGTTTGACTCATATATCCACCAAAATTGGGGACAATGAAGATAAATTTACTCAAATCCATTTTTGTGTATGCAAATAATTAATGGGTTGGAAAAAGTAAAAAAAGTTAAGCAAAATGAGTTAGCCATAGTGAAAAAAAATGAATCAAAATGTGTGAAATTATTGTCTAAGAATCACTCGATTTGTATAGAATAATGTATAGAGCATAAAAAACAAATAAGCCAACAAAAATTCACTATTACTAGTGTTACAAACTTAACTATGCTTTGGTCTATAGTCCGTAACATTCCTCGATCTTGCAAAGATGATCTAAAGCTTGGGAAAGGCATGGCGCAATAAGTCATATTTATGAGAAGGGGAGTGGAGAGGCATCACTACCTACTCGAGTGAAGAAGAGGTGATAAGGTCGTTGGAGAAGCTTTTACATGGGAAAAAGCACTATCTCATAGAGGTTGGGTGGGATTTTGACGGAAACGTTATGGAGTGGTATTTGGAAAGTTATTAATGTTGTTTTAGGTGGTATATAAGTAAATATTATAGTTTGGGTATTGAATATATAATTTTCATAGTTTGAGGTGTTATGTATGAAAAAATGTATTTAAAATTGAATGAAAAAATAATAAAACCCTAAGTTAAATACAAATCAATACCAAATTAAGTTTTAAAGACCCTTAGAACAAACTTAAATTAAATAATTCCTCAAATAAGATAAGTAATATAATAAAAAATGAAAAAAAATTAATAAAATACCTTACTGACATAATTTAAAATGTAATAAAAATTAAAATCATTGAAAAAAAATTAGAAACCCTAAGTCAAGTAAAACCTTAAACCAAACTAAGTTTAAATGACCCTTAAAGTAAACTTCAAATAATAAATTAATTAAATAAAATAAATTGTATAATTTTTAGAAATTTATAAAGTCATTCCGAGTTTGCTTTCAACTTTTGTAATGATTCTATAAATTTTTAGAATATAAACAAATTCATAAAATTTCTTTAAAAGACACTTAACAATCTTGAAATAAAAGGAACCCTTAACTTTAAAAATATTTAAAATAGATTTATTCATTTATCTTATCCTTTTCATTAGAATGATTCTATTAATTAAAATTCCCTTGGAACATTAAATAAATCAAACATTTGAAAAAGGCCTAATAAGTTTGACTAGCCATATAACCTAGCACACATGTTAGCTTGTTTATTAGGATAACCAAGTCTATCATTAGGTTAGGAGCCCTATTTTGGATGTAGAATATATTATTTGATGCATGAGTTTATGTTTTCATTGCAAATCTATGAATGAGTTTAGTGGTTGTCCAAAAATGTTGTGATGCTTAAGTGATTTTGTGTTGAGGATGTGATGTTTAAGTGATAAGCGATGAATATTTTGGTGGGCTGTGATTAGGAATGCTCTAACTATTTATACTTTATCTAATCAAATTTTTTTATATATGGCCATACTTATGCATGTCTATTATAAAAGGGGGCTAATTAATTAAGTTTTAAATAAATTAATTTTTTTAGGTTCTTAGACTACATAGTCCCCTTAAATTTAAGAAAAAAAAAACATGTAGAAAATTATAAGCTTCTCATAGAAAATGTTATATTGTATGTGTTATGAATGATTATTTTAAATATTGAATGTTTTTTAACTAACCTTGTAAAGAGTATAGAGTCTTTTTCTTTTAAATTAATGTGAAAATAAACAATGCAATTATTCATCCTAAGGATAAAGAACCAAAAGAAAAAAACATTCTTCCTTTGTAGGTTTTTTCTCTTTCGATTGTTTTTTGGAGGATTATCGAACCTAAAAGTTATTTAAGATATATGGATAATCTCATTTTTAAATGAATTATACAAATTTTAGGTTTAAAATATGGGTTATAAATTTAAAGGAATTTATGGTTTCCTCTATTTATAAATAAATATAATTAAGTCAATTTTGCACATTTAGAATTTCTTTTAGACATTTGGACATTTTTATGTTTCCTTTTGTTTTAAGGAAAAATTAATTTTCTAATCATTTTTAAAAGTTCAAATCATTCATAGTTTGCATGGTCAGCTAATATGCATTGCAAAAGAATCAAACTCAAAATTAAAATTTGAATTCAATTTGCCTTAAGTGCGTAATCATCATTCATAATTCTAGGATAAATTAGGATTTTACTTGTTGATGGTCCAAAATTTTCAAAACAATAAAACAATAATTGCCTTCCCATCAAGCCTTTTATAAAACTTAAATCATGGTTTTAAAGTAATTGTGATTTGATTTCTTAATTATAGGATTAGATTAGTTAAGATTTAATTAGATCATACAGTACAATTGTAATCATGTAGTACAATTAGTTTAAATTCTCAAATTTCAAAATATTGCCTAATGTATGATTATCTAGGGGGTTTAATGATAACAATTGATCATCTTATATAATTTGGATCATATAATATGATTAATTTAAAATTAAATTTATTTAAATAAATGGTTAATTAGTTTTTGTTTGGCCTAGAACATATAATATGATATATAAAAAAAACATATTTAATTTTATTCCCCTATGTGTGTGTGTGCACGATTGCTGAGCTAAACTTATACCTTCTATAATTCATAGACTCAGAAAGAAAAAATAATTATAAACTCTTATATGCATCGATCTTAAACTATCCAATCTTGAGTCATGTCCTTTAGCTTGATGCATATTGTACCTGAAGTATTTGTACATAAAAAATAATATGTAATAATAATGAGTAGAAGAAGCTATATAAAATCTCAATAATACTTATAATCATTAAAATATAGGCTCCTAGTTTGCAAGAATCTTTCCTTATTTATGATTGCAAACATTGTTGGTTGGATTTAAGCCTGGAATCCACTTGTAGGAAAATGTAAGTCCAATAGTGTCAAGTGTTCTCGTGAATATCCTAGAAAGCTTAAAAATATAAATCCCTCATCACTATTCCTATATTTAATTTGACTAGATTAGGGTATCTACTTCATAGTAGTTCAGCAAAGCTTTAGGATTTGAGGTGACCCTTAAAGTACTTTTTCTCTTGCAATGTATTCCCAACTATCTCATAAAATATCAACTTAAACAAAAATAAATTTAAATCTAAAAAATGTAAAGCCCAATCATTGGGTAGATTGGAGCACTTATAAGATTCTCATAATCAAATGCTCCCTATTCTTCTTCCTTCGACACTAAAAGAATGGTTCAAGTTGGAGCCATTCTTTTCTTCAAAATTCAAAAGTCTAATCCTTATTTTAAACTTTAAAATCAAGAAATTTTTTTCCAAAGTTTAAATTAAGAGTATTCTTAAGAGATCCCTCTCTTAAAATATAATTAACTTTAAGGGCATGCCTTTATGGTGAAACTATAAGTCCATATTAAAATATACTCTATCTTATTTTTATAAGATAAGTAAAATATTGTTGGGAACATAGCGAATCTTTCAAAACCTACTTTTATATTCAAATACCTTAATACATTATCATCTTCATCTCTTTAGATGATAAATTATTAATCCTATTATATTTTAAAACAATAATGATGTATCTCCAAAAATTTATTTTCATTTTCAAATATCATTATAGAATACCATGTTTTCCTTTCAAGATAGTATGTTATAACCATTATAATGTTTGATTACGATAATGGAAAATCTTTAAAAAAAAAACTTGTTTTTATTTTTGAATTGATTGTAGAATACCATGTTCATCATTCTGGATGGTTGATAATGGAAAAAAATATAGTATAAAATTATAATTATTTTTATGAAAATTCTACCTAAATCTATCTTTCTATGTATAAAAGGTGCAAAACAAGGAGCATGCTTGAAGCACCATTGCGACACAACTGATTATAGTGCCACGCTAAGCCATGCTAAAGCACTATAAATAATATCGCTTTGATTATGATAGGATCCAAGGTAGAGAGTGAGGTTTCGATGGGCTAAAGTTGAAGCATTATAGTGCCATATCACCAATGTAGTACCAAATCTACATATCATCGTAAAGGTGATAATTAATGACACTTGAAAAAGTGAATTGATGTTATAATCTACGAACTTACATGTCAATTAAAATTTGTTTCATAGTAGAAAAAATAGCAATGTAGTGCTTGAAGTGCCAAAACTCTACACAAGTCAGCACCATGGTGCCATTGCAGCTATTTTTAAAATCTTGAAATAGATGGCTCATTTCTCATGTAAAGGGCCATGTTATGGGAGAGTGAGGATAACAAGAGTGAACTCTCTTTTTCTTTTCTATTTTATTGGAAGGTTGTGAGAGACTAGGGTAATATTGAGAGTTCAAATAGAGTGACAACATATTATATATTACTAGTATCCTCCCTTAACTACACAAGTTCTATCCCTCTAACTTGTGCTCTTATTTTCTATTTTCATGTGTAGAAAAACACTTCATACATATTATTTCAAGGATGTTCAATAATCAAAATATGCATTTATAAATTAATGGTGCACTAATTTTTATGTATATTAATGGAATATGTTATCTATGTAGAGAAATGCTATGTTATATTTCATATTTTCCTACTCTTAATATAACTGTGTAGCTGGCCATTCATCTTTATAACATTATGCTGTCTCATAAAAAGTGTTATTTATGACCTAGATCTAGGTATAGTTGAATCATCAATGGAAATATAAACAAATGTTAATTAGACCTAGATAGAAGTTAATTTAATATTTTTAGATCTTAAGGAGATATAAAAAATGAAGCAATAGTTAGAATATGAATGAACAATAAATAGTCAAATGATTTCTTTTTCTTTGATTCACATTAATTTGTTGTAATTTATATATTTTTTATTTTTACATAATTAAGAGCATTACTAGTTTAGAATATATATTTATAGAAGTGAAAATTCAAAAATAAATTGTACGTAAGATTTATCTTGTTTGCATTTATCTGGCAAGATAACTTAAAGTGGTTTGCTAAATTAGTAATCATCTTATTATACTTAAGTTAATCCTCATTGCATTGATACTTTATTCACCCTTTTATTAGTTTATTGCTACACATACACGTATATACAAAGCTATAATTTGCATAACCTTTTATAACATTGTGTGGTCTCATAAAAGTGTGATTTATGACCTAGATCTAGGCATAGTTGAATCATCAAATGAAAACTAAACTAGTGCCAATTAGACCTAGACACAAGCTAATTTAATATTTTTTGATCTTAAGGACATATTAAAAATGCAGCAATAGTTAGAATTTGGATTAACTATAAAGAGTAAAATGATTACTTTTGATTTTATCCA
Organism: Dendrobium huoshanense; assembly: GCA_016618105.1. Classification (NCBI taxonomy): domain Eukaryota; kingdom Viridiplantae; phylum Streptophyta; class Magnoliopsida; order Asparagales; family Orchidaceae; genus Dendrobium; species Dendrobium huoshanense. Next base: position 13,975,840 of record CM028357.1, on the reverse strand, counting down.
CATTTATTTGCTGTAATTTATATTTTTTATTAGTACATAATTAAGATAATTACCAGTTTAGAATATATATTCATAGAAGTGAAAACTCAAAAAATACATTGTATGATATATTTACCTATACTTGTTTGATTTTATCTGTCAATAAAACTTAAAGTGGTTTGCTAAATTAGTAATCATCTTATTAGACTTAAGTTAGTCCTCATTGTAATGACACTCTATCCATCCTTTTATTAGTTTATTGTTATACATACACTTATGTATAGAGCTGTAATTTGCATGCTCTTTTATAAAATTGTGCAATCTCATCAAAAGTTTTTGGTTTCATTGCTAGTTATTTAAAAATCATTTTCAATATGTTGACATTGATTCAAAAAATCACTAGTTAGTCTTGCTATTTTAAACTCCTATTACTAAATAATTACATATGTTCAACCTTGTTTATATTTAGATTATCATCTTGTTATTAACAAATTGGTTAGTATTGTTATAACAAAAAATTAAGAAAAACTTTGTTATTTTGTTGTACAATTGTTACATTTTTTTAGAATTGATGATTTATAAGAGATTGACGATTCCAATTGTTACCAAATGCAACAGATAGGTCATGCTTATGTTAGTTTACTTATTTCATCTATTCGGGTTTATTGATTTATGGATACATGATCATTACAATTTAGAGAGGTAGATTTTCTTTTAGAAATGTTTATATCTATTGCATTTATGGTAGGGTTTCAAGATTTACTTTCTCATTTTGACCTAGAGATAAAAAAAACAAAACACTAAGGAAAAATATAAAATTAAGAAAAAAAATAAAAAATAATTCAACATGGAAATTCCTATTAATGGTAATGTCTAACCTAGACATTTAAGATAGCATTACAATCTTTCAGTATATGGCATCCATCAAAACATTTATATATCAAACATTCTTGTGAACAACTTTAAACTTAAACCTGTAATCATTCAAATGGTTCAAAAGGCTAAGTTTGGAGGATCTCCTCTTAAGGATAACAACCTTTTTATTATTAGTTTTTTAAAAATATGTGCAACATTTAAATATAATAAAATTTCTTATGATGCCATTTGACTTATATTATTTCTTTTTTCTCTGAGTGATAAGAAACAATTATGATTAAATTTTTTTCTCAAGGCACAATCATAACTTTTTTTTTTTTTTTGAGAAAAGAAAAAAAGCTTTATTTATAACTAAAGAAAGAAAAACATATTACAAACTAATAGCATCTGATTCCTCCTTTAACAAATTCTTAAAAGGAGGAACCTTATTTATGACAATTTCTTCCCAATTGAAATAGCTAAATAAAGTATAGTTAGCACAAAGATCAGCAAACTTATTACCTTCCCTATTTACACAACTAAAAAGAACATAATTGAAATCTTTGATAAAAGAAAGATCTCCCAAATCTGGTCCGCCTCTCCTCACTATTTTCTGAAAAACTTTGATGATGTTTATGTTATCACCTTCGATAATTAAACCCTTCTAAGAAAACATCCAATCTTTAACAACATCCTTGATAGATTGAATAGCTAGAAGCTCCAAGCTAGATATATCCCAATGAACACAAGCATGAACAAATGCCAACAAGAATCTCCCCTTGTAGTCTCAAAAAACACCTCCAATCACAGCCTTGTATGACGTTAATAATGAAGCATCAACATTAACTTTGATCCAATCGGGTGGAGGAGGATACCAATGATTATCAAGCAACCTAATAGGTTTATTGACATCCAAGATACCAGAGTTAAAATAATTAAAAGAGTTTGAAACTACAGCAAAACTCACAGCATTAGTTGCTATCACCAACGCGATACTTTCCAATCCAGCATGAATTAACTCCCTAGCCTTCCAAGATAAGGATACGTTATTGAAAAATAAGTTAACCAACCAATGATTTTTATTTTCCAGCCATTTACAGCAAATTTCAAAGGAATTTAAATCAGGAATGCCAAAACCACAATTTTTAAATTGCTGCACAACATCTTTTTGTTTCCTGTATTTGGTAACAATGTGCTAAATATCTTCAACACCATCACATCCTCTTGGACATCCATCATTTCCGTGCAGTCTCCTATAGCATAAGAAATGATAAGTAGGAATTGCTTTGTTCAGAATTCTCCACCAAAATGTTTCCACCTGTGGAATAAGCTTTGACTTTTTAATCCAGGACCAATTAATAAAATATGAGTGATTATATTCCAATGCTTCAATTGCTAGTGTTGAGATTGACTTACCGGAATTGTTTAGAATGAGCTCCAAATTGTCTTCTGAACATTCAGAGTAAATCTTAATTCCTATAATAAGATTTGCAATATCTTCACCAAAGCATTTTTTAAGTTTCCTTACATTCTAGCATCCATTTGAAATAAACTTATCAACCGTTGTAATGCAACTTTCTTGATATTGCACAAAAGTAGGCCATCTTTTAATGCTTTTATCCAAATTACAAATATCTTTGAAGACATCAATCAATTCACCATTGGAAATTCTCCACCTCACTATCAATTTAAGGAACTTTCCTCCATCATAAATTAATTTCCATGCAGCAGAACCTGCTCTTCCCAAAGAACCATCATCATAGATCAAAACATATGTTGGGAAAAGAATTTTATGCATAAATGAATCTTTGTCTTGACTATATCTCCAAGCAATTTTAGCTCTTAATGGACCAGCTTTTTTTGAACAGGATACTAGACGACAGCCACCATAAATCTTCGTTCTACACATGAGATCCTAGTTAACATAATAGATTCCAACACCCCCATCCTTCTTGTTCCATATAAAGCTTATGCACAACTTATCTACCTCATTCAAAACACATTTTGGAACCAAGGAGAGTGTAGAATGAAAGTTTGGATAGGAAAGTAAATTCGCCTTTACAAGAGTGATTTTTCCAGTTAAAGAAATGAATTTGCCTCCCCAAACATTCATCATACTCAAAGCTTTGTCAAAAATGAACTAAAAAACCATTCTTACTAGTCTCCTTAATGCAATTTTGATGACCAAATAAGAGAACTCCTTAACCACCTTGCAATTCTTAATTATGGAGATAGTTTTTATTTTCCTTTTCTTCGTTGATTTTCTAAACAGAATTCTTGATTTATTAATGTTAACCTTTGGCCCAATCCACCTACAAAAATCTAAAGAATTCCTTTGATCTCCTTTACTATTTTCAATCTAGCTTCAGAAAAGATAATTATGTCAAATGCATAGAGTAGGTGAGAAATTTTTTGCCCATTTGGAGAAATATGAATACCAATAGTTTCCTTTTTTTTTCAAAAAGGAATTTGATATGAGTTGTGAACAAATAATAAACAAAAAGGGTGATAAGGGACACCCATGTCAAAAACCACTCCAACCATCAATCCAATTAGAAAAATTTCCATTTGTTAACAAAGAAAATGTAGGATTATGAACACAATAAAAAATTTAATTAGCAAATATGGACGGAAACCCAAAATAATCCAATGCCCTCACCAAAGTGGGCCATCCCATTGAATCATAAACTTGCTTCATATCTATTTTGAAGGAGACTAAACCTTTAAAAGATTTAGAATACCTGAACTTGAGGAAAATTTCTTGGGCAACTAGTACAAGATCAGAAATTGACCTTCCTTTCAAAAAAGCCACATGTTCCTCCGAGATCAACATAGGAATAACAATCAATAATCTATTCAAAAGAACCTTAACAACAACTTTATAAATAGTGTTGCAAAGACTAATGGTTCTATTGTTTGAAGGAGACGTAGGATTTTTTACCTTTGGGATCAGCACAATAATAGTCTCTTTCCACTCCTTACACATCTTCCCTGAACAAAAAAAGTGATTACCGCTTTCCAAAAATCTTCCTTAATAATTACCTAATATGATTTAATAAATGAATAAGTAATACCATCATACCTCAAAATAATGTTCCCATCGACATCCTTGATCACAGTTTCCATTTCTTCCAATGAGAATTATTTGTTCAACATAGCAATATCTTCCTCATTTAAACATTTCCACAGTTTGGGTGATCCTTCCATGGAACTTCTCCTATCCTTCCATTTTTTCTTAAAGAAATGGAATAATACCTCTTCAATTTGTTGTTGATCTTCAACCACCAATTTGTTCTCACCTTTGTTCTCAAGGTGATAACAATTTATTCTGCTTCCTTTGTTTGTAGATCTAGAATTTCCTTCTTCAAAATATCCTTTGATTGATTTAAATTTTTAAATTTTGCTTTGCTCTAATAAAATAAAGCCTTTAAAATTAGTGAGATGTTTAAAATTAAATTATAAGATCACAACAAATATTTTTGCCATTTTATTGCAAGATAATTTGAGCTTGTATTATTTACATAAAAATTACAATTTTCTGTTTCTTGATCTAAGCCATTTGGCTTAGTGAAGTATAAATTAGAATTAGATTGGGTTATACTTGCCTGTGTAAGAGTGTACTTCAATGTAAAAAAACTTCTTTGGTTTAAAAAAGTGAGGTTTGGAAGGAAAACTGGGGATTAGTGGAATCTAGCCTGAGAGTTGGCTATCATTGATGTAGGCCGAATTAGAATCCGAGCTAAACCATGTAAAAATATTGTGCCACTTATTTTTTCTCTTGCATCTATTTTCTTTATCATTTTCATAAAAAAATTGTGATTATTTATTCTTTTCCAAATAACATTAATATTATTTTAATTTCCTTCTTCAAAAAAAAAAAAAACCCAATTCAAACCCTCCCCCCCTGTGCCATAGGCATCTAACAATGTTTCCCTTCCTATGGAATACAAAACCCAAACTATAGAACCTCTTTTCTAATAAGGTTCTTTTCTTTTGTAAACCCTATTGGAGGACAAAATCAAGCTTAGAAAAAAAGAATTAAAGGTGTGGGAACATCTCATTTTATTTGTAAAAGGCTTGCATCATCCTAAGAGTATAATATAAGGTGTTAATATGAGAGCATTACTTGATTATATGTATTTATAAAGATTATAAAAATTTTTAATTAGGTGGCACATACCAAATTGCCTTTCTTTTTCTTTAAATATGTTTAAATTGAGTGATTTATTTTATATAGATCTTGGTTTACAAATACATAAATTTTCTTAACTTTCTTTATTTCTTTTATTCTTCTTATATATTTAATAGCATAGGCTCTTATGGTAAAAATTTATTTTTCCATTAAATCCATTTTACTTTTTGGTGAGATTATATGTACCTTTCTTCCTTGTTATATGAAAAAAAATTTCTCATATGCTAGTTGTAGCTAGGGGTGACTGAAGAAATAAAGTTGAGCCTACTTTTCTTATTGATATAGGGTTGTTATGCTATTATATTTTTCTTAGAAAGCCAAACTTTATTTTCATACAAACTACACTTACTATAGAACATTTAAAACATATTAACAAATATTTTCTTGCATTAGTTAGATGCATAAAATCCATTCATATAGAGCTAGGTATCTATCCTAAATTAACAATAGAGAAAAAAATTATGGTTTCAAACTTCTTGGTGGTGATTAGCTAGCATTTCCAATCTAAGCAAGAATGTAAATTCAGTAGCATTGGGCTTTCTTTTGGACCTTATTGTTAACATCATTTTTACTTGAGGTCACCTAAACAACAACAACCCTGAATTGTCAAATGATTAAGTGCACTTCCCCCTTATAGTGCACTAACTTCCAAACTATAACCATTTTTTAGATCCCATTAATTATAGCTTTAAATATCAAAATCATCATTAGTTCCTTAAATTAGTCGTAGATCCATTTGACTCAATTTGACTACTTCAATTTAGCCCAATTGATAAAGCACCCAATCTACATACAATCAAACTTCAATTTTCATGTGAACTTCACCAAACCACCCTAAATTAAGCTCCTAATGATTTTGAAATGATTGTTCATCTCAGTCTAGTCAATAGTTGACTTGGTCAATGGAGCCTAAATATGATTAATTGAGCCTTAATTTGGGTCAAATCATTGACTACATTAAATCAACTTTTTTAATCTTTCAAACTCATTCCATCCTATGGGTTGAGTGAGCTTAAACCATGCTTGAGTCAATTTATTGTGAGTTGACCAAGTCAACTCACCTAAATTGGTTAAACTCACTCACATAATCCCTCCTATAGTGAAACTCCAATTACATAACTTCAAACTTCTTCGACTTGACCCAACCAACATCCAAGACCTCCATAGGTTCTAACCTAGCTTACTTGACCAAAGTTGGCATGTCAACATGGTCAAAACAAAAAAAAAAATGCTAAAATGGTATAATATAGTAAAACTTAGTCAAACTTAAAAAAAATACATCCATTCTAGCTAGTTGAAACCCTCCTACAAAAAATTTATAAACTTCCTAAGTACTCTCTAAACTCATCTTAGCACTTCATTTAGCTAAAAATAGCTAGCCCCCCCGCCCCCCCAATTTGGAATGACCTAAGGTCATTTTCCTTCTTTGCATTCCACTACTCTAGCTCATAATAAATTGAAATAAGTGTTGAGCATGTAATGAATCACTCTAATTAAGGCCTACCTACCAAGGTGAACAATAATAAAATTATGCCACCTTAGCTTAAAATTCATCAAACTCAAGTAGTTCTTAATCCAAAGCTTCTCAGACCATAATATCTTTTATCGAATTATTTTTGAAGTCTTAAGGAACAAAAAGAGCCCTGAAACATCCATTGCGACAAATCCAATTAAGGTAAAACAGAAACCCCAATCTAGAAGTTCAAAAATAAATAGTTTATAAAGTACATTTTAAAGCGTCTAAACACCTGCCCACACGTCATTACATAATAGTGAACCTTTCTTAAAGTTTCATAGGTTGAGGTTCAGTAGATTATGTCTTTGAAAGCTTCTTCATGAATTGCTATTTTTCCTTCTCTATGGAATGTATATACACTGTTTAGTTCGCATGAACTAGTTGGATCAAGTTATATGGACCATTCGATTTGTCTGATTATACATAAGGGATAAACAAAATCTTATTTGGCATGATCATGACTATTGATCTAGGACCATCAAAATCCAGTGGCATCTAGCCATGGATAACATGATAATTAAACCTGTGTGACACCCTCACCATTCAATGCATGATCACTACCGTGTGCCATCACGAGTCATTGACAATGATTGGTCACCATTGAGATAATGCAATAAAATATGTTGTTTAAATAAAAAAATACCAAAACTTTAATAAAATGTAATAATTCTATTTGTCATCAATATTTAGAGTTCTTAGGCTTTATTAAAAAAACATTAGCCTAAGTTTAATTTAGACATAATTTCAAGAGTTAATGACAGCTACATTATGAGTAATCAGGGTTTGTTTTCCTTCTAGTTTTCTTTAATTACTCTCTAACCAATGGTCCAATTGACCTTAAATTTGGATAGGGCAAATTAGGGAATGTATCCTATATCTAATTCTATATTATTCTTCTCTCTTAGCCAATATAAGAAAATTTGACATTACCGGCGGACAAAATCTACCAGTATAGATGAAATTCCACTAGTAAAGTTCAATTTCTTATGAATTTTAGGAAAAATGATGTCTGACGGTAATTCATGCTAATAAAGTTTTTTATGTTGGAATAAATCTACTAGAAATATTTCTGGTGGACTTATTAGTAGAATGTCAGCAAAAACAATATGGCCAAGACATCATTTTCTTAGAAGGAAATTCGCCATTTTTCTACCAAAAGTTTTGGCAAAAATTTTAGCCATAAAGGCCGGCGGATTATCTACGAGATGGTTTCATTGAACATTTACCGAAGGAAACATTCGACATTATGCCAGGAAATACCAATAAAATATTTTCACCAAAAACTCAATATCATTTCATCGTGTGGCTATTTCAGGTACATAATCCGCCGAAAACCTGTAGCAAAAAAAAAAAAAAAACTACCATCTCTATAGAAAAATGATTTATGCAACATAACCTACACATAAATATTCCAAAAGTATATTTATTCAAACTTAAACTTCTACATAAATATAATATTAGAATCATCACCAAACATTGAACATAAACATATAAATATATACACACATTCCAAATTAATTGACCATTCACCAAACTGTTCAAAATGAAATTTAAAGTTGGTTCATTTAAAACTACACCAATATCTAATATAAATAACAACAGATGTCTAAAAATAAGAACCCAACATCTACTCAGATTCAATCTTCTCCTCTGCTAAAGCTACCTACTTTCCACTCATCTCCTCCCTCATTTTATGTAGTTCATCCAAAAACTAAGTTTATTACATATGTATATACATCTGTATCTACACTTACCAGCCAGGTTGTGATTTATTGACTTCTTATAGGTCATCTTGAAGGGAAGCTACCTTTGTACTATAGAATGACTCTTGGGTACTTGCTGAGAAGCTGGAGCCACCAGATGTCTACTTCTCGTATACATAGGCTTGTGAGCCTAAACCATAAATCCTGCCATGCTGCATTCCTCCTTCTACTTACGACCAAGTGGGTTAGTCATAATATTCTATTGATCCACCAGAAGATCCCTCACCTCCTCCTTCCTAGCTCTCTCATAATCATGTATACTTATTCTATAAATTTAATAAAATATTAAGCAATTTACACATGATATAAAATATATTAAACTTATATACTTATATTGGCTCTCTTTGCTCGCTCATCAACCCATTGTTGGTCCTCCTACCGCCTGTAGGTATAATTATGTAATTCAACAGCAGTTGGATCTCTACCCAATATCTTTTTTTGTAATATACTTACATTAATATTCATATCTACATAAATTATTTAAAACCTTTTAAATATATTACAAGTTATTGCCTGAGCTTAGTATGTAGAATTGAGCCCGCAATAAGAATGGAACTACCTATGCCCCCAATATTAAAGACTTTATTCTACTATTATGTTCCCTCCTCCTGGTATAATCTAGGCTTCCCAAGCACTAGTCAGCATCAACCCATACACTCTTAGCAATCTAGAGTGATCGCTCACAAGACTTTTTAATATCAGTAAACATGTCTCGCATGCGATTCAACCCACACATCTTAGAATTCTTTTTTATGTTATCATTATGTTAGGACATCCAACAAAAATGTTTCCACATTTAAAAGTATATAACATAGAATATATATATTAGCTTAAGTAAAAAAATATGTAATATAAAACATATTTATATGATAACTAAACTAAAACTCTCTGAACCAAAAGTCTCGCACTTTTTTTAGGACTTTCTTACAAGAAATATAAGGAGCATCATACTTGCTATGTATTATATCCCGTATTTTATGTGTTAACTATTTTGACAGGTGAAACTTACACAATATATGCTAGGTGAGAAAAACAATTTTTCTTTTTCTTTTTTTGCATGTTAACATTATATAAGTATTTAATTTTCACCATCAAATTCAATCAACTTGTGACCCTCTATCATCTGCTCTACTATAGCTAGGGTGGAAGGTCCGCCTATAGCACACTTAGGGGATGGTGGAGGATAGTATGATGGGACATATGGTGGATATGAATAACTACGAGGGCCTCCATATGAAATTGGGGTGGGTAGTAAGGGTAGAAGGGAGAACTGTATGTGGCATCTATAAAAGGGAAGGAGAGGCTTGATGAGTAGAACTATGGGATATTTATTGTAGGTGAAGGTAAAGGCAAGATATCCTGAATTTGAGTGGCAAGCTGAGAAGACGTGGTCCCCTCAATACATACAAACATGATATGTGGGCCATCAATTATCTTCTAATTGGGCCTTTATTGACCTCATTTCTGTATGAGGTCAGTAGGACCAACCTAAGTTTTGTTTTGGTGACCTAATGATTGGAAGATGTCCACTTCTTAATCATAAAGGACCTAATCAAATCCAATTCCACCCTTCAATTCAATCTCTAGTCTATCCTTCCACCAAATTTCAATCAACTTTCAAATTATATGCAATCAATATCAATCATTTATTTGATTGTAATTAATGTGGATAATCCCAACTCAACCATTCAATTCATAAGACCAATCTAAATCAAAGTTTCCAAACTAAATCCCATGGTTAAGGACCTAGGTTCTGAAACACTTTTTGGGTGAATTTTTTATCACCTTAAAACACAATCAAATGACCTATGATTCATGATATATAAATTGCATATTGATTAATAATTTCTCTAAGACCAACACACCAAATTTAATACCATTTTGAGTTCTCTAACCTCATAAACAGGATTGATTTCCAAATACTGCAAAACTTTTAAATATTTACAGCCAATGCCACTTAACTTGCCATTCAGTGGAATTTGACCTTGGGACTTTTTTCAAACCTTTTAATCACATCAATGACCTCTATTATGACCTTTTTAGTTGTAGCATACACTTTTTGGGACCCTGTTTGACCAAGTATTAACCAACCAAAGGTTAAAATGACCAAAATGCCCTTTAAAATGGGTTTTCATCTTTTACATAAAATTCAACATGGCCTTCCCATATAAATCTTCAAAACCTACCCCAATGGATCCTAAATGTCATTAGGATTATATTGGACCCAAACCCACTCTTTGGTTTGACCTAGTTGACCAAGTCAACCATGTTTGACCAAAGTGGCCCATAAGGGTTTAAACACTTATTTCCAAACAAATGACCTCCCTTTAACTTAGGGCTTCTTCCATTAAGCTCATATGATCAATTTGAACTTAATGGACCCAACCCTTAAACCTAGGTTAACTTAGTTGACCAACTTAATCAATTTTGACCAAACCTCCTCTAGAGTTCCACCCATTCAAATTCCTTGACCAAGACCTTGTCAAGCCTACCCAAACCCATATGGTGACCTATTAGGTTCCAAGGAGACCACCCTTGAGGACCCAAGACTTGTGCTCACTTGGGTTAGCCATTTGGCTTTGACTCAAGTGTCCAAAGAGAGGTTTCCCTTGAGCCAAGTTTCAACCATAGCCAAATTAGATTGAACCAATGGTAGCACTAGGTCCTCAATAACCCAACACACATTCCCTAACTAACCCAGCCCTTGGGCAACTTGGGTCAGGAATTAGGCTAACCCAAAGTGGTCAAAACAACTATTGGTTGAGCCATTTCCCAACCTAGGCCTTATCAATCCCTACAAACACCTCTATTAGGTAGCCCTAAGTCCAACACACCTACCCTCTATTGCAAATCTATTTTTCAGGGAATATAATTTTGATGATAATAAACACTTCTATTTCTCTACGAATGCCATGCCTACTAATATTTTAGGTCCATAAGATCAAACTGTAATTTGAACCAGCTCAAGATTGGGTTGACTAGGTCTAAGTCAGTTTATAAACTTTTTCCTTTCTTGAGTCTATTGTAAACGATGTGGTTCCTGATATTAAGTAACCTTGCACACACACACACAAATGGGAAAAAATTCTGATTATTTTTAGAGTTCTCGATTTTTGGTTATGTCATCCAGAACAATCCATAAATCAACCTAGATGATTAATTAAAAATAGAAATCTTAATTAGGGCATCCTGGTTAAGGTAGCCATCATTAAGCGCTTCATCCTGGATGATATTTGTATCAGCCAGGACGATAGGCTCAAATTAGAAAGAATTATCCACCATATCTATTTAAGTATTATTTATTTTTGTATATCATATAAGCCATTGTCTAGGAAGATGAAACACAATTATGCCAAAATTAATCTAGTTATTAAGGAAAGCAATTAAGGCTTGATTGCTCAATCAAATCATCTTGGATGATTGTAGGATCAACCGGGATGATCAGTTCAAAAAACCTTAGTTATTCCTGGATGATCAATATTGGCCACCTTATATTTAGGGTGATGGTCTGGATGATTTTAACGGATTTGAACTAATTATTCGGGATGATCATGAGATCGGCCTAGACGATCAAGCTATTTTTCCATCATCTAAACATCCATTCAGTGCAATTGTTTGGATGATATTTAACATCTTGTACTAATCATATATGATGATATCTTATTGTCCTAGACGATATGAACAAAAACCTTCTAATTGGCCCAAATCATTCTGGCTGAATGAGCTTAATTTGTACTGATTGTACATATTGATATTTATATTATCCTGTATAATAAAGTTTCTTTGTTGTAATTAAGAGCTATTTCGAAGCTCTTCTATTTAAGAACTATTATTCCTTTGAAGAGAGTATCTTTTGCTGTTGTCTTGACCTAAGAGAGCCTAAAAGAGAGGGAGAGAAAGGGAGAGAGAGAGAGGATCTTGTGATGGGGAGTTTGTGAGGGGTTTCACAAAGGTTGCTCCAAGTAAGGATCCAAGTCATCTTATTCTATCATCCTCCCTTATTCTTCGAGGTTCGAGAGTGGTCCACATTAGCAATCAATCAAGATTCTCTCTGCCTACTTCAGAAGGAAGCAAAAGGAGTTGGTTTCTCTGTCTCATCAGTGTCAATGGAAAGGAGATTTTGTATTGGCTTCTCCACCTTGTTGTGGGAGAAAAAGGAGAGTCACTGAGTTTAGTGCAATACTCGGAGGGCACCTCTGGGGAGTGGATGTAGGTCGTGTTTACCAAACACTATAAATTTTTGTGTCCTTTATTACTACTTTTTTCGCATTTAATTTCTAAACGTTAAATTTCTTTGTTATGAATTTTATTTTGATTAAGTTTTTATTTTTGATTGAAAGATTTTTAAGATACCAATTCACCCCCCCCCCCCCCTCTTGGTTAGCTTGGGCTAGTTCATAAGGGCTTAACATCCCTAATGAACTTTCAAGTGGTATCAGAGCGGGATTCATAAAATTGAGTTTTTGAAAACTTTTGAATTTCGATTCATGGATAACTCTAGTAATCATAATACTACAAAAGGATATTCAATTACCTTTCCACCTTTGTTTGACAATATTCATTTTGATTTTTTGAAAACTCGCATGTCAACTTTTTTACCATAGATTGACTATCGCATGTGGATGCTTGTTAAAGAAGGTTATACACCTCTTTTTCGTGAAATTATTGGCATTAAAATTGAACTTCCTTTTACTGAATGGACTTTTGATGAAAGAAATTTAACATAACTTAATGCAAAATAATTGAATTTTTTTTCTATGCTTTGAAATATGAAGATTATATGCATGTTTCAACTTGTGCAATTGGTAATTAAATTTTGGATAGATTGTGTATTACTTTTGAAGGAACCAATGAAGTTAAGCAATCTAGATTGAATATGTTGTTGCATGACTATGAACTTTTTTGTATGAAATCTTCTGAATTAATTTCTAACATGTATACTAAATTTACTCAAATTTTCGTCTCATTGTATACTTTAGGAAGAGAGCTAACTAATTATGAAAGAGTAAATAAAATTTTGAGATGCTTGCCATGTTCTTTTGATACTAAGATCGCTACAATTAATGAATCTAAAGATTTAAATACTTATTCTATTGATAATTTACTTGGATCACTCATTTTTTTATGAGCAATGAGTGAATTAAAGAAATATTAATGAAGGTGAGAAAAGAAGGAGAAAACTGTGGCACTAGAGGCCAACAACACGGACACTGATTCTTCCGGATCTAAACATTATGATTTTGTCTTCATTACTAGGCAATTTAAAAGCTTTTTAAGGAAGAACAACAAGTATCATTAGAAGTAAAAAAGAGGTATGGATTGCAAAAATTATAAAAGTTCTTCTGATGTTGTTTGCTTTGAGTGCAGGAAGCCTGGATATGTTAAAGCTGATTATCCTATACTTAAGGAGCACCCAAGCAAGGAGAAGGGTGAGGAGAAACTAAATATAGGAAGGATAAGAAGCAGTATCAAAAAGTTTTCTAGGTGGATTATGCATCTAACTCATCTGAAACTGAAGCTAAAGAGGAGATAATAAATTTGTACTTAATGGGAGATCATCTTGGTCAATCTGATCAAGAAGAGGTATGTTAACCAACCTATGATCAATTATTTGAAATTTGTGAGAAAATTCATGCATCATATAAGAAACTTAAAGAAAATGCATGCTAGTTTGAATTTTGAGTTTTTGAATTTGAAAAAAGAGTATGAAAGTTTAAGTAAAGATCACACTCTATTTGATAGCAATGTCTTTACTTGATGAATTTGATGATTTAAATAAAAAGCATTCTAATTTGATTGTTGAGCATGATTCTTTGAAAGCATCCTACACCTCACTTGAATCAGATTTTAAGATTTATACTAAAGAACCTGAGCATTAAGAGCACTATTTAAATCTTAATAATGCTATTTTAGAAAATGCTAACTTAAGGTTTAAAGCTAAATTGAATACACTTAAGAGAAATTGGAATACATCAACACTTGACCTAAAGCCAACACCTAGGAAGAGGCATTATAACCTAAACATATTAGTAAATTTTTTTTCCTGGAGTTAGATGTTTCTCTTGTGACATGCTAGGACACATTTCACACACTTGCACTATTCACTATAGTACACATTGGGTGTGGAGATCCAAACTGCATGATTCATAATATAACGCATATGCATTGCATTTTTCTTTTCATAAGAAGGGACCCAAACCTATTTGGGTTGATAAATCTAACAGTTGATGATTTTCTTAGGTGTGCTCTCACCAAAGACCTCATGTGAGCAAATGGTACTTGGACAATAGAGGCTCACGGTTCATAACAGTATAAACTTGCTACTTAATATATTCTAAATTACATGTTTACTAATCTGTTGATTGTTATTATTTTCTATTTTAGTTTATTATGTTTGCTGTTAATTTATAATTGTTACATCTCATTTTTTTCTTGGTTTTCATTTTTATAGCTGAAATGATATTTTGCCTTATTTTTGGTTTTTGGAAATTTGTTGTCAATGTCTAAACATCCCTAAATCGGTTAAAGGGAGAAACACCGTTGATTATTTCCTCCCTTTAACCTCTTTTAGTGATGTAATTTTCTTTTATAAATAAAGTCTATCTTAAATTAACAACTGGACTTTGCGATTGAGATCTTTTCTACATTGCTACAGTAATCTACCTTATATATATAATGTTCAAAGTCTTTATATTACTTTCAAGTTCTTTGAAATATTGTTTTTGTATTTATCATTTGAATTTGAGTCTGTTTTGTGATTTATTCTTCCTTTTATTAGAAAGTGCTCTTCACTAATATCTAAAAGATATACTCACAACTGTGAATATTTAAGAGTTTTGAAAAGGGATCTAGCTTGCAAAAATAAAAAAAATTGGCCAATGAGGCAAAAAAAAGATGCGTAATGATGCCAAATTGAAAAATATATACAAAGTGTATCAAAAATTAAAAGATGCACTAAGTGCGCCAATCAATTAACAAGAGGCATAAAATGAGCCCACAAAAAGAAAAGCTTCCCTCTCTTTAAAAACCTTTAAATCTTAGAAGAATTTATGTGTCACTTAATATTTTCTAATACTTGATTTCAAAATTTCATGATTGTGACAAATTACTTTGGTATATTATTCTATAAGATATTTTTCAGGAACTAAGTTTTGAACAAATATCTTTTCCTTATCCAATTGGTTTGTTTTGAGTTAGGTCTTTTATTTTCAAAAGACAATTTTACCCGGAGAGAAGTCCGAGCTAAAGTTAGCAGGATTGGATATTCTACCATTTTCGGACTTTGATGATGTTAACTCACTGGTCTTACAAGTACTTAAATTCAATCACTTGGAGAATTTATCATTTTGTGCCTTTAAAAGAAAAAAAATTATTAATTTTTCTTTTATTTCACTTTTTTGTCTCTTATATCATTTTGATTTATCTTTTACTAGTATTGCTGTGTTTTTAGGTCTTCTTTAATCATCTCTATCCATCATCTGATTTTAAACTCTTTTATCACATCATCTAGATCGATATTCATATCATCCTGGATGATCGGTTCAATTTACTGTTGAAATTCCATATGATGGTTGATATATTCTTTTTATTAATCATTATCCAGGATGAAATATTATCATCCTGGATGATCTGATCATATTCTGCTTTGCTTACTGTGATCACCTGGATGATCCTCTTCAACCTGGATGATGTTATTAAACCTTTGCTCAATTTATGGAAAATTGACCCATATGATCCACATGTTCGTCTTGGACGATAAACGTGGCAATACATTTAAGCTCTTTAAATTCAGCTGGTGCGATCAATTATTGATGATCATCCTAGACAATCCACCTGTTCATCCCGGATGATACATGTGACAATGATTTAAATATTTTTAAATTTGGCCGGTACAATCCATTATTATGCATCATCCTGGATGATCCACCTAATCAGCCAGGATGATCTTCTTTTTCAATGATCGTCCGGCTTGACTCCTTGGGATGATCGCCTGTGTCTTATCATCCCAGATGATATCTAATCATCCTGGATAACATTATCGCATTTCTGACTAATCAGCCTGGATTTAATTATTGCACCCGATCGGCCTAGACTATTCTGCGATCATCCTGGATGATCAGGCTGATTATTTAAAATTCAAGGATTTCAAACATTTTTTTCTCACACACTCTTCTTCCATCAATCTTGCACTTCCTATTTCCTTCTGGTTTCTTGATAATGGTCGGTGGAAAGAGATCTTGCCATCCTTCTGGGAGTTCCTCAAGGGTGAATATAGACCCTCGCTTCACTGATGTAGATGATCAAGCTGCCTATTAAAGGTACAAAATAGCCGAGATTACTGTATCTTGGACTGTCAACCCGGATATTCTTTCCTATCATGCCCTAGGTTTATTTGTGCACACTTCATTGACTTACCTTCTTACTCTCTTTGTCCCCTTTAATTTGGAACTTCTTTTTGAATTTTTTGCTAGCCTCCGCATAAATTCTTCTTTCACTGCTCTCGGGTCCTATATAAATCAACATCCAATTGAAATCATATATCTGGACTATCAAGAGCTTTTGCAACTTTTCTCCACAAGGGACAAACTCCATATCCTATGTTCTGATCCTGACTATGACAGAGCTTTGGCCAACCACTTTCTCAAAAACACTAATGCTCACTTTCACATTAGAGAGTCTAGCACCTTACTCAATTATGCTTGGACAATCCAACATGTCCTTCGCACTTCAATTCTTCCAATAGTTGGTAATCACGTTTATATCACTCCTCTTCTTTTGAACACCACTTTTTACATTTTGGCTCATCATTAATTCAATTCCAGTGATTTGATTTTTTGCTACATTTAGCATCTAACTACTATTTGAGATCTCGGACATAGGAGGAAGCCCAATCTTACCCTAGGACATATCATTTCCTATATTTTAGAATCAAAACACGACCTCTAATATCTTGACCCACCAAATTTTCAGTCTACCTTCTACTCAATAAACTCCTTCCACTTTCTTTACAGTACTCATCTCCACCCGGGTCACAAGGAGGTCGAGGGAGCTGAGGAGGAGGCAGCTCATACACCTTTTCCTGCACCTACTTCACTCTGCCAGCACTCTTAGCTGGATCAGCTGGTAGAGCAATTCGACAAGTGGGAGACTCAATTCGAGACCTAAGTCACTGTATAGGAGTACCAACATGTAGAGGACGTTGCTCGCTTCGATGCATATGTAGCTCACTAGTAGCACCAATATGACCATGATATGGCCTGGCTTGGGGAGTAGTTTGCAATTCTTTCTAGTTACTTTCAGCCACATCCACCACCACCACCTCCTTCGGATGATCATGGGCCATCTTTCTTTTAGTTTGCTTATTTTTATGGGATGTTGTTTTACTTCTATTGAGTAGTTTGTATTGTTTTTCTTTTTCCCTCCTCCTTTTTGTGATGTCAAAAGGGGGGTAATCTATGATGATCGTGAAATCGGTTTGGGTAATCAAGCTATTTTTCCATCATCTAGACATCCATTCAGTGCGATTGTCTGAACGATATTTAATATCTAGTACTAATCATACATGATGATATCTTATCATCCTGGACGATATAAAAAAAAACCTTCTGATCATCCAAAATCATCCTGGCTGATTTAGATTAATTTGTACTGATCGTACAGGATGATAAAGCCGGGTTATTACAATTAAGAGCTATTTTGAAGCTCTTCTATTTAAGAACTCTTGTTCCTTTGAAGACCGCATCTTTTGCTGCTTTGTTGACTTGAGAGAGCCTAGATGAGAGGGAGAAGAAAGGAAAGAGAGAGAGGATCCTATAAGGGGGAGTTTATGAGGGGTTTTACAAAGGTTGCTCCAAATAAGGATCCAAGTTGTCTTGTTCGATCTTCGTCCCTTATTCTTAGAGGTTTGAGAGAGGTCCACTTTAGCAATCGATCAAGGTTCTTTGCCTGCTTCAGGAGGAAGCAAAAGAAGTTGGGTTCTCTGCCTCATTGGTGTTGGTGGAAATAAGGTTTTATACAGGCTTCTCCACCTTGTTGTGGGAGCAAAAGGAGAGTCACTGAGTTTAGTGCAATACTAAGAGGGCACCTTTGAGGAGTGGACGTAGGTTGAGTTGATAAAATCACTATAAATTTTTGTGCCTTTATGAAAGTTTGTTAAGGATGTTAAGCACTTATAAACTAGCCCAAGCTAACTAAAAGAGTAGGTGAATTGATATTTAAAAAAAAAAATCTTTCAATATAAAAAATCTCAACCAAACCAAAATTCACCACAAAGAAAATTTAACACAAAAAGAAACACAAAAATTTATTGTGGCTCGGTCAACTCGACCTACGTCCACTCCCTGGAGGTGCCCTTCAAGTATTGCACTAAACTCAGTGTCTCTCCTTTTTCTCCCACAGCAGGACAGAGAAGCATGTACAAAACCTCCTTTTCACCAACACCAGTGAGGAAGAGAACCCAACTCCTTTTGCTTCCTCTTGAAGAAGGCAGAGAAACTTGATCGATTACTGAAGTTGACCTCTCTCAAAACTCCTAGAACAAGGGACGACTATCAGATAAGATGACTTAGATCCTTACTTCGAGCAACTTTTATGAAATGCCTCACAAACTCCCCCTCATAAGATCCTCTCTTTCTCTCCCTTTCTCTCCCTCTCCTTTAGGCTCTCTCAGGTCAAGATAGCAGCAAATGATAATTTCTTAGGTAGAATAAGAGCTCTTAAATATAAGAGTTTTGAAATAGCTCTTAATTTATACAAACCAACTTTATCATCCAGGATGAAAATATCATCCTGGATAATCAGCATAAATTTCTCTCAATAATCCCGGATGGTTTGGGATGATCATAAGGTTTTTATTCCTATCATCCAGGATGATACTATATCATCCTGTATGTTTAGTACAAGTTATTAAATATCATCCAGACAATCGCACTGAAAGGATGTTTAGACGATGGAAAAATAGCTTAATCGTTTAGAATGATTTCATGATCATCCTGGACAATTAGTTCAAATCCATAAAGATCATCTAGACCATTGCCCTGAATAGGGTGTTTGATGTTGATCTTCCAGAAATAATTAGGGTTGTTTGAACTAATCATCCTGGCTGATCCTGCGATTGTGCAGGATGATTTGATCGAGAAATAAAGCCTTAATTACTTTCCTTAGTAACTAAATTCATTTAGGCATAATTGTGTTTCATTGTCCAGAATGAGGTCTTGGATGATGTCAAAAATAAATAATTCCTAAATAGATCTAGCAGTTGATTCTTTCTTATGTGAGCTAATAATCTTGGCCGATATGAATACAATCAAGGATGGAGCACTTAATGATGGTTGCCTTAACCAAGATGCCCTAATTAGAGTTTTTATTTTACAGATCATCTAGGATGATTTGTGGATTGTCCCAAATGATGTGACAAAAAATAGAGAACTCTAAAAATAGACAGAAGCTTTCCCCCACGTGTTTGTGTGGAAGGTTACTTAGCATCAAGAACCACATCATTTAGAATAGACTCAAGAAAGGGAAAGTCTTACAAACTGACTCAGACCTAGTTTACCCAACCTTGAGCTGGTTCAAATTGTAGTTCGATCTTATGGAACTAAAATATTAGTATGTAAGGCAGTCGTAGAGAAACAGAAGTGTTTGTTATCATCAAAATTATACTCACTGAAAACAAATTTGTAACAAACTCCCTCTTTTTTATGATGGAAAACATAAAGTAATTAAAGCAGTTCAAAGCAATTTTAATGAAAGCAGGTAAAGAAATAACTACAGTTTAAATAGTTCAACTATCCATCATAAAAACAAAAAAAAAAATTGACTATAACAGTACAAACTAGTACAACTACTCCCCCTTTTAACATAAAAAAAAAAAGAGAAGGGAAAATAAAAACAACACAAACTACTAAATAGGAGTAAAAATAATATCACACAAAAATAAGCAAACTAAAAGATAGATGGCACCTGATCATCTGAAGGAGGCGGTGGTGGTGGTGGATGTGGCAAAAAGTAACGGGAAAGACTCGCAATCTGCTCCCCAAGCTAGGCCATATCCTTGTCGTGTTGGTGCTGCTGGTGAGCTATGTAAGAGTCGAAGCGAGCAATGTCCATCGCATGTTACTGCTACTATACAACAATGAAGGTCTCAAAATGAGTCTCCCACTGGTCGAATCGCTTCACCAATTGATCCAACTGAGAGTGCTAACGGAGCAGAGTAGGTGCAGGAACATGTGCAGGAGCTGCCTCCTCCTCAGCTCCCTTGGCTTCCTCGTGCCCTGGATGGAGATGAATACTGTGAAGAATGTGGAAGGAGTTGTTTGAGTAGAAGGCAGGCTAAAAATTTGGTGGGGTATTGGAGGTTATATTTTGATTCTAATATATAAGCAATGATATATCCTAGATCAAGATTGGGCTTCCTCCTATGTCCTGGATCTCAAATAGTTGTTAGATGCTCATTGTAGCAAAAAATGAAATCAGTAGCATTGAATTCTCGGTGAGCTAAAATATAAAAAGTGGTGATCAAAAGAAGAGGAGTGATATGTTGACCTCATTTTTGTATGAGGTCACTAAGGACCTATCCAGACTCCAGATCAATCTAAAAATCTAGGATTCTCCAAAATCCAGACCTTAGGATCCATTCTAGATCCTAGGACCCTTCTAGATTCCAGACCCTAGGATCTACTCTAGACCCTAGGATTCTTCCAGACCAGTCCAGATATTAGGATCTATTCTAGACCCTAGGAGATGTCCATACCTTAGTTCAATTCAAATTCCAATCAAATCCAGTTCAAATCCAGGATCCAGACCCAAATCCAATGCTAAAAGGGCAAGTCCTAAAAGCCTTTTTCAGCAAATTTTCAAACACTTCAAAATCAATCAATTGACCTCCGATTCAGAGTCTGTCAGTTGCATACTGATGGGACATGTTTCTGGAGGCAACCCTCCAAATTTGAGCCCATTCTGAGGTCTCTAACCCCAGAAACTTAATCAAAATCCATAGGCTGCAAAACCTTCAAATATTTACGGCCTATGCCACTGAACTTGCCATTAAGATGATTTTGACCTTAGGGCTCTCTCCAAAGCCTCTAATTACTTCCAGACCCTTAATTATGACTCACTGAACAGTAAACTGCATTTTGGTTGACCCACTTTGACCCCCAGTTGACCATGGGTCAAAATGACCAAAATACCCCTATGGGGCTCAAACGGTGATTTCAAACCAAATGAACTCCGAATTGAACGCAACCACCTCCAGCGAGTTTCAAATACCAAACCAAACTTGTTGGAACCTATTCCAAGCTTTGGGTCAACCTGGTTGACCAAGTCAACCTAGTTGACCCAAGTGACCCCTTAAGGGTCCAAATGGGTGTTTTGACCCAAATGACCTCCCCAGGCCGTGGAACCACTTCCATTAGTCTTGGAATGTCATTTGAAACCTGTTGAGCCCAAGTCCAGACCCTGGGTCAACCTGGTTGACCAAGTCAACCTAGGTTGACCAAACAAGCCCTTAAGGGTTCAAATAGTGATTTTGACCAAATTGACCCCTCCAAACCCTGGGACCACATCCAGTAGACTCAGGATGACATTTTGAATTTGTTGAACCCATTTCCAGACCCTGAACCCAGTCGGTTGACCAGGTCAACCAATTTTGGCTTAAGGGCCCATTAAGGGCCCATTAAGCCCTTTTGACTCAAATAACCAATTCAATCCTCGAAAACACCTCTACCAGACTTCAAATATCATTTTAAATTTGCCCAGCCTGGACCCACCTCTTAGGTCAACCTAGTTGACCCAGTCAACCTAGTTTGACCTAGGATTTCCTTAAGAGTCTAAGTGGGTTATTCAAACCCATTTGAACAAATCAAGTCCTTTGAACATTCAAATTCATCTCAAATACCAATTCAAATATTTTCAAATCATTTTGAAGTCAAATCACCCTTACCTTGACTTGATCAAACCCATTCTACTTGGTTAAATCAACTCAAACTCTCTTCCATACGCTTAAGCTTCAATCTTTAGACCTCAAACCCTCTCCAAACTCTCTCAACCAGCACTCAAGGGTTTCCTCCTTGCCACCTCACCAGTCCAAGTGGCATTGGACCAGTCAAACAGTCAAATCAAGGATTAAGAGGGGTCAAACTTGGTCAAAACCCCTCTTAAACCTAATCTATCCTTATCCAAATCTTTACAGCTGTTTAGGTGCACTCTAGAACCTTCTTAAAGACCCTTCCAGCCTTTGGATTAAGATCAAACAGCCCTCATTGCTCCCATGATCAAGTGGGGACCAAAGAGCTTTTCCAACTAGGATGTCCTTTCCCTCAGCTTTTCAACTGTCCTAGGGACAAATGGCATCATCTGGGGAGCTGATGAAGCAATCCTAGCTGACCATTTAATCAAAGGAAGGTTCAATAGGGTGAAAAAACCCTAATAGAGCCGTCATTCTCACTTGAGCATTCTCTCTCCACACTAAAACTCTCCAAACGATATCACTTTTCGTTTTGGCTCTAGGGACCTCCCTCTACATTTCTCCACCCAAAACCCGGCGATTGACGGCGGCCGGCGGCGAGATTCCGGCCAAACCGAGCTCGAAAACCGTCCCAGGTTGATAGCTCGAGATCCAGACCTCTTTAGCCCTTGGAGTCTTCTGGAGAAATGATCTAGGACGATCAACAAGTTCAACGAGCCTTAAAGCATCAAAATCCGTCAATCCAATCAAGGTAAAATTCAAACCCTAGGTCTAAGTACACTAGATTAAATACGTTTTTCTATAATATGTATTAAGCTATAAAATCAACTCCCCATTAATTATGTTCATTCCTAGTATCTCTGTTTAAAATTTCATGAACTTTAACCGTCTGGATCGAAAGAACAAGGCAAAAAACGTATTCTAGGAAGCCTCGGTAGACTGCTGCAGGTGTACGTTTCGTGAGCCGTTGATTTGGCGATCAACGGCTCAGATCTCGTCATCCCGCGGTCCATACAACCGCGTGTATCTACTGTCCGTATGGATTACGAGCTGGCGAGATCCTCAACGTCCATTCGAAACCGCGGGATCAAACTGGACCGTTCGATCCCGCTGGATTGAAATCAGATGCAAGATCTGATCCCGACCGTCGGATTCAATCACGTTGGATCTAACGGCTCGGCAAGGTGCCCCGCTGGTTAAGTGGCGGGACCCATGTGCCCGCCGCCGTCCGCGTGGCCCAATCGTTCGCTGCCGCGTGTAAGCGCGTGGGACCCTCCCGCAATCATTTCTAATGATTGCTCTGACTGCCGCTTTTGCGCTGGACCAACCCGAATGCGCCACGTGTGCATCCCGCCGCCATATCAAATTAATTAAGGTTTAATTAGTGTTTTGATTATTTTAATTACCAGAAACTTCAAAAAATTATTAAAAATTAAATATTTTTCAAAAAATTAAGTATTATATATCAAATTGCTCGGATTTTCAAGGCCTTTAATTTAAAAATAAAATGGATTTAAAATATTCTATATATTTTAAATAATTTTAAATATTAATTATTTGGTTATTTTAATTATTATTTAATTAAAATAAATCTAAATATTATCAAAATTCTAAGAGAAGTATTTTAATCCATTTTGAACTTCTAGAACTCTTTTCTAGAGTTATTTGAGCATAATTTGATATTCATTTAAATCATTAAAATTATAGTATTTATTTTATATATAATTTTAAAATCATTTCATTTCAAATTTGTATGCATTTTTAGTTTCTTTTCAAATACCTTGAGTTTGACTTGAAATTTTAATCATAGATTGAATTTGATTGAATTGATTTAATGGGGACTAGCTAATGAGTAATTAACTTGTTGATTACTCATTATTTGAGCTTTATTTTCAATTATTCAAAATGTACTTTAATTTTGTGTAGGTTACACACACGTGCACCTAGTCTAAGGCTCTCTTAGATTTAGGAATTGATCATGGCTATGCATGCTTATATATATGTTATGTTCAAGGGTTAGAATGACATTGATTGCAAACCTACAACATAGTGTCATTAAGGACAATAATTAAGGACCTATGTCTAGTAAACTTAGAGAAATTCTAGAAATTAGGGTACATATCATTTTAATTTGAAACTTCAAACACTCAAACTTAGTGACATATACAGCCACTAGAAATTTTTTTACTAGTTTTAGAAGCCATTAAGTCCCCTTAATTAATTTTTCTCAAGTTTAAGCCTATATTAAGCCTCTAAACCTTCCAGAAAATCTAATAAATTCATTTTAAATCCAAAAATTATGTTTAACCCCTCTAATTGACCAGAATTAAACCCTTAACCCATGAAAATTAAAACCAAAATTATTTGACAGCAATCTGAACCTTAATCTAATTTTAAGTGAAAATTAATATTTAATTCATTTGATTAATTAAAAAATATTAAAATTTCCAAAAATTTCCCAAACACTTGGGAATCTCTCCTTAGGTCATTTCTGACCTTTGGAGTTGATTTCAAGGAGTTTGGGATTCATTTGGAGGAAAATCACAAAATGGCCCTCTAATTAAATAAATTCAAAAAATTCAATAATTACCCAAACTTCAAACCTCCATAACTAATTCCAGAAAAATCCAAATCACCCAAACTCACTTGCATTCAATTCCTAATAAGCTCTAGTATTTATTAAAAATGTTAAACTCCAGAAATCTGTAATATTTCAAAAAGTCAACAAACCGGTCAAATCTAGTTCAAATCCAGTTCAAAACTTCAAACCTTCGTAATAAAATGTAGAAAAATCCGATTTCAACGTACTTACCTCCTAACTGATCGTAGTAAGGTCTAGTATTTTAATAAAATACAAACTTTCCAGAATTTAAACTTAATCAAAAATTCAATTTTCAACCCTTTAATTAAATCATTAAAATATTCAAAAATTCATAAAATTCAAAATTATTCTAAAACTCCAGAAAATGTTAACTTAATGTTTAAAACATTCAACAAACCTTCTAAAACACAACAACCATCCTAAAGATGAAGTTTATTGGCTGGACTACTCCAGGCTGCGGGGCTAAGTGTCCTAAGGAGGCTGGTTCCTCGAGCCTGGTGGCACAACGCCACGAATGGATTCCAAGGGGTGTTAAACCTTAAAATAGATTAATCATTAATTATTTAACCTTTTAAAACCTCTAATTCAACTACATTAATTTGGTTTATCGGCTGGACTACTCCGGGCTGCAGGGCTAAGTGTCCTAAGGAGGCTGGTTCCTCGAGCCTGGTGGCACAACGCCACGAATCGATTAATGGCAAACCTAAGTTAATCAAACTTTAAAAATCAGCAACCAAACAACCTTAATTAAAATTCATTAACTTTTAAATTTTAATCAAATCAAATCACTTAATTATATCGGGTACCACTGGGTAACCCAGGCCTACGAGGCTATTAACTTAGCCCCAAGGAAGGTGAAATAAACTTCACGGCCTCGGTGTGAAACAAAGGTGGTATTCAACAAATAATTAATAATCAATTTTAAAATTAACTTCAAGCCATTAATACTTAAACTCAAATTTAAACCCCTTAAGCCTTTCAACCAACCAGAACCTTAATCAACTTCAATCTAATGATCCTATTTAGGATATATCCAAACCACACGACCTACCTCACACACTATAGATGGTTTGCTAGGAGAACCAACTCTAGTTTTAGGCTAGGCCGGTGTTTACTTTTTGCAGCTGTGTGCCGGGTTTTCGAGTTTTCACTGCATGCTGTTTGCTAGTTTAGAATTGATTGATTGTTTATTTATTTACTGCAATTTGTTGAGCGTTTTAAATTTCAAATATATTAATTGCTTGAGATTCATATATCAACTGCTTGAGATCAAATATTAACTGCTTGGGACTGTATATATAAATGTTGATTATTAGGATAACCCTGCAGGATCGAGTCTAGATTTTTCAATTTTGATTAATATAAATTTGATTTGATTTATGGTTGTAAGTATTCAAAGTGATTTGAGTTTGAGATATTTATATCCAACTTGAATTCCAAAGAGGAGAAGACATCCCTAAAGGGGAGAGTCTTCGTCCATTTGGAAGATCAAGTTTGGATACTCTTCAAATATCCAAAGAGAAAAGATAACACCCCGATTAAGGGGGAGTTTCTTTTCATTTGGATATCCGGACCCGACGATCCAAGAAGCAGCAGAAGGATGAAGAAGTGGATAATGAGAAGACCCATTCTTAAAGTCACTTGAGTCTTAGGACTAGAAATCCGGGTTGTAGTCAGTGGTGCCCGGCCACTTTAATTTTCTGCAAAATTCTGTGATGTAATAATAAAGGGCACTTGCCTACGGACATTCAATTTGATATATTTAATTTGATTGATTTATTTAAATTGATTGTGCAT
Organism: Dendrobium huoshanense; assembly: GCA_016618105.1. Taxonomy (NCBI): domain Eukaryota; kingdom Viridiplantae; phylum Streptophyta; class Magnoliopsida; order Asparagales; family Orchidaceae; genus Dendrobium; species Dendrobium huoshanense. Next base: position 13,949,173 of record CM028357.1, on the reverse strand, counting down.
TAGAGATACCTGCTTTTCTAGTCTTTTTACCTGCGTGCCAATTTTGATTTGACCTGGAATTCGATCGTAGGCTCTTAAGGATTTAATAAAAAAAATTTTCTACTTAAATCAAATTAAAAATATTTAGGCTCACATAGAAACTCTAACAAATTTAAGAAGTAAGCCCGGGATCGCCGGAAGTTTTCATTTCATAGCATTCATTCAAATTCAAACTTTTAATTGAGTCGATTAGCATGCATCATATTAGCAACTAATTAAAAAATCTTTAAATATTTAATTACATTAGCTTAAGCATCAAACCCAGCATAAGTCAAAGGGGCCAATTAGGATCTGCTCTAGATGTCGGCCCCGCTCTCAAAAACCTTTCTTAAATAACGTCCCGACCACTCTACATAAATTGACCGGACTCATGATTTTAAATTTTTTAGGTGGTTTAACTGGCTCCCCAATCCAGGCCGGGGTAAGACCAGATTCGCATTACATTAGCTAGGTTCGGGGCACTTTTAAGTGTCCAGTTTAGACTTAGGTTCTGAGGCAAGCTCGGGCTATAAGACCTCACCCTCCGGGAATTGAATCCCGATTTTCTAATAAAATTGACCATTTAAAATTAAATATCTCATTCAATCTAATTTAAGCCCAACACTTAGGATAGGTTGAGGTGTTTCTGAAGTAATTCAGAATCTCAAAACATCTCCTACCTTTCTTCCTTTGACTCCAAAAATAAGTGTTCAACCTTGATCCAATCCCGATTGAAAATTCCAAACCTTTTTCTTCCTTTGATATCAAGCTTTGGAAATCTAAATAAAATTTATATCGCTATTTTAATCGAGAGTTTTCGTAGGAAATTTCGATTTCCTACGATGTAATTAACTACGAGGGCTTGCGCTCGTAGGAGATTTAGAAACCCAGAATTGATTTTCAAAATTAATTTTTAAAAACCCTTAATTAATTATCTTTGGGAAATTTAAAACTTTGAAATTCGAACCCATTAGGGAATGATATGTTCGTCTTTCGAGGCGATATATTATTCATAATAGAGTATTCAATTTCAAAATTCCAAAATTAAATATTTCTCAAAGAAAATTAAATATTTTCTAAAACTATATATACTTAAATAATTTTTTTTTTAATCAAAACAAAAAATGGCGACTCCGCTGGGGATAATCTCACTCTCCATCTTTAATAGCGGTATAAATTTTATTGCATCGGTAGTTTTGACTACCTTTCTCTCCGTTGGTCCTTCTACCCATTTCTTCCTTGGGTGAGTGTGGCCAACTCAATTAAGACATGTTAATAGAGAGGTGAGTGTAGGAAACCTCCCTTTAAGTCGGGCTTTGACATTTTGCCTCCAACTTGATTGGTAGAGCGAAAGAGTCAAGCCTAAATCCTTTTGTAAATGTTGCAAACTTGCATGCGAATAAATAACTAGCATGCTAAGTTTCACAATTTATAGAAGACCCTTCAATTTCAAAATCATAGATTTTAATCCTTTAAGCAAAATTCAATGTCTCTTTCAAAACCTTTCAAATCAATTTCAATCATCGTTGTCATATGTCTTCTATAACATTCTGTTGTAGTTGAACACATACAACACAAACCAAAAATTTCAATCAGTTCTGGGCTTTAACATTTTACCCCCAAATCACTTGGTGGGATGAAAGAGTTGAGCCTAGTTCCTTGGATCTTCAGGTTACTTTTGTAGACCTGCACATTCGAATAAAAATCAATGTGTTAAGTTTCAAAGTTTGAAGAAGATCTGTTCAATTCAAAGTTCAAAGCCAAATCTAAATCTTAAAATTGAATTAATGTTTGATTCCAACCTCAAATTCAAGTTCAGTTTTAAATCCAAATTCAATCTAAATCTTAAAATCAAGTTTGATTTCAACTTTAAATTCAACCTCAAATTTGATTACAAATCAAAATTTGAACTTTGACATTTTGCCCCAAATCAATTGGTGTAGCAAAAGAGTTAGGTTCAACTCTTAACTTCAATTCGTCAGTTTTATGAACCACCGTATTCAGTGTAAACTGAATATGATTGAGTTATAAAATTTTGAATAAAGTTAATCAAACTTAAAACTCAAATGTCATTTCAAATCACTAATTCAAACCACTTTCTTAATTCCAGGAAATCGAGCACTCAAATGGCTGGGAAACTCGTCTTCTCACTGAATAAAGATGTGCTTGTAGAAGAAATTCGTAATGGCAATTTAATCCAGTACGAGATGGAATTTCAGAACCTCAAGATTTCAGTTAATGGGGAAACACTGATTGATCTGTCCTCCGCGATACTAGGAAAGTCTCCTTTAGTCGAGATTACTTTAGGGTCAAGAGTTGACTCCCCCATCTCTAAGATGGAGGTTGTTGTTGCCCCTGTACCAACTGTACTCTCTACTCAGGAGGATCAAAACCAGAAGTCAATAATGACAAAAGAGCTACCATCTCAGTCTGAGATCGGGTCAAGTTCTAGCACCCCTGTCGTCGGTAGGAATAAGATGAAGAATTACCTTCGAAGAGCCAGGAAAAGGAATCTTAAGGCTAGAAAGACTGCTGAATTTGAAGCCTTAGAGAAGACCGACTTCGAGGCCAATCGAGAGTTCGTTGCTCCTTCTACGTACCATCTCCTTGCACAAAGGAGGGAGGTTGTAGATACGAGAGTGCGATCTTCAATACACCTGCTTGACTACTACACAGAAAGACTCGAGCAAGAAAGGATTGAGCAATCACCAGCAATAGGCCAAAGGCCCCCAGCTGAGGGTTATGATCCGTCCACTCTACTAGAAGATGTTAAGGCGCGTTACTACACGTGTCCCACTACATCATCTGTAGAGGAGGAGGAATAGAAACCACTCGGGGTGCCACTCTCTTAACTACTAGTCTAGTAGTAATGAGAGGGAGAAATAATCTAAGATTGTGTCAGATAGTGATACCGTCAAAATTTAACTTTTAGCAGGGTCCTATCGTGATAAATCTTTTGATTATAATGATGCCGCGTTATCTAGGGTCTTGCCACCTAGACTTGTAACCATTAAGGAAAAAGCTTTCAATTTCTCAAGTGTACTAGATCCGGATTTTCAAGATAGTTGATTCATCTTTTTAATGAAAATTGACCTCTACCTTAAGTCTTAAGCAGGAGAGAGTTGTAGTTGACTCCATCAAATGTTTGAATGTCCCTCCCTCCCACCGCTTTAGTGGGGTGATTTAACTGTTGAACTAAAATCAATATCAAACTTAAGTTGACTTAAGAAATAGAATCTTATCAATCTTCTAACAATCCTCTATCTTAATAGGCGATTCTCGCATGTCTAAAATCTTTTCAATGATTTTCAAAAGTCAAGCAGATACCCTTTTTAAAAAAAAGATTGAATGTGCTTTGAGGATTATTCTTCCTTGTATAAGAGAATAGATTGTCTTTCTCTAATACTTGAGATATAATCCCAACATTCAAAATAAATAAATAATCAATCAAGATTTTAAAGAAAGTGGAGCCTCTTCTAAAAAATAATTGAAATCAAGAGATGCGCGAATGCGCTAAAAATTAAAAGATGCGTAAATGCGTCAGAAATCAAGAAGTGTACGAAGTACACAAAAAGTCAAAAGATACGCAAAATGCGTCACTAGAAAAAGAGAAGAAGAGTAAGAGGCCTCCCTTCTTTTGAATCTTTACATTTCAAAATAAAACCCGATTACCTTTAAGTACTTGACTTTGAAAATCTTGAATCCAGATTCTTCATCATGCATGAATTATCTATCAGATAGAAGAACCTCATGCAAGGGAATTGAAAAGATTGAATTTCTCACTTCAACTTAAATGCTTTGAAATCAATTTTAATTCAAAATTTATAAAAGGGAGACCCCAGTTTAGTTTCTACGAAACTTAGTCTGGGTCAACAAAATCTAAATCCTAAAATCCTTTTCAAGGTTAATCGGAGTCGACTCTACTTCTCACTGCACTTTTAAATTTGTTCCCGCATGTCGTTCCGACAGGGTCCAAATAGTTAGAGGAAATTTTTAATAAAAAGTTTGAATCTTCTACTCCTGATAAAAATTCAAGTCTTGTCCTTGAGAGAGGTATTTAAGTCCTTGCATAGAGGCATCTCTTCCTTTAAGGCCTTTTCAACAAAATTACACTCTATACTGGGTCCAAGATCAACCCTATTAGAGGAGTATTTTGTAATGCTGGGAATTGCCGTTCAAGTTTAAGCCATGACTGAGCAGAGTGTCCGTCTCCAATTTAAGGAGCTCGAGGCCTTATAGAGCTTTGTCTTTAAGGCTCAATAAAACTCAGAATCGTACAAAGCCTGACTGATTGAAGCTCGTGATAAGATAGAGCAACTTAGAACCTTCCAAGGAGGAGACTTGGTCCGGGTTCTTGGGATGCATATCTTAGCCTACCGAGAGATCGGTGGAGGAGCTTGAATAAACTCAAAACTTTCCTCTTGTCGTAGGGACGATCTTTGAGAAAATTTCAAACAATAATTGATCAACCCTGGAGAATGCCACCCAATATTTCTAAATGTTGGGAAGGCTCTTCAGGAAGTACCATGCCAGATGAGTGTCAGATTCAAAGTCAATAAAAAGTCTTCAAATTTCCTGGATTAAAGAAATTTCTCAATTCAAAATAAAACATCAGAAACTTTCAAAATTCACCCTTAAAAATCAAATTCAAATTTCAAAGTCAAATCATAACTCAGATTCAAAATCCTACAAATCAAAATTGTCAAATCAAGTTTCAAACTCAAACATTTTCAAAATCAAACTTCAAATTCAAATACATTTAGAATCAAATCACTTCAAATTCAAAACTACTCAAATTCCAAAATTCAAATCTGATTCTCTGTGTAGAGCAAGTTTCCTCTACATACGATCATCCAGACTCGATCCTCTGTGTGAAGCAAGTTTCCTTCACATACGATCATTCCAGATCCGATCCGCTGTGTAGAGCAAGTTTCCTCTACATACGATCATCCAGACTCGATCCTCTGTGTGAAGCAAATTTCCTTCACATACGATCATTCCAGATCCGATCCGCTGTGTAGAGCAAGTTTCCTCTACATACGATCATCCAGACTCGATCCTCTGTGTGAAGCAAGTTTCCTTCACATACGATCATTCCAGATCCGATCCGCTGTGTAGAGCAAGTTTCCTCTACATATGATCATCCAGACTCGATCCTCTGTGTGAAGCAAGTTTCCTTCACATACGATCATTCCAGATCCGATCCGCTGTGTAGAGCAAGTTTCCTCTACATACGATCATCCAGACTCGATCCTCTGTGTGAAGCAAGTTTCCTTCACATACGATCATTCCAGATCCGATCCGCTGTGTAGAGCAAGTTTCCTCTACATACGATCATCCAGACTCGATCCTCTGTGTGAAGCAAGTTTCCTTCACATACGATCATTCTAGATCTGATCCGCTGTGTAGAGCAAGTTTCCTCTACACACGATCATCCAAACCTGATCTCTTATGTAAAGCAAGTTTCCTTTACATATGATCAATCCAGATCTGATCTATCATGGGAAGCAATGCTTCATTCCCATTAGATCTTTAATTTTCTCTCCTTAAGATTCGACTCGCTAGTGATAGAGTACGCCTTCCATGGCACTACCCTAGTTTCAGACCAAAACTCCGATTCTTCAGGGATGGATTTTCCTTCCCTTAGAATCAAAACTCCAGACTTGACCTTTTTCGGTCAACGCCAATATGTGCAATAGAATTTCATTCTATTACACATATTGGGGGTCCATTTGTTGACCTCATTTTTGTATGAGGTCACTAAGGACCTATCCAGACTCCAGATCAATCTAAAAATCTAGGATTCTCCAAAATCCAGACCTTAGGATCCATTCTAGATCCTAGGACCCTTCTAGATTCCAGACCCTAGGATCTACTCTAGACCCTAGGATTCTTCCAGACCAGTCCAGATATTAGGATCTATTCTAGACCCTAGGAGATGTCCAGACCTTAGTTCAATTCAAATTCCAATCAAATCCAGTTCAAATCCAGGATCTAGACCCAATCCAATGCTAAAAGGGCAAGTCCTAAAAGCCTTTTTCAGCAAATTTTCAAACACTTCAAAACCAATCAATTGACCTCCGATTCAGAGTCTGTCAGTTGCATACTGATGGGACATGTTTCTGGAGGCAACCCTCCAAATTTGAGCCCATTCTGAGGTCTCTAACCCCAGAAACTTAATCAAAATCCATAGGCTGCAAAACCTTCAAATATTTACGGCCTATGCCACTGAACTTGCCATTAAGATGATTTTGACCTTAGGGCTCTCTCCAAAGCCTCTAATTACTTCCAGACCCTTAATTATGACTCACTGAACAGTAAACTGCATTTTGGTTGACCCACTTTGACCCCCAGTTGACCATGGGTCAAAATGACCAAAATACCCCTATGGGGCTCAAACGGTGATTTCAAACCAAATGAACTCCGAATTGAACGCAACCACCTCCAGCAAGTTTCAAATACCAAACCAAACTTGTTGGAACCTATTCCAAGCTTTGGGTCAACCTGGTTGACCAAGTCAACCTAGTTGACCCAAGTGACCCCTTAAGGGTCCAAATGGGTGTTTTGACCCAAATGACCTCCCCAGGCTGTGGAACCACTTCCATTAGTCTTGGAATGTCATTTGAAACCTGTTGAGCCCAAGTCCAGACCCTGGGTCAACCTGGTTGACCAAGTCAACCTAGGTTGACCAAACAAGCCCTTAAGGGTTCAAATAGTGATTTTGACCAAATTGACCCCTCCAAACCCTGGGACCACATCCAGTAGACTCAGGATGACATTTTGAATTTGTTGAACCCATTTCCAGACCCTGAACCCAGTCGGTTGACCAGGTCAACCAATTTTGGCTTAAGGGCCCATTAAGGGCCAATTAAGCCCTTTTTTACTCAAATAACCAATTCAATCCTCGAAAACACCTCTACCAGACTTCAAATATCATTTTAAATTTGCCCAGCCTGGACCCACCTCTTAGGTCAACCTAGTTGACCCAGTCAACCTAGTTTGACCTAGGATTTCCTTAAGAGTCTAAGTGGGTTATTCAAACCCATTTGAACAAATCAAGTCCTTTGAACATTCAAATTCATCTCAAATACCAATTCAAATATTTTCAAATCATTTTGAAGTCAAATCACCCTTACCTTGACTTGATCAAACCCATTCTACTTGGTTAAATCAACTCAAACTCTCTTCCATACACTTAAGCTTCAATCTTTAGACCTAAAACCCTCTCCAAACTCTCTCAACCAGCACTCAAGGGTTTCCTCCTTGCCACCTCACCAGTCCAAGTGGCATTGGACCAGTCAAACAGTCAAATCAAGGATTAAGAGGGGTCAAACTTGGTCAAAACCCCTCTTAAACCTAATCTATCCTTATCCAAATCTTTACAGCTGTTTAGGTGCACTCTAGAACCTTCTTAAAGACCCTTCCAGCCTTTGGATTAAGATCAAACAGCCCTCATTGCTCCCATGATCAAGTGGGGACCAAAGAGCTTTTCCAACTAGGATGTCCTTTCCCTCAGCTTTTCAACTATCCTAGGGACAAATGGCATCATCTGGGGAGCTGATGAAGCAATCCTAGCCGACCATTTAATCAAAGGAAGGTTCAATAGGGTGAAAAAACCCTAATAGAGCCGTCATTCTCACTTGAGCATTCTCTCTCCACACTAAAACTCTCCAAACGATATCACTTTTCGTTTTGGCTCTAGGGACCTCCCTCTACATTTCTCCACCCAAAACCCGGCGATTGACGGCGGCCGGCGGCGAGATTCCGGCCAAACCGAGCTCGAAAACCGTCCCAGGTTGATAGCTCGAGATCCAGACCTCTTTAGCCCTTGGAGTCTTCTGGAGAAATGATCTAGGATGATCAACAAGTTCAACGAGCCTTAAAGCATCAAAATCCGTCAATCCAATCAAGGTAAAATTCAAACCCTAGGTCTAAGTACACTAGATTAAATACGTTTTTCTATAATATGTATTAAGCTATAAAATCAACTCCCCATTAATTATGTTCATTCCTAGTATCTCTGTTTAAAATTTCATGAACTTTAACCGTCTGGATCGAAAGAACAAGGCAAAAAACGTATTCTAGGGAGCCTCGGTAGACTGCTGCAGGTGTACGTTTCGTGAGCCGTTGATTTGGCGATCAACGGCTCAGATCTCGTCATCCCGCGGTCCATACAACCGCGTGTATCTACTGTCCGTATGGATTACGAGCTGGCGAGATCCTCAACGTCCATTCGAAACCGCGGGATCAAACTGGACCGTTCGATCCCGCTGGATTGAAATCAGATGCAAGATCTGATCCCGACCGTCGGATTCAATCACGTTGGATCTAACGGCTCGGCAAGGTGCCCCGCTGGTTAAGTGGCGGGACCCATGTGCCCGCCGCCGTCCGCGTGGCCCAATCGTTCGCTGCCGCGTGTAAGCGCGTGGGACCCTCCCGCAATCATTTCTAATGATTGCTCTGACTGCCGCTTTTGCGCTGGACCAACCCGAACGCGCCACGTGTGCATCCCGCCGCCATATCAAATTAATTAAGGTTTAATTAGTGTTTTGATTATTTTAATTACCAGAAACTTCAAAAAATTATTAAAAATTAAATATTTTTCAAAAAATTAAGTATTATATATCAAATTGCTCGGATTTTCAAGGCCTTTAATTTAAAAATAAAATGGATTTAAAATATTCTATATATTTTAAATAATTTTAAATATTAATTATTTGGTTATTTTAATTATTATTTAATTAAAATAAATCTAAATATTATCAAAATTCTAAGAGAAGTATTTTAATCCATTTTGAACTTCTAGAACTCTTTTCTAGAGTTATTTGAGCTTAATTTGATATTCATTTAAATCATTAAAATTATAGTATTTATTTTATATATAATTTTAAAATCATTTCATTTCAAATTTGTATGCATTTTTAGTTTCTTTTCAAATACCTTGAGTTTGACTTGAAATTTTAATCATAGATTGAATTTGATTGAATTGATTTAATGGGGACTAGCTAATGAGTAATTAACTTGTTGATTACTCATTATTTGAGCTTTATTTTCAATTATTCAAAATGTACTTTAATTTTGTGTAGGTTACACACACGTGCACCTAGTCTAAGGCTCTCTTAGATTTAGGAATTGATCATGGCTATGCATGCTTATATATATGTTATGTTCAAGGGTTAGAATGACATTGATTGCAAACCTACAACATAGTGTCATTAAGGACAATAATTAAGGACCTATGTCTAGTAAACTTAGAGAAATTCTAGAAATTAGGGTACATATCATTTTAATTTGAAACTTCAAACACTCAAACTTAGTGACATATACAGCCACTAGAAATTTTTTTACTAGTTTTAGAAGCCATTAAGTCCCCTTAATTAATTTTTCTCAAGTTTAAGCCTATATTAAGCCTCTAAACCTTCCAGAAAATCTAATAAATTCATTTTAAATCCAAAAATTATGTTTAACCCCTCTAATTGACCAGAATTAAACCCTTAACCCATGAAAATTAAAACCAAAATTATTTGATAGCAATCTGAACCTTAATCTAATTTTAAGTGAAAATCAATATTTAATTCATTTAATTAATTAAAAAATATTAAAATTTCCAAAAATTTCCCAAACACTTGGGAATCTCTCCTTAGGTCATTTATGACCTTTGGAGTTGATTTCAAGGAGTTTGGGATTCATTTGGAGGAAAATCACAAAATGGCCCTCTAATTAAATAAATTCAAAAAATTCAATAATTACCCAAACTTCAAACCTCCATAACTAATTCCAGAAAAATCCAAATCACCCAAACTCACTTGCATTCAATTCCTAATAAGCTCTAGTATTTATTAAAAATGTTAAACTCCAGAAATATGTAATATTTCAAAAAGTCAACAAACCGGTCAAATCTAGTTCAAATCCAGTTCAAAACTTCAAACCTTCGTAATAAAATGTAGAAAAATCCGATTTCAACGTACTTACCTCCTAACTGATCGTAGTAAGGTCTAGTATTTTAATAAAATACAAACTTTCCAGAATTTGAACTTAATCAAAAAGTCAATTTTCAACCCTTTAATTAAATCATTAAAATATTCAAAAATTCATAAAATTCAAAATTATTCTAAAACTCCAGAAAATGTTAACTTAATGTTTAAAACATTCAACAAACATTCTAAAACACAACAACCATCCTAAAGATGAAGTTTATTGGCTGGACTACTCCGGGCTGCGGGGCTAAGTGTCCTAAGGAGGCTGGTTCCTCGAGCCTAGTGGCACAACGCCACGAATGGATTCCAAGGGGTGTTAAACCTTAAAATAGATTAATCATTAATTATTTAACCTTTTAAAACCTCTAATTCAACTACATTAATTTGGTTTATCGGCTGGACTACTCCGGGCTGCAGGGCTAAGTGTCCTAAGGAGGCTGGTTCCTCGAGCCTGGTGGCACAACGCCACGAATCGATTAATGGCAAACCTAAGTTAATCAAACTTTAAAAATCAGCAACCAAACAACCTTAATTAAAATTCATTAACTTTTAAATTTTAATCAAATCAAATCACTTAATTATATCGGGTACCACTGGGTAACCCAGGCCTACGAGGCTATTAACTTAGCCCCAAGGAAGGTGAAATAAACTTCACGGCCTCGGTGTGAAACAAAGGTGGTATTCAACAAATAATTAATAATCAATTTTAAAATTAACTTCAAGCCATTAATACTTAAACTCAAATTTAAACCCCTTAAGCCTTTCAACCAACCAGAACCTTAATCAACTTCAATCTAATGATCCTATTTAGGATATATCCAAACCACACGACCTACCTCACACACTATAGATGGTTTGCTAGGAGCACCAACTCTAGTTTTAGGCTAGGCCGGTGTTTACTTTTTGCAGCTGTGTGCCGGGTTTTCGAGTTTTCACTGCATGCTGTTTGCTAGTTTAGAATTGATTGATTGTTTATTTATTTACTGCAATTTGTTGAGCGTTTTAAATTTCAAATATATTAATTGCTTGAGATTCATATATCAAATGCTTGAGATCAAATATTAACTGCTTGGGACTGTATATATAAATGTTGATTATTAGGATAACCCTGCAGGATCGAGTCTAGATTTTTCAATTTTGATTAATGTAAATTTGATTTGATTTATGGTTGTAAGTATTCAAAGTGATTTGAGTTTGGGATATTTATATCCAACTTGAATTCCAAAGAGGAGAAGACATCCCTAAAGGGGAGAGTCTTCGTCCATTTGGAAGATCAAGTTTGGATACTCTTCAAATATCCAAAGAGAAAAGATAACACCCCGATTAAGGGGGAGTTTCTTTTCATTTGGATATCCGGACCCGACGATCCAAGAAGCAGCAGAAGGATGAAGAAGTGGATAACGAGAAGACCCATTCTCAAAGTCACTTGAGTCTTAGGACTAGAAATCCGGGTTGTAGTCAGTGGTGCCCGGCCACTTTAATTTTCTGCAAAATTCTGTGATGTAATAATAAAGGGCACTTGCCTACGGACATTCAATTTGATATATTTAATTTGATTGATTTATTTAAATTGATTGTGCATTAGAGATACCTGCTTTTCTAGTCTTTTTACCTGCGTGCCGATTTTGATTTGACCTGGAATTCGATCGTAGGCTCTTAAGGATTTAATAAAAAAAATTTTCTACTTAAATCAAATTAAAAATATTTAGGCTCACATAGAAACTCTAACAAATTTAAGAAGTAAGCCCGGGATCGCCGGAAGTTTTCATTTCATAGCATTCATTCAAATTCAAACTTTTAATTGAGTCGATTAGCATGCATCATATTAGCAACTAATTAAAAAATCTTTAAATATTTAATTACATTAGCTTAAGCATCAAACCCAGCATAAGTCAAAGGGGCCAATTAGGATCTGCTCTAGATGTCGGCCCCGCTCTCAAAAACCTTTCTTAAATAACGTCCCGACCACTCTACATAAATTGACCGGACTCATGATTTTAAATCGTTTAGGTGGTTTAGCTGGCTCCCCAATCCAGGCCGGGGTAAGACCAGATTCGCATTACATTAGCTAGGTTCGGGGCACTTTTAAGTGTCCAGTTTAGACTTAGGTTCTGAGGCAAGCTCGGGCTATAAGACCTCACCCTCCGGGAATTGAATCCCGATTTTCTAATAAAATTGACCATTTAAAATTAAATATCTCATTCAATCTAATTTAAGCCCAACACTTAGGATAGGTTGAGGTGTTTCTGAAGTAATTCAGAATCTCAAAACATCTCCTACCTTTCTTCCTTTGACTCCAAAAATAAGTGTTCAACCTTGATCCAATCCCGATTGAAAATTCCAAACCTTTTTCTTCCTTTGATATCAAGCTTTGGAAATCTAAATAAAATTTATACCGCTATTTTAATCGAGAGTTTTCGTAGGAAATTTTGATTTCCTACGATGTAATTAACTACGAGGGCTTGCGCTCGTAGGAGATTTAGAAACCCAGAATTGATTTTCAAAATTAATTTTTAAAAACCCTTAATTAATTATCTTTGGGAAATTTAAAACTTTGAAATTCGAACCCATTAGGGAATGATATGTTCGTCTTTCGAGGCGATATATTATTCATAATAGAGTGTTCAATTTCAAAATTCCAAAATTAAATATTTCTCAAAGAAAATTAAATATTTTCTAAAACTATATATACTTAAATAAATTTTTTTTTTAATCAAAACATGATATGAATGCGATCATCAGCTTTGGAGGAATTGAGGTGTGAAGGACATACTGGATTATCCTAACAGCTTTGAGTAAGGTGCTATACTCTCCAACGTTAAAGTAAGTATTAATATTTTTAAGAAAGTGGTTGGCCAGAGCCCGGTCGTAATCAGGATCATAACATAGGGTATGGAGTTTGTCCCCAGTGGTAGAAAGTTGTATAAGTTCTTCACAGTCCTGATATGTGATTTTAATAGGATGTCGATTTACATAGGACCTGAGAGCAGTGAAAGAAGAATTAATGCGGAGGCTAGAAAAAAATTCAAAAAGAAGTTTGGAGTTCAAGGGGATAGAGAGAGTAAGAAAGAAGGTCAAGGAAGTGTCCGCAATAATATTTAGGATAGAGTAGGAAATAATGTGTGGATTGACAGTCTGGGATACAATAATCTCAACTATTTTGTACCTTTGATAGGAAGCTTAATCATCCGCCTCAGTGAAGCAAGGGTTCAGATTCTCCCTTGAGGAACTCCTAGAAGGGTGACGAGATCGCTTTTCACCGGCTATACTCAGGAAAATAGAGCACAAGAGTAAGAGAAAAGAGGATTTGAGAAGGATTGTGTGAGAAAAATGGTGGAAAGCCTCAATTTTTAAGGAATCATCTCGATCGTCCAGGACGATTATGAAATCATCCAGATGATCAGATATCGTCCGGGATGGTAAGATATAGGCGATCATCCTGAGAAGACATTCCAGATGACTATTGAAAAGTATATCGTTCTGGACGACTAGGAGGATCATCCAGGATGATGCACAATAATGTATCATACCGACCAAATTAAAGTTGAGTGCCCAATTTTTCCACGTGGATTATTTAGGACGAACAGGTGTATTGTCCAGGATGATCACCAATAATTGAGCAGAGATTGTGAAGATCATCCAAGGCGAGGAGGATCGTCTAGGATGATCACAAATAAATGAAATTGAAGATGATCAGATCGTCTAGGATGATAATGGATTATCCAGGACTATCAGAAGTAGAAGAGTCAAAATAGTCATCAGATGGAATTCAAAGAGTGAATTTAACAGATCGTCCAGGATGATATAAATATTATCCAAGATGATGTGAGAAAAAGTTTAAAATTAGAGAATGGATTGAGATGATTAGAGAAGGCCCAAACACATGAAAAATCAACTTAAAAGAAAAAAAATAAAATATGAAAATGATAAGAATCAAAACAAAAAAAATGTTTTTTTAATCAAAGCTTGAATATGATAAATTCTCCATATGATTGAATTAAAAAATTTGTAAGAATCAATGAGTTAACATTATCGATATTTGAGAAAGCGGTAGAATGAATTTTCTCACTCTTCAGCTAGAGAGAAAATTCAAAATTTTTTTGAATTCTTGATTCCCAGTTTTCAATCCTTTCAATAAGGATTTGTCAAGTTGATGGCGGTGGATGGCCGCCAGCCATTTGCGGTTGGGATGGCAAGTAGTATTGCTGGTATAAGATCTTTGTGTCAAGATCTTGGTAGAATTAATCATAAGAAGTATGGTAAAAATCTAAAGGTAGTGAATCCTGCTTCCAGATATTCGAATGGGCCTTTGCTGATCAAAGAGAACATCGTGGATATTTCAACGAAAGTTTTATTTGTTGAAGGTAGAGGAAAATCTATTGTTGAAGATGAAGGGTTTTTATCCCTACGGTTGGTCAGAAGGTTTTCTGATCACAATTCTTGTGATCCGGTGGCATCTTCTAAAATTAACATCTTTGTTAACAGGTACGACAGTTCAAATTCTATCTGTAGACATGTCCATGGGATAAATGCAAATGCTTGTAATCTTGTTAACAAAAATGGCCATTTCTTGGAGGGGTCTTATTTAGTTGTTGCTGATATTATAGACAAGGTTAGTGAGGTAATGCCAGTTAAAAAAATGGCTGAGATGGAAGTTAATCCATGGAAGAGAAAGCCTTATATTATGCTGGATTTCAAGGAGGAGGATCTGGTCTTCTCGAAAGATGGTAAGGCTGTGAAAATGAAAGAAGAAGTTGAGATTTCAAATTCCAATAGGATTAAAAATTCTTTAGTAATTAAAGTTTTTGGAAAGGAAATTCCTTCACATTTAGTAGCATGGAAAATAAGGAGACAACAGAAAAATTTTGGGAACTTTCATTTTACAACTCTTGGGATGGGTTGGTTTTTGTGTTCTTTTGATTTGACAGAGATGATGGAAGGTGTTTTATCAGGACGGCCAGGGTTTGTCAACGGCCACATTGTGGGGATGGAGAAGTGGACTTTAAAATTTTCTACTCTTTCTTTGAAAGGTTTAACCTCACCTATTTGGATTAGAATGCCTCACTTACTTTTGCAATGTTGGGATGAAGTGAATGTTGCTAGAATTGCTTCATTGGTTGGCAAGCCTATGATGATGGATGGTAATATGTTTCAGTGGGGGAAAAGAGAATTCGCCTGTGTTTGTGCGAGAGTTAAGTTGGATCAATGTCTTCCTTTAGGGGTATGGGTTGAAAGTATCTCTGGAAGGTTCTTTCAAAGATTTGAGTATGAGAAAATCTCTACTTTTTGTTATGAATATGGGATGGTAGGACATCTAAAATCTGATTGCAAGGTAAAGAATTCTGGAACTTCTGATAAGAATGTGGATGGAGGGGAGTCAAGGCATGTTAAGAAGGTGGAAAAGGTTCAGAAGGAGGTTATTTATCCCTCTTATGGACCTTGGATCATGGTTAGAAGGAAAATTAATAGAAGACCGGTTGTGCAGAAAGATAAGCTGAATTTTGTTAAAAAATAGTGGAAGAGAACGAAGGGAATTAATGATGGTGCTGCTGGAAAAGAAACTCAGAGTGTCGATGCTAATGATAAAGTGGAAACAGCTGCTGAAGTAAATCACTTGGAGGAAGGGTAAATACCTAGAGTAGAGGAGGTGATTAATTTTGGAAGTAATTCTGCTAGTATGAATGATGTTTGAAAGTTCGTTAGGGATGTTAAGCCCTATAGAACTAGCTCAAGCTAACCAAGAGGGTGGGGGGGTGAATTGGTATTTTAAAAATTTTCTTTTCACAAAGAATAAAAGTCACAAACCAAAATCACCACAAAAATAAATGCGGAATTAAAAAATGCGAAAGCAAAAATAAGAATACAGAAATTTATAGTGGTTCGGTCAACTCGACCTACGTCCACTCCTTGGAGGCACCCTCCAAGTACTGCACTACCAAAAGTGACTCTCCTTTAGCCCCCACGGCTAGGTGGAGAACCCCTCACAAGAACCTCCTTTTTGCCACCCCGGCAAGGCAGAGAACCTACCTCCTTTTGCTTCCTCCTGAAGCTGGCAGAGAACCACAACCAAAAGCTAACTCCTTACCTCTACTGACCCTTCCACGGACGAGAAACTCTAGACGAAGAACAAGCAGAGCGATCCTTGAAGCAACCCTTGTGAATCCCCTCACAAGCTCCCCCTCACAAGATCCTCTCTCTCTCCCTCTCTCTCTTTCTCTCCTCAAGGTCTTCTCAGGTCAAGGCAATAGCCAAAGGTTTTCAAAATGTTGAACATGAGCTCTTAAATAGAAGATCTTCAAAGGAGCTCATTAATTGCAATTTGCTGACAATATCGTCCAGGTCGATATGGACATCGGCCTGGCCAATCAGTACAAATCAATGAAGATTGGCCAGAGCATCGCCCTGGATGCAAAATAGGATGATTGAAAATTGGCTTGATCATCCAGGCCGATCTCACAATTGTCCTGGCTGATCAGTTCAAATCAGAGAAAAATCGTCTTGATAATAGCCCTGGATACGAGCTGGCCGATGATTATCATCCTGAAGTAACTCAAGGTTTTTAACTAGATCATCCTGGCCGATCCTGCGATTGTCCAGGATGATATGATCGTATCAATCATCCTTAATTACTCCCTTGATTTCCTGAATAATTAAGGTATAATTTGTGCATATCATCCAGGCCGATCCTAGGATCATCCTGGCCGATAATTTAAAAATACAGTATACCTTAATTGTCTATGGCGGCAAGTTCTTTCTATTTTGAGCTTATCGTCCTGGCTGATACACGTATCGTCCAGGCCGACCTGTTAATGACGGCTTCCTTAATTAAGAATCCTTATTTAGACTTTTTATTTTAAGCTGATCGTCCAGGACGATATGAATATCGGCCTGGCCGATGTGGGCAAAAACAAAAATTCTAAGTCTCTCAAGTGTGTGTGTGTAGGGTTACTTAGCATCATTTTCTTGACCATTACAAGTGGACTCAAAAGGTAAAAATGTACAGACTGTCTCAACCCTAAACCTACGCAATCCTGAACTGGCTTCTTCTGGATCGTCCGATCTTTAATTCCTGAAAAGTTAGAAGCAACAAGCAGTCCAAGAGAAACAGTGTTTGTCAATCATCAAAACATAAATCATGAAAAATAGATTTGCAACAATCTCCCCCTTTTTGATGACGACAAACACAAGTAAAAAAAATAGGTTAATTAGAAAATCAAAATTACAACAGCTTTTTTTTACCCTACTCCCCCTTTTGTCATCACAAAAAGAGGGTCCAGAAATAATAGAAAAACATCACAAAAGTCTAACAAGCAAACTTAAAAAAAAAATAGGAAACAAACAACATAAAGTACAGACTAAAACAACGAGGGATCCAGATCATCAGATGGAGATGGAGGAGGTGGCTGCTGAAAGTAACTAGCAAGCGTGGTAAACTGAGCATTGAACCAGGCGATGTCCTGGTCATGCTGCTGCTGCTGGTGAGTAAGAAAACTGTCAAATCGGGCTAGATCCTCAGTGCGATGATGCTCGTAACGGGCAATATCCTCAGATTGTTGCTGCTCCTGTGTAGCAACATAGGCATCAAAATGGGTCTCCCATCGATCAAATCTCTCAATCAACTGATCAACCGGTGAGTGCTGGTGGAGAGGAACAGGGTCAGGAAAAGGAGCAGGAGCGGGAGCCTCCTCCTCTCTAGCCCCCCGAGGTTCCTCAGGGTGGAGACGAGTACTGTGAAGGGTGCTGAAGGATTTGTTTGAGTAGAAGGGAGTTGGGAGGTTTGGTGGAATAGGATACTGAAGTTGGCATTTGGTTTCAAGAATATAGGCTATGATGTGTCCTAAGGCTAGATTTGGTTTCCTCTTATGACCTGGATCGCGAATTATGGTTAGGTGATCAATGTATCAAAAAATTAGGTCTGCAGTGTTGAATTCTCTATGAGCCATGATGTAGAAAGTAATGAGGAAAAGTAGAGGGGTGATGTGGATTCGGTCCCCGGCTTTTGGAATTATGGAGGTGCGAAGGACATGTTGGATTGTCCTAGCATCTTTGACTAAAGAGCTAGTCTCTCCAACATGGTAAGGTACATTGGTCAGACGAAGAAAGTGATTCGCCGTGGACCAGTCAAGATCAGAGTTAGAGGCGATTACGTGCAACTTATCCCCAGTGGTGGATAGCTGTAAAAGATCAACACAATCCTGATATGTGATTTCAATAGGGCGTCAATTCACATGGGAGGTCATGGCTGTGAAGGTAGGATTGATGCAA
This sequence comes from Dendrobium huoshanense, assembly GCA_016618105.1. Classification (NCBI taxonomy): domain Eukaryota; kingdom Viridiplantae; phylum Streptophyta; class Magnoliopsida; order Asparagales; family Orchidaceae; genus Dendrobium; species Dendrobium huoshanense. The sequence goes on along the minus strand of CM028357.1, from coordinate 13,930,913 downwards.
AGGTTTGCGAAAAATTCTCGAAGAAACTCTAAATTGAAAGGGAAAGTAAGAGACAGAATGAAGCAAAGGGAGGTGTGAGCGAAAAGATTCATTACCGGGTAAGAGATGTAGACAGGATTGATGATTCTGGAGACAGTAATTCCACACTCTTTATAACGATGATAGGCGGATTCATCTTCTGCTTCCTTGAAACGAGGGTCAATCCTTGCCCTCGAGGAACTCCCAGAAGTTTGTCGGATGCGTTTCCCACCAGCCATTGAGAGCACTAAGCAAAAACACATGAGGAGAAAGGATGAAGAGTGAAAATTCACGGCTGGAATGGCCTGAATTTAAAGAAATAGCCATATCGTCTTGGCCGATCGCAGAATCATCCAGACCGATATGGTTCAATAATTACGTACAGGCCGATTGGTCAAAAAGGCGGTCTGATTGTCCGGGCCGATCAGATATCAGCCAGGCCGATTTGACACAGGTGATCGGCCCGAGGAGTCAGTCCGGACGACTATTGAAAAAGTAGATCGTCCATGCCAATTAGGTGTATCGTCCAGGACGATGCACAATAATTGATCGTACCGGCTGAAGTTAAAATATTTTAAGTCACTGTCACGTGTATCGTCTAGGACGAACAAAGGATCAGCCCGACCGATTATCCAATAATGGATCATCCGAGGCCATTTTTTAAAGATCAAAACGTGCTGACACATGGATCGTCCGGGACGATCCAGTGTATCGGCCAGGACGATGCACATAAAATGCATCGGCCAGACAAATATTCTATCGGCCAGGACTATCACCATGAGTTTGATCAAATCATCTAGGACGATATAGTATCGTCCAGGACGATGAGTTGCAGCAAACACAGAAAAAGGTCAGCAGATGGATTTTGAACAAAATTTGTCATATTGTCCAGGACGATAAAAGTATCGGCCAGGACGATGTGACTAGAAATTCAAATCAAGGAAGGAATGGTGATGATCAAGACCCTCAAAAATAAAACAAAAGAAAAATAGTAAAAACATAGTAAAGGAAAACAAAAACAAAAACACAACGAAAGTCAAACAACGAATTTTATTTTTTTGTTTTATGGAGGCATCATATGAGAATTCTTTTCAAAAAGTTAAACTTTTAAAGTTACAAGAGATCAAGAAGTTTAACAAATCCCAATCAGAAGAAGGTAGAATATCTGATTCTGTTAACCGTAGATTGGACATCCTTCAGGGTACAAAATTCTTTTGGAAAACAGAGGCCTAACTCAGAATAACAAAATAGGATAAAAAGATCCATTCAAGACTTGTTTACAAAGAAAATATCTCATATTTAATAAACCAAAGTAATTTTTCTCAATCATGGAAAAATGAAATCAAGCCTTTGAAAGCATCACATAATCTATGAGTTCTCTAAATTTTAAGAGTTTTAGCAAAGAGAGGATAGCTTGCATTTAGTGGGCTCATTTTATGGCTCTTGTCACTTTGATTGGCTCTTTGAGCATCTTTTGATTTTTGATACACTTTTGTGTATATAGCTTTCTTTCCAATTTGGCTTCATTGTCCTCTTTTCCTTTTTAACTCTTGCAAGCTAGAAACTCTTTAATATAACCTTAAAAAAAAACTTAGTTGTAAGTATATCCTCCAAATATTAGAGAATAGGAGCTCTCTCTCTAACATAGGGAAGAACAATCCACAACACAAAATCAAAATCATGTGATAAATGCAATGGCAAGATTTCAACAAACTTGAAAGATATATAAGTACTTTGGCTATTATGCATAAGATAAATTAATGTAGTAAGATAAGAAAAGGATCTTAATTAAAGAACTATTGGTTAAAATGAGTTTAGATTTTTGTTTAGAGAAGAAAATCATACCACTAAACAAGGTCAGAAGGAGGGAAACCATCAACGAGATTTCTCCTTTAACCGATTTAGAAAAGCTAAACACTGTCTCCAAAAACTTCCAGAAATCTAAAAACTTGAAAAGACCCAACATATGAAAACCAATCATAAAAGCAACATGAAAATAAACTATTCTAAAATAATGAAAAGGCTATCACATAACAAAACAAACAAAAGAAACTTAAAAAAATGAAAACAAAGCAAACTAGAGCAACACAAAGCAAGCACAAAAACTAGCACAAAAATAAATAACACAAACAGAAACTAAAGATTTCAAGCAAGTGATAAAGCAACAAATTTAAGCAATTTTGAGCTGCGAGCCTCCTTATGTCCAGTTATCCTATGCTCCCACGAGGTCTTTGGTGAGAGCACACCTGCAAAACTCAACAACAGTCAGATTTAGGAACCCAAACAGTTTTTGGCCCCTTCTTAGGAAAATTAGAGTGCAATGCAGATGTGGTATGCTGTGAATCATACATCTTAGGTCTCCATACCCAATGTGTACTACGGTGGACGGTGCACGTGTGTGAGATATGTCCTAGCATGCCACATGAGAAACATCTAACTCCAGGAAAAGGGTTTCTTAAATGATTTGAGTTATAATGCCTCTTCCTAGATTCTGGCTTCGGATTAAAGTAGTTGTCATCCGATTTTTCTTTATTGTATCCAAATCATTTTGAATCCTCAAGTTTGTTCTTTTTAATGCCTCATTATCAATCCTCAAGTTTTTCTCAATCTCTTTAGATTTCTTAAGATCAGAATTAAGTGAGGTGTGTGAAACTTTCAGTGCCTTATGTTCATCAATTCATTCTGAATGCTGTTTGTTCAACTCATCAAATTCATCAAGAAGAGCCATGTGATTAGAATCAATCGTTGAATGATCTTTAAGAATGACTTCATACTCTTTCTGCAAATTTATAAGTTCCACTTTTAAGCTAGCATATGTCTTCTTACATTTTTTGTATGATGCATGGAATTTTTCACAAATTTTGAACAATTCATCATAGGTTGGTTTACATACCTCTTCCTCATCACTTTGCTCAAGATGATCTTCCCCAATTATGCACAGGTTCGTTGTCTCTTCCTCTGGTTTAGTCTCAGAGAAATCAGTACCAGATTCTGCCCAGAATGCCTTTTGGATTCTCTTCTTCTCCTTCTTAAACTTAGATTTTTCTTCAATCTTTTCCTTGTTCTTATTATCTTGAAGTGTTGGGCAATCGGCTCTCACATGTCCAGGTTTCCTGCATTCAAAACAAACAACATCAGAGGATCCTTTAACTTGTTTATGTTCCTTAACTTTTCTTCAACTTTGATGATGCTTTTGTTTCTTCCTTAGAAAGCTTTTGAATTGCCTTGTGATGAAGGAAACTTCATCGCTTTTAGACCCAGAAGATTCAAAGCCCGATTTGTGCTCCTTCAGTGCAATTGTTTTCTCCTTTTTCTTTTCACCTGCATCAAGATTTCTTTGATTCACCCCTTGCTCATAAGCAATGAGTGAGCCAAGTAAGTTATCAATAGAATAGGTGTTCAAATCCTTAGATTCAGTGATTGCAGTAATTTTAGTATCATAAGACAAAGGCAAGCATCTCAAAATCTTGTTAACTTTTACATAGTTTGAAAGTTCTTTTCCTAGTGCATGCAGTGAAGTAGCTATTTGAGTAAACCTAATGTACATGTCAGAAATCGATTCATGAGGTTTCATACAAAAAAGTTTGTTGTCATGTAAGAGAATGTTTAAACGGGATTGTTTAACCTTATTAGTACCTTCATAGGTGATGCACAATTTATCCCAAATCTCTTTACTAGTTTTCCAAGTTGAGACACGCATGTAATCCTCAGATTTTAAAGCACAGAAAAAACAGTTCAAACATTTTGCATTTAGTTGAGCTAAATCACGTTCATCAAAAGTCCATTCAGTAAAGGAAATTTCAGTTTTAAAACCATTAATTTCATGAGAAGGTGGAGAATAACCTTTTTGTATAAGCATCCACATGCGATAATCAGTAAATTGTAAAAACGTTGACATACGAGTTTTCCAAAAATCAAAAGGTAGGTTATCAAACAGGGGAGGTTGGATAATAAAATACCCTTCCGTAGTGTTACGATTCCCAAGGTTAGCCATGGATCTAATTCAAAAAAGTTTTCAAACTTAAAAATTCGAATCCCGCTCTGATACCACTTGAAAGTTCGTTAGGGATGTTAAGCCCTATAGAACTTGCCCAAGCTAACCAAGAGGGGGGGGGGGGGGGGTGAATTGGTATTTTAAAAATTTTCTTTTCACAAAGAATAAAAGTCACAAACCAAAATCACCACAAAAATAAATGCGGAATTAAAAAGTGCGGAAGCAAAACTAAGAACACAGAAATTTATAGTGGTTCGGTCAACTCGACCTACGTCCACTCTTTGGAGGCACCCTCCAAGTATTGTACTACAAAAAGTGACTCTCCTTTAGCCCCCACGGATAGGCGGAGAAGCCCTCACAAGAACCTCCTTTTTGTCACCTCGGTAAGGCAGAGAACCTACCTCCTTTTGCTTCCTGCTGAAGCTAGCAGAGAACCACAACCAAAAGCTAACTCCTTACCTCTACCGACCCATCCATGGACAAGAAACTCTAGATGAAGAATAAGCAGAGTGATCCTTGAAGCAACCCTAGTGAATCCCCTCACAAGCTCCCCCTAACAAGATCCTCTCTCTCTCCCTCTCTCTCTTTCTCTCCTCAAGGTCTTCTCAGGTCAAGGAAGCAGCCAAAGGTTTTCAAAACGTTGAACATAAGCTCTTAAATAGAAGAGCTTTAAAGGAGCTCATTAATTACAATTTGCCGACAATATCGTCTAGGCCGATATGGACATCGGCCTGGCCGATCAGTACAAATCAATGAAGATCGACCAGAGCATCGCCCTAGATGCAAAATATGAGATTGAAAATTGTCTTGATCGTCCAGGCCGATCTCACGATCGTCCTGGCTGATCAGTTGAAATCAAAGGAAAATCGTCCTGACAATAGCCTTGGATACGAGCTGGCCGATGATTATCGTCCTGAAGTAACTCAAGGTTTTTGACTGGATCATCCTGGCCGATCCTACGATCATCCAGGATGATATGATCGTATCAATCATCCTTAATTACTCCCTTGATTTCCTGAACAATTAAGGTATAATTTGTGCATATCGTCCAGGCCGATCCTAGGATTATCCTGGCCGATAATTTAAAAATATAGTATACCTTAATTATATATGGCGGCAACTTCTTTCTATTTTGTGCTTATCGTCCTGGCCGATACACGTATCGTCCAGGCCGATCTGTTAATGGCGGCTGCCTTAATTAAGAATCCTTATTTAGACTTTCTGTTTTAAGCTGATCGTCCAGGACGATATGAATATCGGCCTGGCCGATGTGGACAAAAATAGAAATTATAATTCTCTCAAGTGTGTGTGTATAGGGTTACTTAGCATCAGTCTCTTGACCATTACAAGTGGACTCAAAAGGTAAAAAAGTACATACTGACTCAACCCTAAACCTACGCAATCCTGAACTGGCTTCTTCTTGATCGTCCGATCTTCGATTCCTAAAAAGTTAGAAGCAACAAGCAGTCCAAGAGAAAAAGTGTTTGTCAATCATCAAAACATAAATCATGAAAAATAGATTTGCAACAATGTTGCTGTGAAGAATGTTGTTCTACTGAGGCTGCAGTTATTAATGATGGTATGTTTTCTGGTGTTGATATTCCATTTATTTCAGTAAATATGAATAAGTTTGATGTGTTGAATGGGGTGGAAGATGATGGAATTGGAGATGTATGTAAAAATTCCATTACTATTGCTTGTGATGAAAATAACAGTGTAACGGCGCCTCTTGTAGTTGAGAATTCAGACGGAGGTGGAGGTATGAAGGGCTGTGAGGAGAGACTGTGTGTTGTGGGAAATGAGAAAGAGGTTGTTTCAAATGGGGAATTGGTGAAATTCAAGCTTGCAAAAGAGCTCAAGGCTTTAGATCCTATTAAGAGCAATTCTAGAGGCAGATTTCTAGATGGAGGTAATAAGAAAGAGTTGGGGGCTCTTCCCCCAAACCTTTTTAATGAATCAATAGTATTTTGGAATTGTAGAGGTGCCAAAAAGAGGGAGGCCTCTCTTTATTTGAAGGAAATTATAAAAGACTATAAGGTGTTTTTTGTAGGGTTGATTGAAACTAAAATCACTTATCTAGACAGAGACTCTTTTGTAAGGAGCATGGGTCTTGGTTGGGATTATTTTCTTCTTCCCACAGATGGGCTGTTTGGTGGAATTATGGTTTTATGGAGATCAGATATGGCTTATTTTTTAGTTTTAAAGACTTTAGATCAATGCGTTATTGGTGAACTTAATGTCTTCAATAGAGGGGTGTGGATGATTTCCACAGTTTATGCTAGTAAGGAGGCTCTTAAGAGAAGATTTCTTTGGGAGTATGTTCAGGAGGTTTCCCATAGAAAAATTCCTTCTATTGTTGGAGGGTATTTTAATTATATTTTGGCTCAAGAAGACAAGAAGGGTGGTAGAAGATTTAATTTTTCACAAGGCTCCTTGGATATGGTGAAGTTTATGAATGATAATGACTATCATAAAGTTGGGTTTATTGGTCAAAGACTCACTTGGTGCAACAACAAAAGTGGCGGGGGACGAATTCTGGAAAGACTTGATAGGTGTATTTTAAACACCTTGGCCATCAACAAAATCCAAATTACTTTGGTAAGACACCTAGCCAGAGTGGCTTCAGATCATAGTCCGATTGTATTGAAGATTTATGATTCAGTTTTTAGAGGAAGACGATGTATTAAGTTTGAAGATACTTGGTTGTCTTTTAAGACTGCAGAACATATTGTCTCTAGTAGGTGGAGGAGGCCCTTTATGGGGGATGACATGGAAGTGCTTAATAAAAAATGCAAAAGAACTTTGAAGGATTTGTTTTATTGGAGCAAGGCTAGATTGAAAGATTTCTCTATGGAGAAAGATAAATTGAAAGCTAAAATTATTCATTTACAAGAAGAAGAAGCTAAAGAAGGTTGGTTGAGTGAAGACAAGTTATGGTTACTTAAAGCTATAGTCAAAGAACTTAATGTCATACTTCGTAACTTGAATACTTGGTGGAAGCAAAGAGCAAAGGCTATGTGGATTAAAGAGGGTGAGACTAATACCAAGTTCTTCCATTCTTTTGCCAATTCAAGGAGGGATGTCAACTGGATTTTTCAAGTAAAGGGTTCTAATGGGGTATTGACTGATGATCCAAAAGAAGTGGAGGAGGTGTTTTATAAATTCTTTCAAAATAATTGGAAATCCAGGAATTGTTGTTTTTCTGGTTGGCCTAAACTGTGGTTGGTTTTGCAAGACAGTGACAAGCTTTTATTAGAGAATGAACTTTCTAAAGCTGAGATAAAAGAAGTTATTTTGAATCTGGGAAGCAACAAGGCCCCGGGCTATTACGGGATGACCTATTCCTTTTTTAAAGCATTTTGGAGCATAATTAAGTAGGATGTAGTAAGAGCAGTGCAACAGTTTTTTCTCACTGGTATTATGTGCAAGGATTGGAAAGACACCTTAGTTGTTTTGATTCCCAAGTCTTCTGATCCTAATGTTCCAACTGCTTACCATCCTATCAGCCTTTGCAATTCAATCTATAAAATTGTAGCAAAGCTATTTCTTAATAGAATGTTGGGGGTCAATTCCAAGGATTATTTTTGAAGAATAGGCAGCTTTTGTGAGGGGAAGATTGATCTCAGACCATCTTCTATTGGCTCAGGAGGTATTAAACATTAAGGTATTCTAAAGCTAGTGATGGTTTCTTAGCAATCAAAGTGGATATGGTGCAAGCATATGATAGTATGTGTTGGGAAACTTTGAAGAATATGATGGAAGATTTGGGTTTCCCTACCAGGTTTATAAACTTGGTGATGGAATGTATTCTAGATCCCAAGTATTCTATACTGATTAATGGTTATAATTCTAATTGGATTGAGGGGAAGAGTGGCTTTCATCAAGGATGCCCTCTATCACCATTTCTTTTTATCCTTTGTTCTCAACTACTTTCTAACGCTTTCCATAGCAGAGGTGCTGATGTGGGTATTAGAGTTTCCTCTAATTCCCAGAAGATATCACATCTTCTTTTTGCAGATGATATTTTGCTTTTTATGGAAGCTAAAGTGAGTAGTATGAAGAAGGTTAGAGAGATTGTGGAGGGTTATTGTAAGTGGAAGGGCCAAAATATAAACTACCATAAATCTTCCTTGGTTTGTGGTAGTTTGGTGGAAACGAGGAGGAAAGTGCAGATTTCTAGATTTTTGGGAATTAAACTAGTAGAAGAATTTGAGTATTTGGGTATTAAATTGGCCTTGAGAAGATTAAGGAAGGTGGACTTTCAGGTGCTATTGGATAAATCCAGTAAAAAAATCAATGCTTGGGGGAATAGATGTTGAAAATTCGGCTTCATGGATTATGTTTTTATGATTAGTAAATACTTTTGCTTCTTTTTGACTGCCTTTTTACTACTGACATTTTCAGGGTTCAAAGATCGGACGGAAATCGAAACTAGCTCAAGAATGGGTAGATTAGGGTTGAGCCAATCTGTAATTTTCTTTTTTTCCTTTCTTGAGTCAATTGTAAATGTTTTGAAGTGACTTATGTTAAGTAACCCTACACACACACACACTTGAGAGATTTAGAATTTCTATTTTTACTCACATCGTCCCGGACGATCGAGTTCAAAACAGAAACTTTAATCAGGATTTCTTAATTAAGACAGCCGTCATTAGCCTATTGACCTAGACGATAGGCTCAAAATAGAAAGAAATAGCCGCCATGATCAATTTAGGTATTTTGTATTTTTTGAAATCGGCCAGGACGATCTTGGATCGGCCTAGACGATATGGCACAATTATGCCTAAAATAATCCGACAGTCAAGGAAGTAATTAAGGATGAATTGATACGATCACATCGTCCTAGACGATCGCATGATCGGCCAGGACGATATATTCAAAAACCCTTAGTTTCTCTTGGATGATAAATACCAGACAGCACAAATTCAGGGCGATATTTTGGCCGATCAGGATTGGACAGCTCGAATTCAGGGTGATCCTCTGGAAGATTTTCCTCTAATTTGAACTGATCGTCCGGGATGATCGTGAGATCGGCCGGGATGATCAAGTCAATTTTCAATCATCTAGTTCATTTTCAAAGCAGTGTTCTGGCCGATCATCTGTGATTTTAACTGATCGTACGGGACAAAATTATTATCGTCCTGGATGATAAGGTCGACAACTTGCAATTTTTGAGCTCCTTTTAAGCTCTTCTATTTAAGAGCTATTGTTCAACATTTTTGAACATCCTTGGCTGCTGTCTTGACCTGAGAAAACCTAAAGGAGAGAGAGAGAGAGAGAGAGAGAGAGAGAGAGAGAGAGAGAGAGAGAGAGAGAGAGAGAGAGAGAGAGAGAGAGAGAGAGAGGGAGTGAGAGAGAGAGAGAGGATCTTGTGAGGGAGAGCTTGCGAGGGAGTTCACAAGGGTTACTCCAAGCATTATTCTACTTCTTCTTCCGCTAGAGTCTCTTTTCCTTGGAAGGGTTGGGAGAGGTAAGCTTCAGCGATTGATCGAGGTTCTCTGCCTCCTTTAGGAGGAATCAAAAGGAGTGGGGTTCTCTACCTTGCCAGGGGTGGCAAAAAGGAGGTGTTTGTAAGGGGTTTTCTGCCTAGCTGTGGGGGCTAAAGGAGAGTCACGTTGGTAGTGCAATACTCAGAGGGCACCTCCGGGGAGTGGATGTAGGCCAAGTTGACCGAACCACTATAAACCCTTGTGTTATTTTTACTTCTTCCGCACTTTAATTTTCTGCACTTATTTTTTTGTGGTGATTTTGCTTTGTGATATTTATTCTTTTGTTCAAAGATTTTTTAAATACCAATTCCCCCCCCCCCCTCTTGGTTAGCCTTGGGATGGTTCCTAAGGGCCTAACATCTTTAACAAACTTTCAAGTGGTATTAGAGCGGGATTCATAAAAATTGAGATTGAAAACTTTGTGAATTTTAATCAATGGCTAACTTTTGGAATCGTAATACAACTGAAGGATATTATATTACATGACCTCCTTTGTTTGACAACCTTGCTTTTGATTTTGGAAAACTCGCATGTCTACTTTTCTTCAATCAACTGACTATCGCATGTGGATGCTTATTAAAGAATGATATTATCCACATTCTTGTGAAATTAATGGAATTAAAATTGAAGTGGCTTTTACTGAATGGACTTTTGATGAAAGAGCTTTAGCTCAATTAAATGCGAAGTGTTTGAATTATTTTTTCTATGCTTTAAAATTTGAGGATTACATGCGTTTCTCTACTTTCTCTACTGGTAAAGAAATTTGTGATAGGTTATGCATTACTTATGAAGGAACCAATGAAGTGAAATAATCTCGTTTGAATATTCTCTTGCATGACTAAGAACTTTTTCATATGAAACCTTCTGAATTAATTTCTAATATGTATACAAGGTTTACTCAAATTGTAACTTCTTCGCATGCCTTAGGAAGAGAACTTTCAAATTATGAAAAAGTAAACAATATTTTGAGATGCTCGCCTTCGTCTTTTGATGTTAAAATCACTACAATCATTGAATCTAAGGATTTAAACACATATTCAATTGATAACTTACTTGGCTCACTCATTGCTTACGATCAAGGGGTGAATCAAAGAAATCTTGATGTAGTTCAGAAAAGAAAGGAGAAAATAGTGGCACTGATGGCCAATAAATCAGACTCTGACTCTTCTAGTTCTGAAAGCGATGACTTTGCCTTAATCACAAGGCAATTCAAAGCTTTCAAAGGAAGAAGAAAAAGCATCATCAAAATTGTTGAGTCTAGTAATTAGGTTGTTAAGCCTAAGTAAATGTCCCAAGGCTACCAAGAGGGGGGTGAATTGGTAGTTTTAAAAAATTTTAAACCCTCTTAAAACTAAAGTTGAACCGAAATGAAATTTTCTTTTAAAGTTTGTAGAAAAATGTTTTTCAACCACAGAGTTGTTAAAACAGAAATTTAAAATGCGGAAACGTAAAAGCAATAAAGTAAATGACACCAGATTTATAGTGGTTCGGTCTATAACCAGACCTACATCCACTCCTCAGAGGCACCCTCTGAGTATTGCACTAATACCACAAAGTGACTCTCCTTTAGCACCCACAGCAAGGCGGAGAAGCCTGTACAAAACCCTCTTTTCACCACTCCCCGGTGCGGCAGAGAACCGTCGTCCTTTTACACAATCCACAGTGCTGGCAGAGAACCGTCGTCCTTTTACACAATCCACAGTGCTGGCAGAGAACCGTCGTCCTTTTACACTCTCCTAGTGTGGGCAGAGAACCCTACGGCTGTTCACACTCTCCAAGTGTAGGCAGAGAACCTTCTTCCTTTTACACTCTCCTAGTGTAGGCAGAGAACCCACGTCTGTTCACACTCTCCAAGTGTCGGCAGAGAACCGGACCTTCTTGAATGATCTTCTCACAAGAACCTAAAAGGAAGAAAGAAAAGAGTGAAGAAATCCAATTTCACAAGTAGAGATTCTTACCTTAGCAATCCAAGTGAAGCCTTCTTGCTCCAATGGTAGGAATCCTCCTTTGAATGCTCTCTTCCACTCTCCCCTTGACTATTCTCTCAATAGGCACGAAGATCAAATGACAAAAAGATTGGGTGGCAGTCTAATTTGAAGTATATATACAAAAGATAAGAAAAACCGCCCAAAAATTGCAAGTTTTCAATTCTGTACTCAGTGGATCGTCCCGTACGATCCTGGATCGTCCTGGACGATTTTACTTAAACGATCTGAAACGACCCAATTTGTATATGTGTACGAAATGACTTCGTACAGCTGATCGTCCTGTACGAACTAGGTTCGTCCAGTACGAACGGTTATTACAAGGTCGGTTCTAGAAACTGCTGAAAACTGTCCTAAGCCGGTTTATCGTTTGGACGAAAATATGTTCGTCTGGACGAAAATTTTCCAGAGAGCCGATCGTCCTGGACGATAATTTATTTCGTCTGGACGAAAATTTTCCAGAGCGCCCATCACCGGGGACGATACTTTGGTTTCGTCTGGACGAAAAATTTCCAGAGAGCTGTTCGTCCGGTACGATATTTATTTTCGTCTGGACGAAAATTTTCCAGAGCGCCCATCGCCGGGGACGATATAAAAATTCGTCCTGGACGAATAGGACTTAGAAAAATTTTTCGAAGCAAGTTCCTATTCGTTCCAACTGCTCTATAGGAGATAACTGACAGATCGTCCAGTACGATATATATCGTCCTGTACGATCAGTATAGAATTTCAAGATCTCCTTAGTTTGTGTGTGTGAGATTTTATTCACTCAATTACAATCACTCCCTTTCAAAATTAATTCAAAGAAAAGACACTTCAAATAAACAAAATTTCTCATGTTGAATTTGATTTGAAGTTTTCGTAGTCTGGAGTCTGATTTTCCTGAAATGTTAGTACACACAAGAGCAAGTGCAAATCTTCTGAAATTGTTAGGAGATAACTATTCATTTGAACAATAATGTTTGGAATCATCAAAACTACATAAGTTGCACAAATATAAATAATTCAAATAGCAACTACTCAAACAATCTCCCCCTTTTTGATGATGGCAAAACAATTATTATTAGTATGGTTTCAAGTTAAGACAAAATCTCTTATCTCCTAAACTCCCCCTGAATTTATGAGTACATTAAAATAAGGAGGCATTAAAGAACAAAAAAAAATTTTTTGTTTTTCTAAAATTTTAACAGAAAACACAAATCACAAACAAAACAAAAACACAAATTAAGACAAAATCTCTTATCTCCTAAACTCCCCCTGAATTTATGAGTACATTAAAATAAGGAGGCATTAAAGAACAAAAAATTTTTGTTTTTCTAAAATTTTAACAGAAAACACAAATCACAAACAAAACAAAAACACAAACACAAACATAATAATTTCTCCCCCTTTTTGACAGCAACAAAAAGTGAAGAAGAAAAAGACAAGAAATATAAATAATAATATGAAATTCATTGTTAAAATTTAATCTAAATTGTGATTTGACATAGAGTATGCAATTTTAAACTAAAGATATTAGGTCAATCATAGAAATTCATAAAATTTATGAAATGATATAACATTGTAAGTAAGAAGAATTTATCAAAGACATGATTCAATTTAGACATTTTGATTATTGAAAATCATTACAAGTGAGATGTAAAAAAAAATTCTATATTTCAAAGTTCAATAGAATATAAATGAACATTAGATCATTTGAATTAAGAGATTAAACGAATTTGGAAAGAAGAGAATTACCTCATGTGGTGCTTTGCACATCTTTTCAAAGTTTTGGGGCACATTTTAGTGCATTTGTCTTTGGTTGGGCTTATTTTGTGCCTCTTTTTAAATTTGCACAATTTTTGCGAATCCCTTTTGATTTTTGTACATTTGTACAATTTTCAAGAGTAATTTGACCAATTCTTTCCAAAATCTATAATCTAACATTTCAAATATTTCTAGGTGCATAAACATCATTTGAGCATAGAAATACAAAATAAGATAACATCAAAATTGCAATAACAATATTAAATTTTATGTAGTCTAAATGAATAGACATGAACTTAAAAATTCTAACTACAACAAGTTATAAACAAATTATAAATTTAGAAAGTCTAGATTTTCTAATATAGATAATCTCATATTACAATCGAATTTGAGCACAATGTAGATTAAAAATAATATTAATGAAATTCATAAAGATTAGCCACATTTCAAAACAAATCTAAGACAAACAAACTTTCATTGATTAAAAAGAAAATTACATAAAAACATTGAACTTAAACAAAAAACATAACAACAAAACAAAAATACAACAGACACACATAAAAAACTTCTACTGTTCTGGAGGAGGAGGAGGAGGAATGCCGCCAAAGAGATTGAAGTAGGAGGCCATTAACATTACATTGGTATTTATTTCATGAACTTCATCTCTAATATTACCAATGTCATGTTGCTGCTGCGTAAGATGAGCATCAAATTGATCAAACCTTTGATCAATGTGAGTCTCTAGTCTATCAAATCTCTCAATCAGATTCTGGTAATCTGATTGAGAAGCAGAAGCTTGCACTCCTTCTTCTTCTTCTTCTGAAGCACTATCATGTGCTTTTTCTTTTTCTTTTTCCTCCCTGAAGAGCAGTCTGAAAGATGCATCGTTATAATAAACTGGCTCTTCATATTCCTCATCAGGATGGACTATATTGTACTTCTTCTCCAAAACATAAGTAATCAAGTGCCCTAAAGAAATATTCTTCTTCCTCTTCTGATTAGGATGTCCTATTTCTGAAAGCCCATAGATATGATCTAGGATGAGTTGGGCTTCATCAATAGGATGTCTTTTCATGATTAAAAAAGTTAGACAAGAAAGAAGAGGAGTAATGTTAATCCTATCACCAGCTTTAGGAATAATTGAGGATCTAAGGATATGCTGGATGATTCGGGCATCTTGGGTCATACCGGCCACTCTAGCAACATGATTGTCAATTCCATTTTCTCTAATTACCCTATTGATTTCATACCAATGGAAGACGTTTTCTGACATTAGGGTGTGAGCTCTATATCCTTCAGTCCTTAAGTTTAAAAATGCACCAAGGTCGTGCTTGGTGATCTCAACTTTTTTCTTAAAAACAAAAGAACTAATGATAGAGTGGTCAGGATTGAAACTCATGTTGGCTAGGAAGTAATGGTAGGTTTGCTTATTGTAGAGGTGGACAAGAGAGAGAATGAAATGAAATTGGGTTGAGGCAAAGAGGTGTAATACCCTAAATTTCAACTCCGTTTGGATAAGAATGCGAGACGGAGTGATTTTCGCAGAAGCAAAACGAGGAAAAGATTCCTCATTTGCTTTGGAAAGGAAGTTGTCTGGAGCATTCCTGTTGGGTTTCTTCACCAAAACTTTTTGTCTCTTGCTAGAGGAGGCCATAGTTGATTTGATGTAGAAAGGGATTGAAAAAGATGTTTGAAAGTGTGATTTTCAAGTTTGAAAGCACTCATATTTAAAGAAAAAACGATATGTTCGTCCTGGACGAAAATATTCGTCCTGGACGAAAAATTATCGTTCGTCTGGACGAAGTAATTTCGTACAGACGATCCAATTCGTCCAAAATGTAACGGCTTTTCGTATTCAACACAACTTACGATGCGTCCCTTCGTACAGGCTTTTTGACTTGACCGATCGTACATACGAAAATATTTCGTACAGACGATCAAAAAGCGTTTCGTTTTAATGACTCTTGAAAACCGTCCCCTACAATGAATCGACACATGTTCGTACATACGAAAAAAAATTTCGTACAGACGAAATTCGTATTAAAAACTGTCTTATCCACTCAACCGCTGCATTCAATCGTCCCGACGTTTGAGAAAAAGAAAAAATCGTACTGGACGATCACAGATCGTACAGACGATCCAATAAAAAACTGCTCTCAAAACGGTTTAAATTCGCGCAAACTGTTTCTTAACACATCGTCCTGTACGAAAAATTTCGTCCTGGACGATTTCAAAAAAAATTTTTGATTTTTAAATTTTTAATTTAACAAAAACAACAAAAATAATCAACAACACAGAAAACATAAGACAAAAACATAAATTCAAAAACAATTCATACAAAAACACAAAATTCACAAAATCTCAAAAACAAAATACAACAAGTATCAATGTTGCAAAGACATTTTGGTTAAGCATTCAAATCAATAACACCAAGCCTTGTTCTTAAAGTACTGAAGGTATCAAAGGCTAAAGGTTTTGTAAAAATGTCTGCAAGTTGATTTTCAGTTGAAACATGTATGAGTTCAATTTCTCCTTTGGATACATGATCCCTTATGAAATGATGCCTTATATCAATGTGTTTGGTTCTAGAATGTTGAATAGGATTTTTGGAAATGCAAATAGCACTAGTATTGTCACAATAAATTGGAATAGTGCCTATAGTTAATCCTAAGTCAATCAACTGTTGTTTTAACCAAAGTACTTGTGCCACACAACTTCCTAATGCAATGTATTCTGCTTCTGCAGTAGATAGTGCCACTGAATTTTGTTTTCTACTAGACCATGAAACTAATGAATTTCCAATGAATTGACATGTTCCAGAAGTGCTTTTCCTATCCACTCTACAGCCCGCAAAGTCAGAATCTGAGTAACCAATAATTTCAAATGAAGAGCTAAACTTAGGATACCAAATTCCTAAGTTTTGAGTTCCTAGTAGATATCTTAAAATCCTTTTCACTGCTGTCAAATGTGATTCTTTTGGATCTGATTGAAATCTAGCACATAAGCAAACACTAAACATAATATCTGGTCGGCTAGCAGTCAAGTAAAGTAAAGATCCAATTATCCCTCTAAATTTCTTTTGATCAACAGATTTTCCCTTAAGGTCTTTATCTAACTGAACTGAAGAACTCATTGGTGTACTAACAGGTTTAGCATTGTCCATTTCATATTTTTTGAGGATGTCCTTAATATATTTGGTTTGACTAAGAAAAGTACCTTCCTCAAGTTGCTTAATGCTAAAACCTAGAAAGTAATTTAAATCTCCCATTAGACTCATTTCAAATTCACTACTCATTGTTTTAGAAAAATCATCACAAAGATGTTTATTTGAAGATCCAAAGATGATGTCATCCACATAAATTTGAACAATAAGTATATCCTTTCCAATTTTCCTTAAAAAGAGAGTTGTATCCACACTTCCTTTTTCAAAAGATCTATCAAGTAGGAAGGTGCTTAACCTCTCATACCAAGCCCTAGGTGCCTGTTTCAATCCATATAATGCCTTTTTTAATTTGAAAACATGATTTGGAAATTTAGAGTTTTCAAAACCTGGAGGTTGTTCTACAAAAACATCTTCTTCAATTACTCCATTTAAAAAGGCACTTTTGACATCCATTTGAAACAATTTAAAACCTTTAAAACAGGCAAAGGCTAGTAAAACCCTAATTGCTTCAAGTCTAGCTACAGGGGCAAAAGTTTCCTCAAAATCAATTCCTTCAATTTGGTTATACCCCTTAGCTACTAATCTAGCCTTATTTCTAATGACTACTCCTGAGTCATTCATTTTATTCTTGAACACCCACTTGGTTCCAACAACACTTTGATCTTTTGGCCTTGTAGTTAGTTCCCAAACTTTATTTCTTACAAATTGATTCAACTCTTCTTGCATGGCCAATATCCAAAATTCATCTGAAAGTGCTTGATCAATGTTAGTGGGTTCAACAGTAGAAATAAAGGCTGAATGATTGACTTCCTTGTTTAATCCACGCCTAGTTCTAACACCCTCACTTGGTTCACCTATGATTAATTCCTTTGGGTGGTTTTTAGAAAATCTCAAATCTCTAGGCAAAGGGTCTTCTCTTTCTAAATTTTCTTCCACATTTTCTTCCAAATTTAATCTATCTATCTTTTGGGAGTTTTCTTCAATTTCTTCTTCAACAACTTTTGGCTCTTCCATGTTTCCAATTTCATCAAAAACAACATGTGTGGTTTCTTCAATGACTAAAGTTCTTTTGTTGAATACTCTATAAGATTTTCCAACACTTGAATATCCAACAAAAATTCCTTCATCTGATTTTGGATCAAATTTTCCTAAGGCAGATTTTCCATTATTATGTATGAACACCTTGCAACCAAATACATGCAAATGAGACAAATTTGGTGTTCTTCCTTTTAGCAATTCATAGGGTGTTTTATTCAAATTAGATCTCACATTCACCCTATTCAGAACATAGCATGCAGTGCTAACCGCCTCAGCCCAAAAATACCTAGGAAGAGAGTATTCTGCTAACATTGCTCGGGCGGCTTCTATTAATGTTCTGTTCTTTCTTTCAACTACTCCATTTTGTTGAGGAGTTCTAGGTGCAGAAAAATTGTGATCAATCCCCTTTTCTTTACAGAAATCTTCAAATCTTTCATTTTCAAATTCTCCTCCATGATCACTTTGTATAGAAATTATTTCACATCCTAGTTTTCTTTGTATCCAAGTTGAAAAATTTCTGAATTCCTCAAATGATTCACTCTTATGAAAAAGAAATTTAACCCAGGTGAATCTTGAAAAATCATCTACTATAACAAATCCATATACCTTTCCTCCTAGACTAACAGTGCTTACTGGTCCAAAAAGATCCATGTGTAGAATTTCTAAAGGTTTACTTGTCCTAAGATCTTTAATGGACTTAAATGAGGACCTTACTTGTTTTCCTAATTGACATGCATCACACAGATGGTCCTTAGTAAAGTCTAGTTTAGGTATTCCTCTCACCAAATTCTTTTGGGTAATTTTTCTAAGATTTTTCATACTAGAATGACAAAGTCTCCTGTGCCAAAGCCACGATTCATCAGAAACAGTTTTCAAACAAAAAGCAGTAGGAGATTGAATACAATTTAAATCTAGCATGTAAACATTGTTCACCCTTTTTCCATTTAAAACAATTTTTCCATTTAGGCTAATTATGCAGCTAGTAGGTAAAAATTTTACATTATAGCCCTTATCACAAAGCTGACTTATGCTAAGCAAATTATGTTTCAAGCCTTCAACTAATAAAACATTATCTATGAAAAAGTTTTTCAAGTTTCCAATCATACCTGATCCAACCACTTTCTTTGTGGTATTATCTCCAAGTGTAACCTTGCCTCCACTCCTGGCTTCCAGCGTTATGAATTGAGCAGTATCTCCAGTCATGTGCTTAGAACATCCGCTGTCCAGGTACCATATACTCTCACGAGGTCTTGTGTGAGAGTATACCTCTTCTTGATCTGATTGTTCAGCTTTATCTGCCATCAAGCAAAGGTTGGTGACTTCTTCTTCTTTATCAGTCTCAGATGAGTCTGAAGCTGAGTCCGCCCAAAAAGCCTTTTGAAACTTCTTCTTGCCCTTCTTTACCATTGGTTTCTCCTCTACCTTCTCCTTGCTAGGAGAGGCTTTGAGTTTTGGACAATCAGTCTTTATATGACCTGGTTTCCTGCATTCATAACAAATCACTTCATTAGAAACCTTGCCATTTCTATTATACTTACCTCTATTCCATTGCTGGCGTCTCTTCTGCTTCCTCTTTAAAAAGCTTTTGAATTGTCTAGTCATCAGTGCTATATCATCTTCATCCTCAGGTTGTGAGCGTTCACTTTCTGACTCTTCCACATTTAGTGCAATATTCTTGTCCTTTCTTGGTTCACCTGCATCAATCTTTCTTTGACTTACTCCTTGCTCGTAAGCAATGAGTGAACCAAGAAGATTGTCAATAGAATAAATGTTCAGATCTTTTGACTCTGTAATTGCAGTAATTTTAGCATCATATGCAGTAGGTAAACAACGAAGAATCTTATTAACCATTTCAGCATTAGTTAATTCCTTACCAAGTGCATGCAAAGAGGTGACAATTTGAGTGAATCTTGTGTACATGTCAGATATAGATTCATTAGGTTTCATGCGAAATAGTTCGTAGTCATGTAACAAGATATTTAGCCTAGATTGCTTAACCTCATTTGTCCCTTCATAAGTAATACAAAGTCTATCCCATATGTCTTTTCCGCTTTTACAAGTAGAAACTCGCATGTAGTCTTCAGATTTTAAAGCACAAAAGAAACTATTTAAACATTTTGCATTTAATTGTGCTAAGTCACGTTCTTCTATGGTCCAATCTGCATAGGGTGTATCTACCCTAATTCCATCAACTAATCTAGTTGGTTTTGTGTAACCTTCCTGGACTAACATCCACATGCGATAGTCAAGTGACTGTAAGAAAGTAGACATGCGTGTTTTCCAAAAATCAAAAGGAATATTGTCAAACAGTGGAGGTCTAGTGATAGAGTAACCCTCAGGTGTGTTTCGGTTTCCAAATGTAGCCATCTACGTTAATCAAAAAGTAGTTCAAACTTATGATTTTGAAACAATGCTCTGATACCACTTGTTGAGTCTAGTAATTAGGTTGTTAAGCCTAAGTAAATGTCCCAAGGCTACCAAGAGGGGGGTGAATTGGTAGTTTTAAAAAATTTTAAACCCTCTTAAAACTAAAGTTGAACCGAAATGAAATTTTCTTTTAAAGTTTGTAGAAAAATGTTTTTCAACCACAGAGTTGTTAAAACAGAAATTTAAAATGCGGAAACGTAAAAGCAATAAAGTAAATGACACCAGATTTATAGTGGTTCGGTCTATAACCAGACCTACATCCACTCCTCAGAGGCACCCTCTGAGTATTGCACTAATACCACAAAGTGACTCTCCTTTAGCACCCACAGCAAGGCGGAGAAGCCTGTACAAAACCCTCTTTTCACCACTCCCCGGTGCGGCAGAGAACCGTCGTCCTTTTACACAATCCACAGTGCTGGCAGAGAACCGTCGTCCTTTTACACAATCCACAGTGCTGGCAAAGAACCGTCGTCCTTTTACACTCTCCTAGTGTGGGCAGAGAACCCTACGGCTGTTCACACTCTCCAAGTGTAGGCAGAGAACCTTCTTCCTTTTACACTCTCCTAGTGTAGGCAGAGAACATACGTCTGTTCACACTCTCCAAGTGTCGGCAGAGAACCGGATCTTCTTGAATGATCTTCTCACAAGAACCTAAAAGGAAGAAAGAAAAGAGTGAAGAAATCCAATTTCACAAGTAGAGATTCTTACCTTAGCAATCCAAGTGAAGCCTTCTTGCTCCAATGGTAGGAATCCTCCTTTGAATGCTCTCTTCCACTCTCCCCTTGACTATTCTCTCAATAGGCACGAAGATCAAATGACAAAAAGATTGGGTGGCAGTCTAATTTGAAGTATATATACAAAAGACAAGAAAAACCGCCCAAAAACTACAAGTTTTCAATTCTGTACGCAGTGGATCGTCCCGTACGATCCTGGATCGTCCTGGACGATTTTACTTAAACGATCTGAAACGACCCAATTTGTATATGTGTACGAAATGACTTCGTACAGCTGATCGTCCTGTACGAACTAGGTTCGTCCAGTACGAACGGTTATTACAAGGTCGGTTCTAGAAACTGCTGAAAACTGTCCTAAGTCGGTTTATCGTTTGGACGAAAATATGTTCGTCTGGACGAAAATTTTCCAGAGAGCCGATCGTCCTGGACGATAATTTATTTCGTCTGGACGAAAATTTTCCAGAGCGCCCATCGCCGGGGACGATACTTTGGTTTCGTCTGGACGAAAAATTTCCAGAGAGCTGTTCGTCCGGTACGATATTTATTTTCGTCTGGACGAAAATTTTCCAGAGCGCCCATCGCCGGGGACGATATAAAAATTCGTCCTGGACGAATAGGACTTAGAAAAACTTTTCGAAGCAAGTTCCTATTCATTCCAACTGCTCTATAGGAGATAACTGACAGATCGTCCAGTACGATATATATCGTCCTGTACGATCAGTATAGAATTTCAAGATCTCCTTAGTTTGTGTGTGTGAGATTTTATTCACTCAATTACAATCACTCCCTTTCAAAATTAATTCAAAGAAAAGACACTTCAAATAAACAAAATTTCTCATGTTGAATTTGATTTGAAGTTTTCGTAGTCTGGAGTCTGATTTTCCTGAAATGTTAGTACACACAAGAGCAAGTGCAAATCTTCTGAAATTGTTAGGAGATAACTATTCATTTGAACAATAATGTTTGGAATCATCAAAACTACATAAGTTGCACAAATATAAATAATTCAAATAGCAACTACTCAAACAAAAATTAGGAAAAATGTAAGGATAACAAATATTCAAAAGGATCTTCTGATGTGATTTGTTATGAATGCAGGAAGCCTGGACATATGAAAGCTGATTGTCCTACACTTAAGACGCAAACAAGCAAGGAAAAGAGTGAGGAGAAATCAAAGTTTAGAAAGGACAAAAAGAGACTTCAAAAGGCATTTTAGGTGGATTCTGCATCTGATTCATCGGAGACTGAACCAGAAGATGAAACAATAAACTTGTGCTTAATGGAAAATGATCATCTTGGTCAAGAAGAGGTATGTGAACTTTCCTACGATCAACTCCTTGAAGTTTCTGAAAAAATTCATACATCATATAGGAAACTTAAGAAAACACATGCTAGTTTGAAGTTGGAATTTTTGAATTTATAAAAAGAGCATAGATTTTGACTAAAGATTACTCAATAATTGATTCAAATCATATGGCTCTACTTGATGAATTTGATGAGTTAAATAAAAAGTATTGTGAATTAATTGAAAATCATGATTCACTAAAAACTTCACACACCTCACTTGAATCTGATTTTAATAAATCTGAAGAAATGGAGAAAATTTTAAGGGTTGAGAATGATGTATTAAAAAGCACAAACTTGAGGATTAAAGATGAACTGGATTCACTTAAGAAAAATCGGATGACACCAACACTTGATCAAAAGCTAAAACCTAGGAAGAGGCATTATAACTCAAACCATTTAAGAAATTTTTTTCTAGCTATTAGATGCTTTTCATGTGGCATGCTAGGACACATCTCACACACTTGCACTGTTCACCATAGTACACATTGGGTGTGGAGACCCAAGGTGCATGATTCACAGCATACCACACATGCATTGCATTCTAATTTTCATAAGAAGGGACCCAAACCTGTTTGGGTTCATATATCTGACATTTGATGATTTTGTATGTGGGATCTCACAAAAGGCCTCGTGAGAGTATGTGGTACCTGGACAGCAGATGCTCTCGACACATAATTGGTGATGCCAATCAATTTGTTTCGCTAGAGTCTAAGACTGGAGGCAAGGTTACACTTGGAGACAGCACCATCAGGAAGGTGGTAGGCTCAGGTATAATTGGTAATTCCAAGAACCTTATGATAGAAAATATTTTGCTTGTAGATGTATTAAAACACAACCTATTCAGCATCAGTCAACTCTGTGACAAGGGCTTCATCATTCAATTCTTTGTAAATTCATGCATTGTAAGTTTAAGTAACAACACTTTTGCGGGGAAAGAGGATCAACAACGTGTGCAAGCTTGATTTAAATAACATAGAATGCGCTGCATCATTTTGCTTAAAAATTGTTGTTGATGATTCATTGTTATGACACTAGAGATTATGTCATACAAGAATGAAAAACCTTAGGAAAGTGACCCAAAAAGACCTAGTTAGAGGTGTTCCCAAACTCAAGTTTTAAAAAGACCACCTTTTTAATGCCTGCCAACTAGGAAAGCAAGTCCACTCCACTTTTCACCCCATTAAGGACATTAGCACCTCTAGACTTTTAGAAGTCCTTCACATGGATTTGTATGGTCCCATTAGCACTTCCAACTTGGGAGGGAAAGTCTATGGTTTTGTGATTGTTGATGACTACTCGAGGTTCACTTGGATTAGATTTCTTTCACATAAAAATGAGTCTTTTGAGGAGTTTAGTACATTTTTTACTTGGATTCAGAAAAAGCTAGGTTGTGACCATCCATAGTGACCATGGGGGAGAGTTTGAGAATGAAAGAATTGGATATTTTTGTGAGGACAAGAGGATTAGCCATAACTTCTCAGCTCCTAGGTCCCCTCAGCAAAACGGGGTAGCTAAATGGAAGAACCGAACCTTGGTGGAAGCCGCTAGAGCCAAGCTTGCTGAGTATTCACTTTCAAAATACTTTTGGGCTGAAGCGGTTAACACAGCTTATTATGTGTTGAATAGGGTGAATGTTAGAGCCAAACTAGATAAGACACCCTATGAGATCCTTAAGGGTAGGACACCCAGTCTTTTCCACCTTCGTGTCTTTGGTTGTACAATTTTCATTCACAACAATGGGAAGTCTCAGTGGTTCACTTCCTTTCTAAGTCCATGCTTTGTCCTAACACCTTCAAAAGGGTCTCCTTTGATCAGTTATTTAGGATAACTCAAAGAATATCTCCAATCTCTAGGCAATGTGTCTGTAGGTTCAACAATTTCCTCAAAATTTGCATTTTCTACTCTTTGGGTAATCTCACCTACTCATTTAGTGTTTTGGGGGTTCTACCATCTTCTCCAAATTTTCAACTCCTGTGATAATCTTTCCAACTCCATTTTCATCCTCAACTCTAGACTTCTTTGTATCAGATTCATCAAACACTACATGAGTAATCTCTTTCACCCAAAGTTCTCTTATTAAACACCCTAAAGGATTTCCCCACACTTGAATATCCTAAGAACACTCCTTCATCAGATGTTGGGTCAAATTTTCCTAAGTGTGACTTCCCATTATTAAGAATGGAAACCTTACAGCCAAAGATGTAGAAGTGGGAAAGGTTGGGTGTCCTACCGTTAAGGATGTCATATGGTGTCTTTTCAAGTTTGTCTCTAACATTCACCCTATTTAACACATAACAAGCTGTGTTTACCACTTCAACTTAAAAGTATTTTGGAAGTGAATACTTAGCAAGCATGGCTCAAATGATTTAACTAAGGTCCAGTTCTTTCTTTCAGCTACCCATTCTGCTGAGGGGTCATAGGAGCTGAGAGGTTATGACTAATCCCCTTATCCTCAAAGATGTCTCCAAATCTCTCATTTTCGAACTCTCCCCCATGGCCACTATGGATGGTTAAAATCTCATAGCATAGCTTTTTCTGAATCCAAGTGAAGAAGGATCTAAACTCATCAAAAGACTCATTCTTTTGTGACAAAATTCTAATCCAAGTAAACCTGGAGTATTCATCGACAATCACAAATCCAAAGATGTTTCCCCCTAAGCTGGCTGTACTAATCAGTCCAAACAAATTCATTTGAAAGACTTCTAAAGGTCAAGAGGTTTTAATGTCCTTAATGGAGTGAAAAGGGGATTAAACTTACTTCTCTAGTTGGCAGGCATCACAAAGGTGGTCTTTTGAGAATTTAAGCTTTGGGACACCTCTAACTAGGTCTTTTTTTGGTCACTCTCCTAAGGATTTTCATATGGCATGACATAATCTCTTATTCCACAACCATGAATCATCAGCAGCAGTTTTTAAGTAAAATAAAGCATCATATTAAATATTATTTAAGTCAAGCATGTAAACATTATTGATCTGCTTTTCTTGCAAAATAATGTTGTTATTTAAGCTTATAATGCAAGTATTTGCCAAGACTTTTATGATAAAGCCTTTATCGCAAAGTTGACTGGTGCTAAGCAAGTTGTGTTTTAGTCCATCTACAAGAAAAATATTTTCAATCAGAAGGTTCTTGGAGTTTCTAATTATACCTGCTCCCACTACTTTCCTGGTAGTGTTGTATCCAAGAGTAATCTTGCCTCCAGCCTTGGCCTCCTATGAAATGAATTGATTAGCATCTTCAGTCATGTGTTGTGAGCATCTGATGTCCAAGTATCACATGTTCTCATGTGGTCTTTGGTGAGAGCAATCGTATAAAATCATCAAACATTATATTTAGGAACCCAAATATGTTTGGGTCCATTCTTATGGAAAGTAGAATGCAATGCTTGTATGTTATGCTGTGAATCATATAATTTGGGTCTCCACACCTAATGAATACTATGGTGAATAGTGCAAGTGTGAGAAATGTGTCATAACATGCCACATGAAAAACATCTAACACCAGCAAAAGGATTTCTTATTCTATTAGGGTAGCAATGCTTCCTTTTAAATTTATGTGATGCATGCAATATTTATTTGTTATTTTCAAAAGCTTTGAGATTTTCTAATTTCCTAAACTCTTTTTCTAACTCAGCATGAAAAGACTTCAAGGAATAATGTGTATCAGATAATTTAGTATAATTTTTGTTTAATGCATCAAACTCATCAAATAATGACATGTGATTTCTATCGATTGTAGAATGATCTTTAAGTAAAATTTTATGATCTTTTTGCAAATTTAAAAACTCCAATTTCAAACTAGCATGTAATTTCTTATGTTTCTTATATAATGCATGAATTTATTTAAAAACTTCATGTAATTATTCATAGGTTAGTCACATACCTCTTCTTGGTCCAACTGATCAAAATGGTCGTCCGCCATCAAGCACAAGTTTGTAGTATCCTCTTTAGGTTTAGTATTAGAGGAATCTAATGTTGAATTCGCCCAGAATTCATTTTGGAACCTCTTCTTATCCTTTTTTAACTTAGGTTTGTCCTCACCCTTTTCCTTGCTTGAGTTATCTTTAAGTGTAGGACAATCCGCTTTAACGTGTTCTGGCTTCCTACATTCAAAGCAGATCATATCATTAGAATTTTTAAAATTTTTTCTACCCTTACCTTTATTCCATTTATGATGGTTCTTGTGCTTCTTCCTTAGAAAGCTTTTGAATTGACTCATGATGAAGGCAATATCATCGCTTTTAGACCCAGAAGAATTAGTGCCCATGTTGTTGGCATTCAGCGCCATAGTTTTCTCATTCTTTTTCTCACCTGCATCAAGATTTCTTTGATTCACCCTTTGCTCATAAGTAATGAGTGATCCAAGCAAATTATCAGTAGAATAAGTATTCAAATCTTTAGATTCAGAAATTGTAGTGATCTCAACAACAAAAGAAGAAGGCAGGCATCCCAAAATTTTATTTACTTTTTCGTAATTAGTTAGATCTCTTCCTAAAGCATACAATATGGTGACAATTTGAGTAAACCTAGTATACATATTAGAAATTGATTCAGAAGATTTCATAGGAAAAATTTCATATTCATGCAATAAAATATTCAATCTAAATTGCTTAACTTCATTGGATCCTTCATAAGTAATAAAAATTTATCCCAAATTTCTTTACTAGTTGCACAGGTTAAAACATGCATATAATCTTCATATTTCAAAGTATAAAAAAAAATCAAATATTTTGCATTACGTTGTGCTAAATCTCTTTCATCAAAAGTCTATTAAGTAAAAGGAAGTTAAGTTTTAATGTCATTAATTTCACAAGGAGGTGTATTTCCTTCTTTAACAAGCAGCCACATGTGATAGTCAATCGATTGTTAAAAAGTAGACATGTGAGTTTTCTAAAAATCTAAAGGAATATTATCAAACAAAAGTGGTCGGGTAATAGAATACCCTTTCATAGTATTATAATTTTTGGAGTTAGTCATGGATTAAAATTTAAAAGTTTTTAAAAACTCAATTTTATGAATCCCACTTTGATACCACTTGAAAGTTAGTTAGGGATATTAAGCCCTTATGAGCCCAACCTAACCAAGAGGGGGGTGGGGGTGAATTGGTATTTTAAAAAAAATCTTTCAATCAAAAACAAAATATAAACCAAACCAAAATTCACCACAAAGAAATTTAACATGTGGAAATTAAATGCAGAAAAAATAATAAAAAAGAAACATAAATATTATAGTGGTTCGGTCAACTCGACGTACATCCACTCCCCAGAGGTGCTCTCCGAGTATTGCACTAAACTCAGTGACTCTCCTTTTTCTCCCACAGCAAAGCAAAGAAGCTTGTACAAAACCTCCTTTATACCGTCACTGGTGAGGTAGAGAATCTAACTCATTTTGCTTCCTCCTGAAGCATGTAAGGAACCTTGATCGATTGCTGAAGTGGACCTCTCTCGAACCTCCAAGAACACGAGATGAGGAATGGAGAAGATGACTTGGATCCTTGCGTGGAGCAACCTTTTTTAAACCCCATAAACTCCCCCTCACAAGATCCTCTCTTTATCTTCCTTTCTTTCCCTCTCCTCTAGACTTTCTCAGGTCAAGATAACAGTAAAAGATAATTTCTTGGGTTGAATAATAGATCTTAAATAAAAGAGTTCCAAAATTGCTCTTAATTTATATAAACTGACTTTATCATCCAGGATGATATAAATATCATCCTGGACGATCAGCATAAATTTCTCTCGATCAGCTCGGATGGTTTGGGACGATCAAAAGGTTTTTATTCTTATCATCTAGGATGATACTATATTATCCTGTATGATTAGTACAAGTCATTAAATATCATCCTTACAATTGCATTGAAAGGATGTCTGGATGATAGAAAAATAGCTTAATCGTCCAAGATGATTAGTTCAAATCGGTGAAGATCGTCCAGGCCATCACCTTAAATAGAAGGTGTTATATGTTGATAATCCAGAAATGACTAAGGTTGTTTGAATTGATCATCCCGGTCGATCCTATGATCGTCCAGGATAATTTGATCGAGCAATCAAACCTTAATTGATTTCC
Organism: Dendrobium huoshanense; assembly: GCA_016618105.1. Lineage (NCBI taxonomy): Eukaryota > Viridiplantae > Streptophyta > Magnoliopsida > Asparagales > Orchidaceae > Dendrobium > Dendrobium huoshanense. Next base: position 13,902,912 of record CM028357.1, on the reverse strand, counting down.
TTAGTAACCATATTAATTTAGGCATAATTTTGTTTCATCATCTAGGATGATGTCCAAAAATAAATAATACCTAAATATATCTAGCAACTAATTCTTTCTAATTTGAGCATATCGTCACGATCGATACGAATAACATCTAGGATGAAGTGCTTAATGATGGGTTTTTTAACCAGGATGCCCTAATTAGGGTTTTTATTTTTAACAAATCTTCCAGGATGATTTATGGATCATCCCTGATCATGTGACCAAAAATATAGAACTCTAAAAATAGACATAAATTTTCTCCCATGTGTGTGTGTACAAGGTTACTTAGCATCAGGAACCACATCATTTACAATAGACTCAAAAAAAGAAAAAATTTATAAACTGACTCAGACCTAGTCTACCCAATCTTGAGCTGGTTCAAATTGCAGTTTGATCATGTGTACCTAAAATATTAGTAGGCAAGACAGTCATAGAAAAATAGAAGTGTTTGCTATCATCAAAATTATACTCCCTAAAAGCAGATTTGCAACACTTTACTACTATTTTTTTTGCATTTAATTTCCATATGTAAAATTTCTTTATGGTGAATTTTAGTTTGATTGAGTCTTTGTTTTTTATTGAAAGACTTTTAAAATTCAAATTCACCCCCCTCTTGGTTAGCTTGGGCAAGTTCATAAGGGCTTAACATTCCTAACAAACTTTCACCCTCCTCATCCCCACCCTTGGGTTGACTTGTGTTAACCTCTAGGCTAGCCTAAAGTGGTCATAATAACTTTAACCCGAGCCATCTCCCTCCTCAGACCATATCAAACCTAATTGACTTATATTGGGTGCCAAGTGACTCAACACACCTCTCCCATAAATCCTATGACTTGGCTTAACCCTAGCCCTACCCAAGCTAGCCCAAACCTTATAGTTTTGGGTAAACCTGAGCCTACTTCCCCAATTAGGATTCCCCAAGCCCAATTGAACTCACCATTGAGCTCGCCTGGCCCCCCATCATCCTTTCCAGCTCACCCTAGCCAAGTTAGTGGCCAGTCGTGGTTGGAGCAAATGGGAGAAACCTCTAGTGGTCCCCTTCATCTTGAGCCTCATTCAAGGTTGCCTAGTGGCTCATCCTATTGGTTTTGAGCTTATAAACCTCTGAGGAGGTGACCCCTCCCATTTGGCATCTATTTTTCCATCTACTTGAGTGATCCTAGTCATCCATGGATGTAGGAATGGCTTGAATAGGTCACCCTCACCCAGAGCCCCACATTGAATTCCAAAGTTTCAAAATTATTCCTCAGAGTTCCCCTAGTCTTCCTCTTTTAATCACCAACTTCCCATCCCCTTCCTTTCACTAGTTTGGATAAGCTCTAGTGAGAATTCTTTACCCTCGACTCAAACTCTCACATATGGTAATACTTTAGCTTTGATGTTTGAAGGACAAGTGTTCGCCATCCCTTCATGTTTCTTCTTGATAAAAATGCATTTGTTGGGGCTTTCTATATGGTGAGAACTCATTCCCAAGCTCCCTAGATAGGTAGTCTGATCAAGTATGAATTAAACCTTTACTCCAATAATTTTTAACCATTAGATTAAAGGTTTCCAATGACCTGATGCTCCCAGAGAAATTTAAAGGGGTTTTTCCAGTGAGATCTCTAAGATCATAATGGAAAAGCCCTACGGCTACGGGATCCCATGGGAGGTTGAAGAAATAATCATGGTTGTTAATCCTAATCAATGGCTCCGATTAGATCCTGTAGTTTTAGAGCTGATTTAGTTCTAGCCATTTAATATGGCATTGGATGGTTGTGATTAATCCGATGTTACCCAATCAGCCACTGATGATTGGCTGCCAAAGTGCATGCTGCCCTCATGGAAAAGTGAGTCTGACTGGGTAATTACATATTTTAAACAGTAGATATTAGATAAACTATGAAAATTCATATCTCGCTCCATACTTGACCAAATTAGGAGTTCTTAGGCTCATAAGAAAGATCTCAAGAAGATCATTATAAGCTCTATGATCTTAAGTCATAATTATTTATGTTAATGTCAATTTCAATTTGAATGTTTTTTGTATTATTATATTTATGTGTCTAATTTGGGTCACCATGGCCTAGGACTTTGGGGGAATAAACTTGGGCATGACTCTAACATGTCCAAAAATTTTCTCCTTTGTTTGATGTGTTTAAGGGCATATTTAACCCAATCTAAACTTAGGGGTCATGGTTTGATCCCTATGTTCAAATTGGATTTATGATCTTTCCAATAAAATTTAAGGGTTGGGTGTATATGTGTTAATTATGCTTGTCCTAGGGAGTTTGAACCACTGATTGCACCCTCTCCCTTGCCTTAGGCATTAACTTAGGAATTTTTTAAGGTAACCTAGATGTTGCCTTAGGTGGTTTGGTCAACCACCTTATAGAGTTATACTTGAGTTAAAATTCATAGAGATTATACCTTGAGTTTAGGTGATTCCATGCTCCAAAATTTATTAGAGATGGAATCCATTTCGTCCACCAACTAAGGGTCTCAACCTTCCAAGACTTGGCCTAAAACCTTAATTAAATAATAATTAATTCATATTAAAATTTAAAATTTAAAATTTATATATGGCCTCTAATTGCTCAAAATAGACCCTTAATGCATCAAAAATAAAAGCCCCAACACATGAGCTTTAATTTAACTTTAATTTAATTTTTAAGGAAAATTGATAATTAATTAAATTAATTAATTAAAAAATTTAAAAAGAAATTAAAAAATTTACTAAATACTTGGAAACATCCTCTTAGATCATTGAAGATCTTTGGGGTGTTATTCCAAGAGGTTTGTAATAGATTTGAATTAAAATCTAAAAACCCTTTAATTAGGCAATTTTAAGAAAATCAAGAAATACCTTAACTTTGAAAAATCACAAATAATTCTAGAAAAATATAATTTAATCAAACTCAAGGCCATTCAACTTCAATTAAAATCGAATTTTTCTAAAAATATCAAACATTAAAAATTATATCAATGTCAAAAATTCAACTCTCTGGACAATCATAGTTCAAAACTAGGTTAAAACATCAATAAATCATAACTTTTAGTAAAAAATCTAAATTAAGAAAACTAATAGTATAATTACTCGCATTAAGGTATAATATTTTAGAAAATATTTAAAATTAAAAAAAAAAATTAATTTTTATAATTCAACTTTTGGCCCCTAAATTAATGTTATTAAATAATATGAGAAATTCTAAAAATCCAATAATTCTCATAAAATTCTAGAAATTTTTATTTTGATCATTCAAATTAGTAATAAATTAATTAGATTAGTATTAATCTACCTTTAATCCTCAATAAATTAAATTAACTTAATCAAACCTGTTTACTACTAGGTAACCCAAGCCTACGAGGTTATTAGCTTAGCCCCAAGGAAGATGAAATAAACTTCACAGCCTCGGTCAGAAACAAAATTGGTAACCATTTAAACATTAAAATACAACTAAGTTAAGATTTAAAATACAATATTTGTTAACCACCAGGAGTGTACATAATAATATTAATTTATTTCTCTTTCCTTTTAGGCACCTCCCTGTAGGGTTCTGGCAGACTACCTGGCCTATGATGGTATAGATCTATCAAGGAGATGATGAGTAGTTTCAAGGAAAAAAAATAAATTTCAAGCCTTTTTAAAAATATTATCTTACTTTACTCTCTGGTGGCTAGGTTTTGTAGAATAAACTTAATTGCATAATACAATTTAAAATCATACAATATGAAAAATAAAAAAAAAAATTAACATTATTTGTTTCTCTCCCCCTGTGTGTGTGCCTGGTTACTCAGTAGTAGTATCCACCAGATTACATGATTTGACTCAAGAAATGTAAGAAATACATAAATAATTAAAAATACTAATTATAACTTTAGCCTACCCAATCTTAAGCTAATCAAAGTTGTAAGTAAATGGCAGATGTTTTCCCTGAAATGTTAGTATGTACATACATATACCAATATCAAATAATATATTAGGAGAAACAAAAATCCAAAACACTAATGTTTATTATAATCAAAATCAAATACTTGAGTCTAGATTTGCAACAATCTCCTCCTTTCGATGATGACAAATATTATTGTTGCAACTCAAGCTCATAATTGTATGTTTTTGATGATAACAAATATTGTTACTCACATCCATTTGTCTACTTATATTTGTAATATATATTTGTTTGTGTGTGCACTAATATTTTTGGAACATCACGCACCATCCAACAAAGATTTAAGGCTCAAGATTGGGTAGAATAGGTTATGCTCTAAATATTTTTGAAATAGTCAATAATATATTTTTTATTTCTTGAGTCAAGTCCTGTAAAAGTGTAAGCTTATTTGGTAACCATGCACACACACACGCACACACACTCATGGGGAGTGAGATTAAGTCAAAGCTAGAAGTTTATTTTTGAACTAATCGTATTGTACGATAAGCTCATTTAACTAATCATACTAGATAATTTTGATCATCCAAAACGATCAATTATAATCTTAAAAAATAGTTGACAGTCATAATTTGGGCAATATTTTGAATTTCATTTTTTATTCTAATTGTCCAAGATGATCTACATAATACTGGATGATCTATGAAAATCATACCTAAGTTAATCTTATGATTAAGGGACTAATTATAGTTAAGCTATTCTATCAGATCATAAAAGATGATCTTAAGATTCTACAGGATGATATTTGATATTCATTGGATGACCCTCAATCGTACCAGATGAAATACCATAATTTTCTTTTAGTCATCTGGGATGGTGCCTAATATTATGTTGGATGATTTATACAAATTTGAACTAATCATATTGGACTATTATGAGATCTTCCATGACTACCAGGTTAAATTCTTCACATCATACTTAATGATCCTACAATTGTCCTGGATAAAATTTTTGTGCAAGAATTAAGTTTTTAGGGTTTTATGAAGCCCTCTATTTAAGCACTTCCTACTCGATGATCATGTAATTATACTAGATGATCTTTGCCACCATAACTGATTTTTAAGGTTTTTCAAAGCCCTCTATTTAAGCTTTGTTAAGGCACTTGGTAAGTGTCTTTGGCAGCCATTGTGTCTTCTCTCTTATGGAGAAAACCTGAAGAGAGAACTTGAAAGAGAGAGAGGAAAGGGTGGAGTTTGAGAGGGAGAAGATCTTTTGAGGTAGTTTCAAGATAGTGTGGAGGGGATCTCACATGGTTGCTCCAGTAAGGTTTCACCTTAGTACCATCAGATTAAAGGTTTATCTTGAGAAACGTTTTGTGAAAAAGAATATATCTTTGGTGTCAAAGGACCCAGCTACACATCCACACCATGGAAGGTGAATGTGATTTTATAAGGGCTTCTCCACCTAATTATGGGGGATAAAAGAGACTCACTAAAGGTTTAGTACAATACTCGGAGGGTGCCTTTGAGGTAGGGACGTAGGTTAATTTGGGCCGAACCACAATAAAAATGGTGCGTTCTTTCTTATTTTATTTTTTTATACTTTATTTTCAACATCTATTTTGGATATAATTGCTTCGTTGAAAATTTGTGACTGGTATTATATTATTTTGATTATCTATTTTTAGATGTTGAAAAAGATTCATGAAGGAGATTTTTTATTTTGTTGAAAGAAGGTTTTTTAAATATCAAATTTAACCCCCCCCCCCCCCCCCACACACACACACACACACACTCATCTTGGCTAGCCTAGGGACTAGTTCATTGGGGTTTAACAACCCTCATGAACTTTTAAGTGGTATAAGGGTGGGATTCAAAAACAGAGTTTTAGAAAACTTTTAAAGAAATGATCAATGACTAACTTTTGAAATCATAATATTATCGAAGGATAATCAATAAAGCGGCCACCTTTATTTGAAAATATTTCTTTTAATTTTTAGAAAAATTGTATGTCTACAATCTTGAAATTAATTGATTATCAATTGTGGTATATAATTCAAACTAGTTATTATGTACTATCACGTATTATAGATGGAGTGAAAATTAATATTCTTTTTTCTGAATTGAGTAGAGTTGAACAAATCAATCCTCAATTGAATACTAATCTTTAAACTATTTTTTCTGTGCTTTAAATTCTGAAGAATGTATGTTAGTATCTCCATGCACTGCTAGCATGGAAAATTTGGATAAATTACACACTACATATGAAGGTACTAGTAAATTCAAGCAATCTAGGTTGAATATTTTAATACATGATTATAAACTATTTTCCATGAAACCATATGAGATTATTCAAGACATATATATTAGATTTACTAAAATTATGACATAATTACATGCTTTAGGTAAAGTATTTTTTAAAAAAAGAAAATGCAAATTGCACTAAAGAAAAAATAAAAGAAAATACAACCTAATGAGGAGTCTTAACTCCATAACATTCCTCCTTTAACAAAGAGATGAATGAAGGAGGAATGTATACATTATTAATATCCCTCTAAACAAAATCACTAAACAAAGCAAAGTTAGCTCATAAATCAGCTAACTTATTATAATTTCTTTTGATAAAACTAAAAATAAATTGATTAAACTTTCTAAGAAAAGAAAATATGAACTTGCCTTCTCTAGAAGAACTCTAAAGAAACTTCATAATATTAAAGTTGTTGACTTCAATAATTAAGCCTTCTGCTACCCACATCCAATCTTGAATAACCTTCTCCAACGAATTAATAACCATCAATTCCAATTGAGCTATATCCCAATGTAACCCTTTGAATCATAATGCTAGTAAGAACCTCCCTTCATGATCTCTGAAAATTTCACCAATACTAGTTCTACTAGTATTTAAAAGACAAGCATCAATATTTACCTTTAAATATTCAGGTTAAGGAGGATGCCAAGAACAACACAGCTTAGATAGCTGATTAACATCCCAGTTTCCTGAATGAATAAAAGGGGTTGACGAAGATAAAGCAAAAGATAAAGCATTCGTCACAATTGAATCTAGTCCATATTCTTTTCCATCATGAACAAATTTATTTATGCTTTTCCAAGTAAAGAAAACTTCTATACAATATAAATTCCCTATAAACAAAATATTATATGAGAGGATCTTCAACTTATCAATGAAATTTAAAAAGTAGAAACAAATTGGAACTTCAAAACCCCGGTTGTTCAAAAGCTTTAAAACAAGAATAAGTAATGAGCACTCAGCCATATTATGATTTATGTTTTCCTCTTTCTCACATCTTCTTGGACAAGAACTATATTCCAATAGTTTTCTATAGTTTAAAAAAGAATTTGAAGGTATTGCATTATGAAAAACACGCCACCGAAAAAGCTCCACTCAAGGTAAAAGCTTTAGACTTTTAATCCAATTCCAGTAATTACCTTCATTAGAATCCTTTATCATATTTATAAAAATTAGACTCGTATTAGTCTTTCCAAAAATATTTTTTTTAGCTCTAACCAATCTCTTAACATAGCACTATTAATAGGAACCTGAATAATTAATTTACGAAGCTCCTCACCAAAAAAATTTCCAAGTTTGGATGCATTCCACAAACCTTCAGCAATAAAATTGTAAAGACCATACTCATCTTCCAAATCAGTAGCAACAAACGTTGGCCATTTTAGCAAACTTTTATTAAGAATCCATGTGTTACTAAGATTATTAATCAGCTCCCCTTTTGCAACTTCCAATCTTACTATGACACGAAGAAACCAAGCACCATTAACAGTAACTTTCCAAGTGAAAGAACTTCCTCTTTTAACTTCAACATTCCAAATGTCATTACCATACTTAGCAATCAAATTTTGGTTCAGAAGAGAGTTGGGTTTATGAAAAAGATTCCAAGAAAATTTTACTTGAATGGGACCTACTTTTTAAACAACAGAATGAATCCTATGTCCACCATAAATAATTGGTTTGCATAGAACATCCCAAGGAACATAATGAATACCAAATTTCCCATCCTTTTTATGCCAAATAAACCTTCTACACAATTTATCAAATTCATTCAATATCTCAAAAGGAACCAGAGAGTGTGTAGTTGAAAAAATTGGAAAAGAAAGCAACACTGATTTAACAAGCACCAATCTTGCTTGTAATGTAGTAAACTTGTTCGACCAAGCATTCAACTTGCCCAATGTTTTTTCAAAAAGAACATGAAACTCTTAAGACCAAAGTCTCTTTATATCCATCTTCACCCGTAAGTAGTTAAATTCACGTAAAAGATATAACCTTCTTCTCCTTCCTACCACTAGATTTACCAAATAATATAACAGACTTTTGCAAATTAATAGTCTGACCTAACCACTTGCAATATTTAGAAAGAATCAACTTTTTTTTCACAACCTGATACATAGCTTAAAAAAATAAAAATATCATATTCATATAATAAGTGTGAAAGCTTGGGGGAATTTGGAGCAATTTTAATCCCAATCTTACTTCCTTCTTAAATAAATTCATTCATTAAAAGCTGAGAACAAATAATGAAAAAAATAAGGTGACAAGGGACATCCTTGCTTAAAGCCACTCCTAGCTTTAATCCAATTAGAATTGTTACTATTAACCAATAAAGAGAATCTAAGTTCCATCACACATTTTAAGAGAAGCTGAGAAAATTTGTAGGGAAAATTAAAGTATTCCAAGACTTGCCTTAACGAAGACCATCCCATGCTATCATAAGCTTGCTCCATATCTACCTTGAAAGCCACCAAGTCCCTCTTTGCTTTAGAAAATCTAAATTTGTTGAATACTTCTAGAGCCAAAAGAACATGGTCAGATAAAGAATGCCCTTTGATGAACGCTGCTAGCTCCTTTAAAACAATTTTATGAATTACAACTCTAATCTATTAAGCACATCTTTGCTAACAATTTATAAATGGACAAACAAAGACTGATTGGTCTATAATTTGAAGGAAAAATTGGATTAGAAACTTTAGAAATTAGCACTATAAGAGTTTTTTTTCCAAGTAGGAGGCATTTTCCTAGAAGTAAAAAAATTGTTAATATCTCTCCCAACTTCCATACTAATGATATTCCAATATGATTTGATAAATGAAAAAGTAATTCCATCAACACCAGGAATAATGTTACTCCCATGCCTATCTACTACCCGTTGGAGCTCATCTTTAGTGAAGTCCTTATCCAAAACCGATCTATCAATGTCTTCAAGGTAATTCAAGGCATTTTGACATCCTTGAAGCACAAACCTCCTCTCTTTCCACTTTTCCTTGAAAAATTCAAAGAAAACTCCATATATTAACTTCTAATCTTCAATAATAACTCCATTTCCATCTTTAACTTGTTTGATCCAGTTAGAATTCCTTCTAACCATAGCATATGAGTGAGAAAACTTTGTGTTGGAATCACCATCTCTCATCCATTTGGGTTTAGCTCTTTGTCTCCACTAAGTATTCAAATGAGTAAGAGAAAAATTCAACATATGAAACTTTGAACTTAATAACCATAACCTTTCTTTTCATAACCAACATTCAAATTCTTCCAATTGCAATTCTAAAATCTCTTTTTTTAAATCCTTTTACAAAAAAGATATGTTTTATAACTTAGCTTTACTCCAAAAGAATAAACCTTTTCAATTTATACTAAACTTTTATTAAGAATTTGGACAGAATCACCTTTAACTGATCTCTTCCATAATTTAGCAACAATACTAATGGAAGCTGGATAGGAAATCCAAACATCTTCAAACCACATCCTTCTTTTCTGGTAGCTAATAGATTTGAACACCTCCAATATAATTGGACAATGGTCAGATGCCACTCTCGAGATAAGTTTAACAACAGCAAACTCTAAGATCTCCACTGCTTTTTAGTTTAACAAACACCGGTCTAGCCTCTCCAAAATACATGCACTTCTACTCTTACTGTTACACCAAGTAAATTTAGATCCCACAAATCCAACCTCATGAAAATCATTATCATTCATAAACATACTCATCTCCTTAGGCCCTTAAGGAAAAAAATACTTTTTACCACCCCTTTTATCTGCATGAGATAATAAATAATTGAAGTCCCCTCCAACCACTAAAAGAAGATCAGTAGGGTAAGTTGAATCCAAACATTTCCATAAATCTCTTCTTTTATATACATCTCTACTACAATAAATGGTAGAAATTACCTATGAACCTTTATTAATAATACTTAACTCACCACAAAAAAACTTGAGTAGTTACCATCATAACATGAAAGAAGCCAAATATGATCTCCAAAACACCATAAAACCATAAGACAAGCCATCTAGTGGAAATAAAAAATAATCTTATTCCACACCCATAAACTTATTGATTTCCATCCTATCAACATAATCAATTTTTGTTTCCACAATCCCAATAAATAACACATTATAATCCTTTACAATATTGTCTAAATATAGAGAGGATTCTTTTTTATTTTCCCCTCTACAATTCAAAAAATTTCTATATTGTCTATATGATAAGTTAGATGCCAGAGTCGTTATTATTTGTGAATAAAAAAATTGAATAAATATTCTATTGATAATCTGATTGGCTCACTCATTGTCTACGAGAAAAGTTTGAGTCAAATCTTTTGGATGTAGGTGAAACTATAGTGTTACAAGTTAAAGACATTGATGAAAGCGACCTAGCAGATATTGAAAATAAGGAGATATCATCAATTACAAGCAATTTTTAAACTCTATTAAAACATAAGCATCAATATTAACAAAAGTGGAATAATGGTAAAAATAGTAAGAATATTAAGATTTCCTCTGATGTTATTTATTTTGGGAGTAGGAAATCCAGATATATGAAAAATCAATACCCTAATTATAAAAACTTTTCTAACAAAGAAAATGGTAAAAATAAGTAAATTGCAATAAGGGTACATGATAAAAAGTAAAAAAATCTTCTAAGCATACCTAGTTTCTGAATCATCAGACCAGGAGCAACGTAATGAGGTATAGAGTTTTATTTGTGTGTTTATGTGTTGTAGTTAAGGCATGCATATATGTTCTTCACTTTGTTTTGCTCATTATAAATATTTTATGTGCTATTTTTTTTGTATTTTGTTTGTAATCATTTTATTATATTTTTATGTATGTTTTTGAGATTTATCTCTTATCAATACACAAAATCACTTTTCACATTGTATTTGCATAAGAGAATGTTGCGAATTTGATATTATGGATTAGATTTTTGATGATAGCAAACATTCATGTTTTTCTACGACTGTTTTATGTGCTATTTTTTTTGTATTTTGTTTGTAATCATTTTATTGTATTTTCATGTATGTTTTTGAGATTTATCTCTTATCAATACACAAAATCACTTTTCACATTGTATTTGCATAAGAGAATGTTGTGAATCTGATATTATGGATTAGACTTTTGATGATAGCAAACATTCATGTTTTTCTACGACTGCTTTTCCTACTAACTTTTCAGGACCACAAGATCGAATGCAGCTGAAGCCAGCTCAAGATCGGGTAGATTTAGGTTGACTCAAGTATGTATTTTTTCTTTTCTTGAGTCAATTGTAAAAGTGGTTCCTGATGCTAAGTAGCCTTGCACACACGCACTTGAGAGGTTTTCTAAATTTTTCTATTTTGAGTATACCGGCCTGGATGATGTTCCTATCGGCCAGGATGATTCAACTAAAAATAGAAACCCAAATTAGAGCATCCTGGTTAAGCAGTAGTCATTAAGCAAATCATCCTGGACGATACATTTATCGGCCAGGATGATAGGCTAATATCAGAAAGAATTAGCCACCATGATCAATTTAGGTATTCTTTATTTTAAATTATCAGGCAGGATGATATCCATATCGGCCTGGATGATACAGCATAATTATACCTAAATTAATCTGGCAATTATGGAAAGTAGTTAAGGCTAATTGATATGATCACGTCGGCTGGGCTGATTGCAAAATCGGCCGAGATGATGTCCTGGATGATTGACATTGGCCAGACTCTATTCAGGGAGATGTTCAGGATGATTGTACTCAAATTTGAACTAATCGGCTAGGATGATATTGTATCGGCATGGATGATGTAACCAATTTTCTTTGGATCATCCTAAATTGTCCCAGCTGATTGAGCTTATTTTATACTGATCGGCCAGGATGATATTGATATCAGCCTGGACAATAAAGTCGGTTCTTGAACATTTATTTAAAGGACCCAAATTTTCTCATGCAACAAGACCTTGAGAGCTGCTGTCTCGACCTGAGAGAGCCTTGAGAGAGGGGGGGGGGAGAGAGAGAGAGAGAGAGAGAGAGAGAGAGAGAGAGAGAGAGAGAGAGAGAGAGAGAGAGAGAGAGAGAGAGAGAGAGAGAGATAAAGGAACTTGAGATGGGGAATTTGTGAGAGGGTTCACAAAGGTTGCTCCAAGCAAGGTTCCAATTCGTCATCTCCATTCTTCATACTTCATCCTTGGGAGGTTCTTGGGAGGTCTACTTCAGCAAGAGGTCTGGGTTCTTTGGCCGCTTCAGGAAGAAGCAAAAGGATTCAATTCTCTGCCACACCGGGGTTGGTGAAAAGGAGTTTAATTTAAAGGCTTCTCCGCCTAATTGTGGGAGCTAAAGGAGAGACACTTAGTGCAATACTCGGAGGGTGCCTTTGAGGAGTGGATGTAGGTCAAGGATTGACTGAACCACTATAAACTTGGTGTGATCTTTCTTTATTTTACTTCCGTGTTTATTTGTTTTTTGCACTTTGATTTCTGTGTTGATTTGGTTTTAAGTTTTATTGTGCTTTACATAAAGAATTTTTTTTAAAATACTAATTCACCCCCCCCCCCTCTTGGTTAGCCTCGTGCTAGTTCTTAAGAGCTTAACATCCCTAACAAACTTTCAAGTGGTATCATAGCGGGTGATAATATCAATTCATAAAAACTAAGTTTGAAAACTTTTTAAAATTTTGATCGATGGCTAACAACGAAAATCGTAATACATCAAAAGGGTATTCTATTACCGGCCACCGTTGTTTGATAATATCCCTTTTAATTTTTGGAAAACTCGCATGTCTATATTTTTACAATCAATTGATTATCGCATGTCGATGCTTGTTAAAGATGGTTATACACCTCCAACTGGAAAATTGAATAGCGTTACTATTCCACTTCCTTTTACTGAATGGACTTTAGTTGATAGGGATTTAGCATAATTAAATGCAAAATGTTTGAACTACTTTTTCTGTTCTTTGAAATTGGAAGATTACATGCGTGTTTCCGCTTGCACTACTGGAAAAGAAATTTGGGATAAATTGTGTATCTTATGAAGGTACTAATGAAGTCAAGCAATCCCGTTTGAATATTTTTTTACATTATTATGAACTTTTTTGTATGAAACCTCATGAATCAATTTCTAATATGTATACAAGATTTACTCAGATTGTTACTTCTTTGCATGCCTTAGGAAGAGAACTTTTTAACTATGAAAAAGTGAACAAAATTCTAAAATGTTTGCCTTCATCTTTTGATGCTAAAATCACTGCAATTTTTTAGTCTAAGGATTTGAATACTTATTCGATTGACAACTTACTTGGCTCACTCATTGCTTACGAGCAAGGAGTGAATCAAAAAAATTTGGATGCAGGTGAGAAAAAGAAGGAGAAAACCATAGCACTGAAGATAAATGAAACAAATTCAATTTCTTCCAGGTCTAAAAGCGATGAAGTTGCCTTCATCACTAGACAATTCAAAAACATTCTAAATAAGAGTCACAAGCATCATCAGAATTGGAGAAAAGGTAAGGATAACAAAAATTTTAAAGGTACTTCTGATGTTATTTATTTTGAATGCAGGAAGCTTGGACATGTCAGAGCTGATTGTTCTACACTTCAGGATCACTCAAGCAAAGAAAAGAATGAGGAGAAACCTAAGCTCAGAAAAGATAAGAGGCGAACCCAAAAAGCTTTCTGGGCAGAATCTGCATCTGACTCATCTGAGACTGAACCTAAAGAGAAGACAACAAACTTGTGCTTAATGGCTGATGATTTTAAACAATCTGACCAAGAAGAGATATGCCAACCAACCTATGACCAATTGCTTGAAATATGTGATAAAATCTATGCATCATATAGAAAACTTAAGAAAACTCATGCTAGTTTGAAATTGGAGTTTTTGAATTTACAAAAAGAGCATGAAACTTTGAGAAAAGATCACTTTAAAATTGATAGCAATCACATGTCTCTACTTGATGAATTTGATTATATAAATAAAAAGCACTCTGAATTAATAATTAAGCATAATTCTTTGGAAGCTTCCTACATCTTGCTTCAATCTGATTTTAAAGCTTCTACTAAAGAATATGAGCATAAAAAGAACTGTTTGAAAATTGATTTAGAAAATGCTCACTTGAGGTTTAAAATTGAATTGGATGCATGTAAGAAAAATTGGATGACACCCATATTTGATCCAAAGCCAAAAACTAGGAAGAGGCATTATAACCCAAACTGAATAAGAAATCATTTTCCTAGAGTGAGATGTTTTTCATGTGGCATGTTAGGACACATAGCACATACTTTCACTAATCACTATAGTCCACGTTGGGTATGGAGACCCAAATTGCATAATTCACTACACGTTGGGTATGGAGACCCAAATTGCATAATTCACTGCATAACACTCATGCCTCACATTCTTCTTTTCATAACAAGGAATCCAAACCTGTCTGGGTTCCTAAATCTGACATTTGATGATTTTTCAGGTGTGCTCTCACCAAAGACCTCGTGAGAGCATTTAGTACTTGGACTGCGGAGGCTCATGACGCTTAATTGCTTATTTCTGCTGATTAATTAAATCTGAGTTACATGATTTTCTAATCAATTCTTTACTTTGTTTCTTTCTCTACTTTTTGACATTTTTACTTTTGTTATTTTTAGCTCATTTCTATTTGGATCATCACTAAATTGATATTTTTTTGGAGATTTATAGTTAATGTTTTAACGTCTCTAAATCAGTTGAAGGGAGAAACTTCGTTGATGGTTTCCCTCCCTCTAACCTCTTTTAATGGTATAATTTTCTTTTCTAAACAAAAGTCTATCTCAAATTAACAACTGGTTTTTGAAATTAAGATCTTTTCTACCTTGCTATAGTAATCTACCTTATATAATATTCAAAGCTTTTATATATCTTTCAAGTTAATTAAAATCTTGCCAATGCCTTATGGTCCATTCTTCCTTATATTAGAGAGTGAGTTTCTCTTCTCTAATATCTGGAAGATCTACTCACAACTAAATATATTTTAAGAGTTGTTGAAAAAGGGATCTAACTTGCAAGAATAAAAAATAAAAAGGCCAATGATGCAAAAAGCAAAAAGATACGCAATGACGTCAAATTGAAAAAATATATATATACACAAAAGTGTATCAAAAATCAAAAGATGCACAAAGAGCGCCATTCAAATTGATAAGAGGCATAAAATGAGCCCACAAAAGACAAGCTTACCCCTCTTTCAAACTTTTAAAAATTTTAAAAGAATTCATAGGCTACTTGATATTTTCAAATGCTTGATTTCAAATTCAATGATTGAGGCAAATTGCTTTGGTATATTATTCTATAAGATATTTATTTGGAGCAAGTTTTGAACGGATCTTTTTTCTTTCCAAATAGTTAAATTTGAATTATGGCATTTGTTTTCAAAAGATGATTTTTGCCTTGAAAGAAGTCCCAACTAGAGTTAATAGGATCGGATATTCTACTATTTTTAGATTTCGATGTTATTAACTCGTTGATTTTAAAAATCTTTCAAATTTAATTATTTGGAGCATCTCTTATGCATGTCTTGCTAAATAAAAAAACAAAAAAAAAACATATTTATTTGCTAATTTTTTTGCCTTTTCATGTTCTAGCATTATTATTCTTAGTTGATTTTGGGAATTCTCTGATCATCTTCATCCTTCCTTTGAGTTCAAATATTTTTGTCACATCTTCCTGGCCAATGTTTATATTGTTCTGGACAATTGGCTTTTTGTGCTTCAAAAAACTCCATCTGGTGAATACTCTAACTTTTTGCTCTAATCGTCCTGGACGATCCTTTATCATCCTGAACGATATGATTGAACTCTGCTACAATCATCTTGATCGTCCTGGATGATACTTTTTTCATCCTGGACAATGCATTTATTAATTATCGTTATGACTAATACACCTATTTGTCCTGGATGATATGTGTGTTACATATTTAAAATCTATAATTTCTCTCGGGATGATCCATTTTTGGATAATCGTCCTGGCCGATCCACAGTTCATCCTGGACGAAACACGTGGCGCGTAATTTAAAATGTTTTAAATTTGACCGGTATGATCCATTATTAAGCATCATCCTGGTCGATCCACCTAATCGCTCTGGATGATCTACTTTTTCAACGGTCATCCAACCTGACTCCTCAGGACAATTATCTGTGTATAATCATCCCGGCCGATTTCTGATCAGCCCGGATGATCGGACCACCTTTTTGACCAATCAGTCTATTCACAATAATTGCACCAGATCATCCTGGATGATCCTGTGATCAGTCTGGATGATTTGGCTGATCCTTTAAATTCAGAGCCTTCCAGCCATTATTTCTCACTTCAAAACTCTTCTCCTCTCTTATTTACTTCATGTTTGCTTATGGCTGGCAGAAAGCGTGCTCATCAGATGTCTGGCAGCTCCTCAAGGGGCACACTGGACCCTCATTTTTGGGAGGCATATGATTAGGCTACCTCCCATCATTATAAAGAGTGCGGCATTACTCTCTCCCACACAATCAATCCAGCCTATCTCTCCTATCAGGTATTGGATCTTTTCGCTCACACATCTCTTTCGTTATTCTCACCCTTGCAGTACCCTTTAGTTATGAACTTCTTTTTGAATTTTATGCAAACCTCCACATAAATTCCTCCTACGCTACGCTCACCTCTTATGAAAATCGACGTCCTATCGAAATCACTTATCAGGATTGTGCTGAACAGTTATAGTTGTCCACCACTGCGGATAAGCTGCATACCCTTTTCTCTGATCCTGAATTTGACTGGTCCACTTCAAATCACTTACTTCGCCACACCAACACTCACTTTCATGTTGGAGAGACTATCTCTTTACTTAAAGATTCTAGGACAAACCAGCATGTCCTTCACACTTCTGTTATTCCAAAAGCCAGTGATCGAGTCCACATCACTACGCTTCTTTCACTTACTACCTTTTACATTCTTGTCCAAAGAGAATTTAAAATCACAAACCTGATCTTTTGCTACATCGAGCATTTGACTACCATTCGAGATCCAATTCATAGAAGAAAGCCCAATCTTGATCTAGGACACATCATTGTATATGTTCTAGAATCCAAATACAACCTTAAATATCCTGCTCCTCCCAACCATCCGCCACCTTTCTATTCAAACAATTCTTTTAATGCCCTTCAAAGTACTCATCTCCACCCAGGGGATGGGGAAGCTCAGGGGGGTATAGAAAGAGGAGGCTCCTGCTCCTGGTCCTATTCTTGAACTTGTTCCTCTCCGCCAGCACTCTCAGCTGGATCAGTTGGTGGAGAGTTTGATCTATTGGAGACCCGCTTTGACACGTTCGTAGCACACCAACAACAGCAGCACGCTGAGGATGTGGCCGGGTTTGATGCCTATGTTGTACACCAGCAGCAGTAGCACCACCAAGACATGGCCTGGTTTGGGGAACAGTTTGCCATGTTTTCCACCTTCTTCCAGCAGCCACCACCACCACCTCTTCCGTCTAATGATCAGGGGCCCTCATTTTTTTATTTTCTTTGTGTTTTTCTAGTTTGTTTCTCTTCTAGTTTTAGTTTTAGTTTTCTATAGTTTATTTTTTTATGTTTTATTTTAGTTTATGTTATATTTTTATTTGTGCTATCCTCCTTTTTGTGATGTCAAAAGGGGGAGTAGTATGATGTATCTTTTACTTTGAATTCTGGAACTTAGTGAGCTATTTTTTTTACTAAATTGCCATAACTTTTGTGAATTCTCTGTTTATGTTTGCCATCATTAAAAAGGGGGAGATTGTTGCGAATCTGAGATTATGGATTAGACTTTTAATGATAACAAACATTCTTATTTTTCTTTGACTGCTTTGCCTACTAAGTCTTAGGACCACAAGATTGAATGCAACTCAAGCTAGCTCAAGATCGAGTAGATTTAGGTTGAGTCAAGTATGTATTTTTTCCTTTCTTGAGTCAATTGTAAAAGTGGATCCTGATGTTTTCTGAATTTTTCTATTTTGAGCTCATCGGCCTGGACGATGTTCCTATCGGCTAGGATGATTCAACTTAAAATAAAAACCCTAATTATGGCATCCCATCATTAAGTAAATCGTCCTGGAAGATACATGTATTGGCCAGGACGATAGGCTCAAATAAAAAAGAACCAGTCGCTATGATCAATTTAGGTATTCTTTATTTTAAATTATCAGCCAGGACGATATCCATATCGGCCTGCATGAAAAAGCACAATTATTCCTAAATTAATCTTGTAATTATGGAAAATAATTAAGGCTGATTGATACGATCACATCGGTTGGGCTGATGTCCTAGAAGATTGACATCGGTCAGACTCTATTCAAGGCAATGTTCAGGATGATTGTACTCGAATTTGAACTAATCGGCCAGGATAATATTGTATCGTCATATATGATGTAAACAATTTTCTTCTGATCGTCCTGAAATGTCCCAGCTGATTGAGCTTATTTTGTAGTGATCGGCAATGATGATATATATTTATCAGCCTAGCGATAAAGTCGGTTCTTGAAAATCTATTTAAATGATCTGAACTTTCTCATGCAACAAGACCTTGAGAGCTACTGCCTTGACCTAAGAGAGCCTTAGGAGAGAGATAGAGAGCGAGAGAGAGGAAGGAACTTATGAGGGGAAGTTTGTGAGAGGGTTCACAAAGGTTACTCCAAGGAAGGTTCCAAGTCGTCATCTCCATTCTTCATCCTTCATCCTTGGGAGGTTCTTGGGAGGTCTACTTGAGCAAGAGGTCTGGGTTCTCTACCCGCTTCAGGAGAAAGCAAAAGGAGTCGGTTCTCTGCCGTATCGGGGTTGATGAAAAGGAGTCTGTTGTAAAGGCTTCTCCGCCTAGTCGTGGGAGCTAAAGGAGAAACACTTAGTTAGTGCAATACTCGGAGGGTACCTCTGAGGAGTGGACGTAGGTCAAGGAATGACTGAACCACTATAAATTCGGTCTGATCTTTCTTTGTTTCGCTTCCACATTTATTTATTTTTCACACTCCAAATTCTGTGGTGATTTGGTTTTAAGTTTTGTTGTGCTTTACATAAAGAAATTTTTTTAAAATACCAATTCATCCCCTCTATTGGTTAGCCTCAGGCCAGTTCTTAAGGGCTTAACATCCCTAATAAACTTTCGGAGAATCAATTCACTTCTTTCAATTCTTTTATGAAAATTTTACCTCTTTTTTTCCCAAAAATTTTAAGTAGTGATTGACTTATCTAAAATTTTAAATGAAGGAAATTCAATATTATGTCTCTCCTTCTCATTTCCTTAATCACACTATCACACTTTTGAATAAAAAACTATATCAATTAAAAATTAGAATTTGAAATTAAATCATTTTATCATCTTATATTTCTTATATCTCATAGGAATCTTTTGCAAGCTGATGAATCTGCTTCATAATTTTGTTAATCAAGTTATTCATTTTTATCATTGGATCCATTTTGCTTTGAGTTTTTAAAGAATAAGAAAGTAAGTAAAATTATAAAAATGAAAAGAGGCATAAAATGAGCACAAATTGAAAAGATTCACATTATACACTAACATTGAAAGATGAAGAAATATGTATAAAAAATCAAAAGATGTGCAAAGTGCATAAAAATTAATAAATAGGCATAAAATGAGCCCATAATAAGTTAACTTACCTTTTTTGTATTTTTAAAACTTAGAAACCTATGTGTCTAAATGATACTTTTGATACTTGATTTTGAAAATCATGATTCTTGACTCACCATTTTTTGCATTGATACTCTTTTAGATATATTTCATGTAAGAAGATTGAAAAAGATATTTTTTATTCTCTAATTCTTTTTTTTTTTAATTATATTTCTGTTTAAAAAGGAGTTTAACTTATAAGGAGCCTGACCAAGGGTTAATAAATTTCAAGTTTTCAATCTTCTTGGATCTTAGTGTGGTTAAATTATTTCTTACTATATTTTTGAATAAAATCAAGATGTAACTTTTTCATTTTAAGAGAATTTGTTGAAATTAATTGATTTTTCTTAAATATCAGCACCATATCCACCTAATTAGAGTCTATCATGTGTCTTCTATTTTTTTGTGTTTTCCTTTTTTTATAATGTCAAAGGTGGAGAATATGTTTAACTGTTATATTTGTGTTTAAGATACATATGTTTATCTTATTCTTGAATTAGCTCTTCTATATTTTTTGGTTCTAAATATTTTATGTTTTCTTATTTGTTTCTATGTGAAAAAATAAAAAAAAAAACAAAAATGAAACTTTTTTCCCTTATTTTTGATATAATTATCTTAGTGAGGGGGAGATTTGGAGAAAATATTTTAATTTTGTAAATTTAATCAATAATATTTTCCATCATAAAAAAGGGGGAGATTATTACAACTCAAGTTTAAGAGTTTATATTTTTAATGATAACAAATATTATGGCCCACATCCATATGTCTACTTATATTTGTTATAAAGATTTATTTATGTGTACTAAAATTTTAAGAATAATATGCGTCATTCAAAGAAGATTCAAGGCTCAAGATTGAGTAGAACAAGTTATACTGTAAAGATTTTTATAATATTCATTGATGTATTTTTTATCTCTTGAGTCAAGTCCTATAAGGATGCATTCTTTCTTGGTAACCATGCATATACTCACTCAAGGGGAGTGAGATTAAGTGAAAACCAAAAGTTCATTTTTGAACTAATCATACTGTATTATTTATATCATACTATATGATTAACTCATTTAACTAATTATACTGGATAATATAATTCATCTAGGAAGGTTAGTTATGATTATAAAAATAAGCTGCTAATTACAATTAAGGCAATATTCTGAATTTCAATTTTTGTTCTAATCATCCAGGATGATCTACATCATACTGGATGATCTATGACAATCATGCCTAAATTGATCCTAGGATTAGGTGACTAATTATGGTTAAATTATTCAATCATATTGTAAAGGACAATTGTACAATCGTACTGGATAATCTTTGATATTTTATGGGACGACCCTGAATCATACCATATGAAATACTATAAATTTTTTTTTAATCATCAAGGTTGATCCATAATATCATACTAGATTATTTGTACAAATTTGAACAAATCATACTAGACTATCCTCAGATCTTCCTGGACTATCAAGTCAAATTTTGTAAATTGTACTGGACGATCCTATGATCATACAAGATGATATTTGTCACAAGAATTGAGTTTTTAGGATTTTATGAATCCCTCTATTTAAGCACATCGTACTGGATGATCCTATAATCTTATTGGATGATCTTTGCTGCAAGAATTAATTTTTAAGGTTTTTTCAAAGCCTTATATTTAAGCTTTGTCAAGGCACTTTATAAGTGTCTTCGGAAGTCATTGTGTCTTTGTTCTTCTATAGAAAACTAGAAGAGATAACTTGAAAGGGAGAGAGGAAAGGGTGAAGTTTGAGAGGGAAAAGATCCTTAGAAGGAGTTTCAAGGGAGTGTGGAAGGGATTTAACACGGTTGATCTCGTATGTTTGTATCTTAGTACCATATATTTAAGGCTTATCTTGAGGAAAGTTTTGGTAAGAAGAAGATCTCTTTGGTGTCAAAGGACCATGCTACTTCCCTGCATTAGGGAAGGTAGAAGTGATTTTATAAGGGCTTCTCCGCGTATCAATGGGGGATAAAGGAGAGTTACTAAAGGTTTAGTGAAATACTCGGAGGGTGCCTCTGAGGAGAGAATGTAGGTCAGGTTGAATTGAACCACAATAAATTTGGTGTGTTATTTTATATTTTATTTTTTTTGTACATTAGTTTCCATGTTTATTTTTTATATAACTACTTGGTTGAAAATATGTGATTGATATTACATTGTATTTATTATCTATTTTCAGACGTTAAAAAATCTTCAAGAAAAGGATTTTTCTTTTTGTTGAAAGAAGGCTTTTTAAATATCCAATTTACACCCCTCTTAATTAGCCTCGATAATAGTTCTTTGGGGTTTAACAACCCTTCAAAACTTTCAAATATTGTTTAAAGATATTCAAATTCTTTGCTATCTTCTAATCTCCCTCTTTAAAGGTTAATTTTTGAAACTAAATATGCAAATAATTAACAATAAATAACAAACTACTACTCCTCATTTTAACATCACAAAAAGGAGGAAAAACACTAAAATACATAACACAAGAAGTACATTACAACACAGAGATAAAAACAGACACAAACACAATTCTTAAAACAACAAAGGAAAATAAGATAAAGCATAACATAAAACAAATGCATAAGAAATTGACACACAAATTCTAATACATAGGTGGATCCTGATCAGGAGGTTGTTGTGGAGGTGGAAATAGTTAGAAGAATTACTGAATGGAGGAGTATTACTGCTAGATTGTGTCAAATTAATCCATGAACCAATTCATTTCATTTTTATGTTAAACTTGCTGTTAATCTAGGCCTGTTTTGAGCCTGTCAAAATGTTGAATCATCTCTCATAATAATAGTAATGAGGAGGTGGTGCAGGTGCAAGATTAGTTGTAGGGGAAGCTATTCCTTATGAAATATTGGCTTTTCTGGCTCCTATTCCTTATGAAAGAGTATACATAAAGAGGGTTTTATTAAGAAGATTTTGTGTAGTTATATTGAGGAGCAGGATATGTGATATTATAATTTTATCTAGGATGTACCCAATGACCTATCCTAGACAATATTTTGTTTACTTATAGTGGATGGGAGTCAAATAGATGTAACATTTTAGAAGTAATCAATCAACATTTGGGCTTCAACTATTTGGGTATCTAACATGATGAAATATGTGAAAATTAAAAGTAAATGTGTAATGTTTACCCGGTCTCCAGTTTTAGGGATGATTAAAGTTTTGAGGACATGATGGATAACCCTGGAACTTCGATTAAGGGTATGAAATAAGGGTTAGTAGTAGTTCACAACAACATTTCTAATCATAAGATTTAAGCTCTCCAATCAAAATTATATTTAAAGGTCATAGTAAGTGGTCAGTTACCTTGGGTGTTTAATTACAATTGAACCCCTATATCTTCTTTAGTTTTTTTAATCTTTTGACAACAGTCATTAGAGGTCATGATAGTGGCATCCCCACTTTATTTAAGATTGACTAGGAACTCATAGAGGAATTCATAATGAAAAGAATAGGCTTAGGTGAAGAGGAATAAAAGTGCAGTGGAGTTGAATAGATTTTTTACTAGAAAGTTTAGTGTGTATTGGTTGAGAATCCTAGAGGAAGTGATTTTGGCTTCTTTAAAATTATAATATGCTTTTTCATCAGAAGCTATCCAAAAATATTCATCAATAGGATGGTAAGAGGAAGAATCACCTTGGGTTTGACGACTACATTTTACACCGCCAACCACTGTAATGAATGAGAGTGCAAGTGGGAAGGATTATAAGGATTGTGTGAAGAGTTGAATGTATTGCTGCTATTTAAATAGAATTATGCAAGATCATACAATATGATTGTGAGATCATATTGGATGATTGTGTGTAATTAATTTATCCAGACGATTAGTCAAAAAGGTTATCTTTCCGTACAATATGATCAAACATCATACTGGATGATTAGAGACATGGTGACTATCCCAAGGAGTTAGCCTATACGATTATTTACTTTTGAGTTTATATAGTATAAACAAGTGGATCATATTGTACGATGTGGTATTAAGGATCATACTGGCTGAATTCAATTCATCCAATGATTCTTACCATGTGGATAATATAGTTGAATAACAAATTGTATAGTATGATCACGAATAACTGATCAATATTAGCCATTGGATATGTTGTGATCAGAGATTTGATAATTTGTTTAGATCATATAGTATGATATGAATCATACTGGATGATGTAAAAAAATCAGAAAAGTTAGGAATGGAATGTGATGATCAGGAAGGGTCCAAAATAAACCAAAATAAGAGTAAAATATAATGAATCAAAAATATTAAAAATAACCAAAAAATATTTTTTTAAGAATCAATTAGTAGCATCAAATGAAAAGTTTAGCAAATGATAAGATCAGTAAGAAATGCATTGATAATGTTAAAATCTAGAAAATTTAGAAAATTAAATTTTCTCAACTTTAGCTCAAACCACTTTGTAGATTAAAAGTCCTTTTAAAGCAAAAATCTAATTAAAAAATAAATTAGGCTTGAAATGTAATATTTTCTAGCTTTTTTTAGAAATATACCTAAGAGAATAACATTGAAAAGGGATGAACTAGAAATCATAATTTTCAAATTTAGGTGTAGATGATATCAATTGGCACATGGATTTGTCTAAGATTTAGAGATTTAAAAGTAAGGGAAGCTAACTTATTATGGGCTCATTTTGTGTATCTTTTGATTTTTGGTACATTTTGTGCGTCTTTTAAAATCTTTTGGCGTTCAATGAGCATCTTTTCAGCTTTTGAACTCATTTCATGCCTCTTTTTCTTTTATTTTTGTGAACTTGTTTCCTTTTAAGTGTTTAAAAATTATTAGTTATGAGATTATCTTCCATATATAAGAGAAGAACTCACTCTCTTATATAAAGAAGAGTAAACTACAAACCAAAACATGATCTATCTGATATAAGCAAACAACTTGATTAAGAAAATTTGAAATAGATTCATTGATTTGTAAAGATATTCAAATGAGATAAAGAGTTGTAAGAAGATGAAACATATCTCTATTTCTTACTCTAATTTAAATTTGAAATAGATTTTAATTCAAAAAGAAATTATACCCCTAAAGGAGTTAGAGGAAGAGAGATAATCTTTAATTTCTTCCCTTAACTATTTTTAGAGGAGTCAAATACTATTTACAAAAATAGGTAAGTTTTTCATTTAAATAAGAGTTCAACTACCAAAGTGAGTAGTGATCGGCTTCTTAAATTATAAAGAAATAAAAGACACATACAGAAGAAAATCATAAAATATGGAAAAAAAACAAAAAACAAATAAAACCAAACAAAAAACAACAAAGCAAAGAAAAAAAACATCAATCAGATTTCATAATTTCAAAGCATTTAGATTCAAGCTTGAATATCTATGACACCTAATCTGATTCTTAAGGTGCTGAAAATTTTAAAAGAAAGTGGGTTTTTAAAGATGTTTCCAAGCTAATTTTTAGTGGCTACATGATGTAGCCCTATGTTTCCCTTAGTGACATGGTCCCTAATGAAATGGTGCTTTATATTATATGTTTGGTCATAGAGTGTTGGATTAGATTCTTTGAAATACAAATGTCACTTGTATTATCACATAAGATTAGAATGGCGCCTACATATTTTCCTAAATCTAGGATTTGTTGCTTTAAGCAAAGGAACTATGTAACAAAACTTCCTAAGGTTATGTATTCAGATTCTATAGTGGACATGGCTATTAAATTCTATTTTTTATTAGACCAGGTGAACAAAGATTTTCCTATGAATTACAGATTCTAAAAGTGCTTTTCCTATCAATTCTACATCCAATAAAGTTTGAATCAGAGTATCCTATGATTTTAAAGGAAGTATTGTGCCTATGATATAATATTCCTAAGTTTTGGGTTCCTAAGAGATATTTAATAATCCTCTTATTAACAGTTTGGTCAGACTCCTTTGGATAAGCTTGAAACATATCACAGAGATAAACACTAAATATATTATTAGGTTTGCTAACAATCAAGTAAAGAAGTACTCCAATTATTCCTCTATATTTTTTATCAACTAATTTTCCATTTTAGTCCTTATCTAACTTAACAGTAAAACTCATGGTAGTGTTTATTGCATTAGCCTTATCCATTTCATAATTCTTAAGGATGTCCTTAATATATTTTAATTGGATAAGAGAAATTTCATCTTCCTTTTTCATTATACTAAATCAAAGAAAGTAGGTCAATTCTCCTATTATACTCATTTCAAATTCCTTACTCATTGTTTTAGAAAATTCATCACATAGAGATCCAAAGAAAGTATCATCAACATAGATCTAGATGAGTAGTTCTTCTCTTACTTTTTTAAGAAAAAGGGTGATGTCTATGTTCCCCTTAACAAAGTTTCTATCCAGTAGAAATGTGCTTAGCCTTTCATACCATGCTCTAGGTGCTTATTTACGTCCATATAACAACTTTTTTAATTTGAACACATGATTGAAGAGGTATGTGATTTAACTTATGCTGAACTATTAAAAGTTTCTAAAAGAATTCATGATGCATATAGGAAGCTAAAAAAAATACATGCTAGTCTTAATTTAGAATTACAAGAACTGCAAACAGAACATGAAATCCTTAGAAAATATCATGTATTAATAGATAACAACCACATGAGCATACTTGATGAATTTGATAACTTGAATATGGAGAATAAGATCTTAAAATCATCCTATGCTCAATTGGAAAAAGAATTGAAGAATTTTAAGGATGAATAAATAAATAAAGAGTATTATTTGAATTATAGTAGTAATGTGTTAAAAGATTTAAACACATTTTTTAAATTGAAAATAAAAGCTCTTGAGAAAAATAGGAAACCACCAATACTTTAAGATTTTACTAATTCTATTTTGTATCAAAAAATTTTATAACCTAGGAAGAGACAAAATAATTATATAAGACTAAGAAATCCATTTCCTAGAGTTAAATGTTTTTCTTGTGGGATGACTGGGCATATAGCACACACTTGTACCTTACATAGAAAGACTCATTTAGTATGGAAACCAAAGATGCATAAACCTAGACATATCATACATAGCATGCAGTGCTAACCAATATCCAAATTGATTTAACTCTTCTTGCATGGCCAATATCCAAAATTCATCTGAAAGTGCTTGATCAATGTTAGTGGGTTCAATAGTTGAAATAAAGGCTGAATGATTGACTTCCTTGTTTAATCCACGCCTAGTTCTAACACCCTCACTTGGTTCACCTATAATCAATTCCTTTGGGTGGTTTTTAGAAAATCTCAAATCTCTAGGCAAAGGGTCTTCTCTTTCTAAATTTTCTTCCACATTTTCTTCCAAATTTAATCTATCAATCTTTTGGGAGTTTTCTTCAATTTCTTCTTCAACAACATTTGGCTCTTCCATGTTTCCATTTTCATCAAAAACAATATGTGTGGTTTCTTCAATGACTAAAGTTCTTTTGTTGAATACTCTATAAGAGTTTCCAACACTTGAATATCCAACAAAAATTCCTTCATCTGATTTTGGATCAAATTTTCCTAAGGCATATTTTCCATTATTATGTATGAACACCTTGCAACCAAATACATGCAAATGAGACAAATTTGGTGTTCTACCTTTTAGCAACTCATAGGGTGTTTTATTCAAATTTGATCTCACATTCACCCTATTCAGAACATAGCATGCAGTGCTAACCGCCTCAGCCCAAAAATATCTAGGAAGCGAGTATTCTGCTAACATTGCTCGGGCGGCTTCTATTAATGTTCTGTTCTTTCTTTCAACTACTCCATTTTGTTGAGGAGTTCTAGGTGCAGAAAAATTGTGATCAATCCCCTTTTCTTTACAGAAATCTTCAAATCTTTCATTTTCAAATTCTCCTCCATGATCACTTTGTATAGAACTTATTTCACATCCTAGTTTTCTTTGTATCCAAGTTGAAAAATTTCTGAATTCTTCAAATGATTCACTTTTATTATAAAGAAATTTAACCCAGGTGAATCTTGAAAAATCATCTACTATAACAAATCCATATACCTTTCCTCCTAGACTAACAATGCTTACAGGTCCAAAAAGATCCATGTGAAGAATTTCTAAAGGTTTACTGGTCCTAAGATCTTTATTGGACTTAAAAGAGGACTTCACTTGTTTTCCTAATTGACATGCATCACATAGATGGTCCTTGGTAAAGTCTAGTTTAGGTATTCCTCTCACCAAATTCTTTTGGGTAATTCTTCTAAGATTTTTCATACTAGAATGACAAAGTCTCCTATGTCAAAGCCATGATTCATCAGAAACAGTTTTCAAACAAAAGGCAGTAGGAGATTGAATACAATTTAAATCTAGCATGTAGACATTGTTTACCCTTTTTCCATTTAAAACAATTTTCTCATTTAGGCTAATTATGCAGCTAGTAGGTAAAAATTTTACATTATAGCCCTTATCACATAGCTGACTTATGCTTAGCAAATTATGTTTTAAGCCTTCAACTAATAAAACATTATCTATGAAAAAGTTTTTCAAATTTCCAATCATACCTGATCCAACCACTTTCTTTGTGGTATTATCTCCAAATGTAACCTTGCCTCCACTCCTGGCTTCCAGCGTTATGAATTGAGCAGTATCTCCAGTCATGTGCTTTGAACATCCGCTGTCCAGGTACCATATACTCTCACGAGGTCTTGTGTGAGAGTATACCTGCAAAATTCTCAAATGTTAGACCTGGGAACCTAAACTAGTTTGGGTTCACCTTTATGAAATTTATAATCAGATGCATGTATGATATGTCTAGGTTTATGCATCTTAGTTCTCCACACCAAATTAGGTTTCATCTTTAAAGTGCAGGTGTGAGATATATGTCCCAAAAATCCACAATTGTTATATTTAACATTAGGAAAAATATTCCTATGTTTTCTTTTATATGATTATCTTCTAAGGGATTTCATGAATTTAGGATAATATTTAGGATTTGTAAAATCTTCAAGTTTAGGGGGGTTCCTATTATCCTCGAGAGCTCTTATAGTGAGTTTGTAAAATGTATTCATATCCTCTAAGATTCGATTGGTATAATTGATTCTATATGTCTTGCTCTAAGATTCATCCTTAAAATTCTTAAATTCTTTTTCAAGTTCAGCATAGGATGATTTTAAATTCTCAAAATTTTTATTCAAGTCATCATATTCATCAAGTAGTTTCATGTGGTTGCTATCAATTAAAGCATGATCTTTCCTAAGAATTTCGTGTTCCTTTTTAAGCTCTTCCAATTCTAAAACTAAACTAGCATGCATCTTTTTCATTTTCCTATATGCATCATGCATGTGTTCAGAAACTTCAAACAATTCATTATAGGTTAAATCACATACCTCTTCTTGATCTGATTGTTCAGCATTATCTGCCATCAAGCAAAGGTTGGTGACTTCTTCTTCTTTTTCAGTCTCAGATGAGTCTGAAGCTGAGTCCGCCCAAAAAGCCTTTTGAAACTTCTTCTTGCCCTTCTTTACCATTGGTTTCTCCTCTACCTTCTCCTTGTTAGGAGTGGCTTTGAGTTTTGGACAATCAGTCTTTATATGACCTGGTTTCCTGCATTAATAACAAATCACTTCATTAGAAACCTTTCCATTTCTGTTATACTTACCTCTATTCCATTGCTGGCGTCTCTTCTGCTTCCTCTTTAAAAAGCTTCTGAATTATCTAGTCATCAGTGCAATATCGTCTTCATCCTCAGGTTGTGAGTGTTCACTTTCTGACTCTTCCACATTTAGTGCAATATTTTTGTCCTTTCTTGGTTCACCTGCATCAATCTTTCTTTGACTTACTCCTTGCTCGTAAGCAATGAGTGAACCAAGAAGATTGTCAATGGAATAAATGTTCAGATCTTTAGACTCTGTAATTGCAGTAATTTTAGCATCGTATGCAGTAGGTAAACAACGAAGAATCTTATTAACCATTTCAACATTAGTTAATTCCCTACCAAGTGCATGCAAAGAGGTAACAATTTGAGTGAATCTTGTGTACATGTCAGATATAGATTCATTAGGTTTCATGCGAAATAATTTGTAGTCATGTAACAAGATATTGAGTCTTGATTGCTTAACCTCATTTGTCCCTTCATAAGTAATACAAAGTCTACCCCATATGTCTTTTCCGCTTTTACAAGTGGAAACTCGCATGTAGTCTTCAGATTTTAAAGCACAAAAGAAACTATTTAAATATTTCGCATTTAATTATGCTAAGTCACGTTCTTCAATAGTCCATTCTGCATAGGGTGTTTCTACCCTAATTCCATCAACTAATCTAGTTGGTTTTGAGTAACCTTCCTGGACTAGCATCCACATGCGATAATCAAGTGACTGTAAGAAAGTAGACATGCGTGTTTTCCAAAAATCAAAAGGAATATTGTCAAACAGTGGAGGTCTAGTGATAGAGTAACCCTCAGGTGTGTTTTGGTTTCCAAATGTAGCCATCTACGTTAATCAAAAAGTAGTTCAAACTTATGATTTTTAAACTATGCTCTGATACCACATGTTGAGTCCAGTAATTAGGTTGTTAAGCCTAAGTAAATGTCCCACGGCTACCAAGAGGGGGGTGAATTGGTAGTTTTAAAAATTTTAAAACCTCTTAATGATAAAGTTGAACTGAAATAAAATTTTCTTTTAAAGTTTGTAGAAAAATATTTTTCAACCATAGAGTTGTTTAAACTGAAATTTAAAGTGCGGAAACGTAAAAACAATAAAGTAAATGACACCAGATTTATAGTGGTTCGATCTATAACCAGACCTACATCCACTCCTCAGAGGCACCCTCTGAGTATTGCACTAAATCCAATAGTGACTCTCCTTTAGCACCCACAGCAAGGCGGAGAAGCCTTTACAACACACTCTTTTCACCACTACCCGGTGCTGCAGAGAACCGTCGTCCTTTTACACAAACCACAGTGCTGGCAGAGAACCGTCATCCTTTTACACTTTCCTAGTGTGGGAAGAGAACCCTACGGCTATTCACACTCTCCAAGTGTAGGCAGAGAACCTTTCCACTGTTCACACTCTCCAAGTGTAGACAGAGAACCCTTCGGCTGTTCACACTCTCCAAGTGTAGGCAGAGAACCCTTCGGCTGTTCACACTCTCCAAGTGTCGGCAGAGAACCGGATCTCCTTGACTGATCTTCTCACAAGAATCTAGAAGGAAGAAGGAAAAGAGTGAAGAAATCCAATTTCACAAGTAGAGACTCTTACCTTAGTAATCCAAGTGAAGCCTTCTTGCTCCAGTGGTAGGAATCCTCCTTTGAATACTCTCTTCCACTCACTCCTTGGCTATTCTCTCAAGAGGCACGAAGATCAAATGACAAAAAAGATTGGGTGGCAGTCTAATTTGGACTATTTATACAAAAGACATGAAAAACTGCCCAAAAACTGCATATTTTCAATTCTGTACGCAGTGGATCGTCCGGTACGATCATGGATCATCCTGGACGATTTTACTTAAACGATCTGAAACGACCCAATTTGTATATGTGTACGAAATGACTTCGTACAGCTGATCGTCCTGTACGAACTAGGTTCGTCCAGTACGAATGGTTATTACAAGGTCGGTTCTAGAAACTGCTGAATACTATTCTAAGTCGGTTAATCGTTTGGACGAAAATATGTTCGTCTGGACGAAAATTTTCCAGAGAGCCGATCGTCCTGGATGATTATTTATTTCGTCTGGACGAAAATTTTCCAGAGGACCAATCGCCGCGGACGATAATTTGTTTTTGTCTGGACAAAAATTTTCCAGAGAGCTGATCGTCCGGTATGATATTTATTTTCGTCTGGATGAAAATTTTCCAGAGAACTGGTCGTTTCGTACGATGATAAAATTCGTCTAGACAAAAATTTTACAGAGAACCCATCGTCCGGGACGATAATAAATTTCTTCTTGGACGAATAGGACTTAGAAAAATTTTTCGAGCAAATTCCTATTCGTTCCAAGTGCTCTATAGGAGATAACTGACGGATCGTCCAGTACGATAAAAATCGTCCTGTACGATCAGTATAAAATTGTATGATCTCCTTATGTGTGTGTGTAAGTTTTTTATTCACTCAATTACAATCACTCCCTTTCAAAATTAAATCAAAGAAAGTGCAAACTTCAAATAGACAAAATATCTCATGTTGAATTTGATTTGAAGTTATCGTAGTCTGGAGTCGGATTTTCCTGAAATGTTAGAACAGACAAGAGCAAAAGCAAGTCTTCTAAAATTGTTAGGAGATAACTATACATTTAAACAATAATGTTTGGAATCATCAAAACTACATAAGTTGCACAAATATAAATCATTCAAATAGCAACTATTCAAACAATAATCATGACTAAATTGATCTAAAAAATGTTATAACATGAACAACAATATAAAAATTAATTTCATTAGGAAATCTAATTTTTCATAAATATAAGTTAATTTATAACTTGATCAAGTGAATGTTAATAATCTCATATTCTTTTTAGGCATACACAACTTTAAAATTATTATTGCAATTTTGATGTCATATTATTTTTTATTTCTCTTTTCAATATAATTATCTTTATTCTTAAAGAAGTTTGAGCTTTTAGATTATTGATTTTGGAAAGTTAAATTAAAAATGGAAAAATGTACAAGTGTACAAAAATCAAAAGAATGTGCAATGGTCATAAATTGAAAAGAGGCACAAAATTAGCCCAAATATAAAAAGATGCACAAAGTATGCCACAAATATTTGAATAGATACGCATTGTTGCCAAACAAGTGTATTGATAATGTTCTTTCATCTATCTTTTGATCTTCAATTTCAAATTAATCTAATATTCAATTATATTTTGTATTAGAAATTTACTTAAATTAATATTGATTTCATCATATTTGCAATAATTTTCCTTATTTAATTGTCTACAATGTTTTATGACCTTGATATATTTATCTTCTCTATGTTATATTTTAATTTAAATGTTATGAATATTAATTTTTCTCTAATGAACATTAATCTTGTTATTACATTTATAAATCAATCTCTTTCAGGATCAATATCAAAAGTTTCTCATATGACTTCTTATATTTCTTTTATTTTTTCTTATGCTATTTTTGCAATTGTCAAAAAGGGAGAAAAATTTTGTTTTGCATTAAATTATTTTGTGTTTGCATTTGATTTTTTACCAAAGTGGCTCTCATTTTTTCTTTGTTCGTAGTGTTTTATATTTTTATTTTTTATTCTTGCTTTGTGTGCACTTTTTGTGTTTTTAAAACTTAAAAATTTAAAAATTGTTTTGTTCTTAATAGAAATTCTCTTATATTCACATGCTTATTCATTTAAGGGGAGTTAAGGAGAAATTTAGGATTTTCACTTTTTATTCAAATAATAATTATTTTGCTATCATAAAAAAGGGGAAGATTATTGAGAAAGTTGTTATTTAGTTTTACATGTTTGATATTCTTGTAACTTGTATGTTTTTTATGATTCCAAATATTATTGATTTGATTATTATTTCTCCTAACACATTTTGAAAGAATTATTTTGCTCTTGTGTGTACTAACATTTCAGGAAAATCATACTCCGGATTGTTGAAGACTTCAAATCAAGATCAATTTAGAGTTTATTATAATTGGAGTATGTATTTTTCATTTTATTGAGTATGAGAGAGTGTGATTGTAATTGAGTAACTGAGCACACACACACCGTAAGAGAGTTTTAAAATTCATATTTTTAAACTAATCGTACAGTACGATGACAATTCGTACGAGATAACTCGATCAATTATTTTTCCCAAACGAGTAATGGAACGAACATAAATTAAATTATTTTTTCTAAGTAGGGTTCGTATGGGATGATATTTAATTTTGTACAGGGACAAATGCATCTATTTTTTCCTTTCACGAAGATCGTATGGGACGATATTAATGTTCATACCAGGATGAATGTCTCTATTTTATTCTCACCTAAATTTTTTTTTCTAAGTCCTGATCGTACGGGATGATATTTAATTTTGTACAAAGACGAATGCCTCTGTTTTGTTCTCGGATGAAGATCGTACGGGATGATATTTTATTTTATATAGGGATGAACGCCTCTATTTTGTCCTTGGATGAAGATCGTAAAGGATGATATTTATGTTCGTACTAGGATGAACATCTCTATTATGTTCTCGCTCATTTCATCCTGATGTTTCGTAGAGGTGAAATTTAATTTTCTAACTGTTCATCCCGGACGAACTCAATTCATACCAGACAATGATCGCATATGAAATGATTTCATACCGATTCATAATAGGTTCATATGCAATAGTATTTGAACTGTTCGTATGTATGAACATATGATCATACAGGACGATTGTGTACGCTCTAAATTGAAACTTTCAATTTTTTGGACAATTTTTCATATCTTTTGTGTAAAAGGTCCACTATAACTAACATGAGATAGTTTTATCAATGTGATTTTTCAAGCGTAATTGAAGGAGAGAGTTTGAGAGAGTGTTTGAGAGAAATTTCTTGCAAGTGGAGTGTGAAGGTTTCACAAGGTTACTCAAAGGTAAGGATTTATTTGTAATTGTGGATATCACTCTTCCTCTTATCTTTCTAGATTGATCATGAGGAGATCTTTGGATAAGATCTAGTTCTTCTCTGACACTTGGGAAGTGTGAATGGACGACAATTGTTTACCGACACTTGGAGAGTGTGAACAGTAGAAGGTTCTCTACCTACACTTGGAGGGTGTGAAAGGATGAAGGTTCTCTTCCTATACTTGGAGGGTGTGAAAGGACGAAGGTTCTCTACCTACACTTCAAGGATGTGAAAGGACGACGGTTCTCTGCCACACTGCGGATTGGTGGAAGAGAGTATTGCAAAGGCTTCTTCGCCTTACTGTGGGAGCAAAATGAGAGTCACTTGGGTAATAGTGCAATACCTGAAGTGGGAGGCTTCAGGGAGTGGATGTAGGCCGTGTTTGACCGAACCACTATAAACTTTTGTGTCTTTTATGTTTTTGCTGCTTATTTTTTTGCAAGTTATTTATTCTGTGGTTGAAAAGTTTTATTTTAAAAAAATTAATTAACTTGCTTCATAATTTTTAAAATCCAAGAAGTAATTTTTAAAATTATCAATTCACCCCGCCCCTCTTGGTTAGCCTTGAGACATTAGCTTAGGTTTAATAACCTAATCAAGATTTAACAAGATTTAACAAATATTCAGCTAATATGGCTCTATCAGCTTCTACCATAGTCTTACTCTGTTATTCAGCTACGTCATTCTATTGAGGGGTTCTAGCAGCTAAAAAGTTTTGATTTATTCATTATTCATTATAGTAATATTTAAAATTTTCATTTTCAAACTCTCCACCATAATCACTATGAATTATTGAAATTTCATGATCTATCTTCCTATGAATCCAAGTGGAGAATGTCCTAAATTTCTCAAATGATTTATTTTTATGTGACAAGAATTTATCCCAAGTAAACCTCGAGTAATTATCAATAATTATATACCTAAAGATTTTCCCTCCTAAGCTTACAGTGCGAATGGGTCTAGAGAGATCCATGTGAAGGTCTTCTAAAGGTTACCTAGTGTTAATTTCCTTGATTGAGTGGAAGGAGGAATTGACTTGCTTTCTTAATTGACATGCATCACATAGGTGGTCCTTAGTGAATTTTAATTTGGGTATGTCTCTCACTAAGTTTTTTTGGGTGATTTTTCTAAGAATTTTATACTAGCATGACAAATTCTTCTATGAAAAAAATTATGATTCATCAGCAACAATTTTTAGGTAAAGAGAGCTAGCAAGTTCATCATAGTTTAAATCAAACATGCAAATATTATTGATTCTTTTTTTCTTGTAGCACAATATTTCCATTTAAGCTTATGATGCAGCTGGTAGAAAAAAATTTAATGTTGAAGACTTTATCACAGAGCTGGCTTTTGCTAAGAATATTATGCTTTAAGCCATCTACTAGTAAAACATTTTCAATAATGAAGTATTTTGAGTTGCCAATTATACCTAAGCTTTTATTCAAGACTTTAACCAGGTTCTTTTTTCTCATTCTAGTAGACGTTGTAACAAATTAGCCGATTTTTTGTGCTAATTTGGGTTGCAACAAGAGTTTTATTTGGGAAGAGCTAAATAATGTGGAAATCCCTCATTCCTTCTTTAGTATTTTAAAGGAGGAATGTGATGGATTAGAGTCTGGTTGAACTTTTCATTAGCTTGTATTTCTTTGATTTCATCTGCAATGCAATTTAGCATTTTAGTCAAAAAAAAAATTATACCTAAGCTCACCACTCTCCTAATAGTGTTATCTCCAGGTGTCACCTTTCCTCCTATCCTTGCCTACTAACTAAATTTATATGCATCTCAAATCATGTACCTTGAACATCCATTATCTAGGTAGCACATGCTCTCACAAGGCTTTCTATTAGAGCATCCCTATAAAATCATCAAAGGATAGATTTAGGAACCTAAACAAGTTTTAGTTCCATCTTATGAATTGAAGAATGAGATGTAAGCATGCTATGCTGTGATATAGGAAATTTTTTTATCCACACCAAATGTGTTCTATGGTGGATACTGCAAGTATATGAGATGTATCCTAGAATGCCATAAGAAAAACATCTAATATCAAAAAATGAATTTATAATCTATATGGGTTATGTTGCATCTTCCTAGGTTTGAATGATGCATGCTGTGGTGATGATTATATAGCTGTGCAAGTATAGTGATGCTTTATTTTGTTTGAAATATTTTAATTTAACTTGTAAAAAATATTTTACATTATTAATAATTGAAATTTCAATTTCAATGCATGCTCCCTATTATCAGCTTCATTTAAATATGCCAATAATTCTTTAAATGAATTTTTTAAATCAATACGAGATACTTTTAAGGAATCATGCTTATTAGTTAAATAAAGATGCCTTTTTTTAATTCATTAAATTCAGGTAAGACCATATGTTTACTATAGAACGTAGAATGATCTTTCCTATGGCATTCATGTTCTTTCTACAATTTTGAAAAATAATAATTAAAACTTGTATAAATTTTTTTGAACTTCCTATATGCATTATGAATTTTTCAGAAACTTGAAATAGTTCATCATAGGAAAGCTCATATAAAAGTTTGTCAGGGTTGTTAAACCCTTATGAAATAGTTGAGGCTAACCAAGAGGAGGGGGAGAGGGGTGAATTGGTTATTTTAAAGATTTCTTAAGGTAAAAAGAAAATCTTTTTAAACCTTTTTTAGTAATTTAAAACAAATAATTTTATCCCATAATGTTGAAGCAAAACTACTTTCATAATAACTAAAATTAGAGTTTACAAATACATAACAAATTAAAAAAATTTTGGAAATAAAATATAGAAAAGTAAATAAAAAGAACACACCAGAATTATAGTGGTTTGATCAACTTGACATACATCCACTCCCCATAAATCTCATATCCAAGTATTACACTAAAAGTAGTATCTCTCCTTTTGCTCCCATAATAAGGTAGAGAAGCCAATATAAAATCTTTTCATTGACCCGATGAGGCAGAGTACCTCAAATCCTTTTACTTCTTCTTTGAGTAGGTAGAGTACTTGGGAATCCGTTTTCACCCTCCTGGAGAAGGCAAATGGCACTAGTGTTATTTCATAAGATTTGAATGGTACCTACAAGTGATCGTAAATCTATTATTCGTTATTTTAACCAAAGGACTTGGCCCACAAAATTTTCTAAGGCTTTATATTCAACTTCAATAGTGGACAATGAAATTGAGTTTTATTTTCTTCTAGAGCAGGATACTAAGAACTATCCTTTTAATTGATATATTCTACAAGTTCTTTTTTCTATCAACTCTATATCCTATGATTTCAAACGAAGTGCTACGGCTAGAATACCAGATTCCTAAATTTTGGGTTCCTAAGAAATATCTAAGGATTCTCTTTACAGTAGTCAAAGTGGGAGTCTTTTGGATCGGCCTAAAATCTAGCATAGAGACGAACACTAACATAATATTTGGTTTGCTAGCAGATAAGTAAAAAAGTGATCTAATAATTCCTTTTTATTTCTTTTGATCAATAGAATTTCCATTTAAATACTTATCTAACTAAAAAGTGGAACTCAAGGGAGAGTTTATTAGCTTGGCTTTATCCATCTCAAATTTCTTAATAATGTCCTTAATATATTTTGATTGACTAAGAAAAATTCTATCATCATTTTGCCTTATTATATATCTAAGAAAGTAGGTGAGTTCCCCCATCATACTAATCTCAAACTCCTTACTCATTATTTTTGAAAATTCATGACAAAGATTTTTATCAGAATATCCAAATAGAATATCATCAACATGATTTTAGGCAATGAGTAGTTCAACTCCTACCTTTTTTAGAAATAGGGTGTTATTTATGCTCCCCTTAACAAAGGTTCTCTCTCATAAGAATGAGCTTAGCCTTTCATTCCATGCTCTAGGTGCTTATTTTAGTCGATATAATACCCTTTTTTAATTTAAACACATGATTAAGTAATTGTGAATTTTCAAAGCTTGGGGATTTTTCAATAAACACATTCTCTTTTGTTGCCTCATTTAAAAAGGCACTTTTAACATCCATTTGGTATAATTTAAATCTCTTAAAATAGGAAAAGTCTAGTAATGACTTCTAATATAGCTACAGGGGTAAAGTTCTCCTCAAAGTTAATTCCTTCTATCTAGTTATACCCCTTATCCACTATTCTTGCTTTATCTCTAACCACAACACCATAATCATTCATTTTCTTTTTGAAAACCTATTCAATTCCAACCACACTCTAGTTCTTAGGTCTTTTAACAAGTTCCAAAATATCATTCCTCACAAATTGATTTAACTCTTCTTGCATAACAAGGATCCAAAAGTCATCAGATAGAGCTTGATTTATGCTGGTGGGTTCATTTATTGAGATAAAGGTAGAGTGGTTAACTTTTTTTTAAAACTGTGTTTTTTTTAACACCTTCAGATGGGTCTCTTAAGATTAATTCATTAAGATGACTTGAAGAATATCTCCATTCTCTAGGCAGTATATTTTTAGGTTCCACCATTTCCTTTATATTTATAGATTCTAATCCTTGGGTATTTTCTATAACCTCATCTTCTTCTACAACTTCTAGTGAAATGATTTGATTCTATAGACCCATCAAAATTATCAGATTAATCAAATACTACATGAGTGATCTCCATTACTTCTAGTGTTCTTTTATTAAAAACTCTATAAGATTTCCAAACATTTGAGTTACCTAGGATAACTCCTTCATTAGATTTAGGGTCAAACATTCCTAATAGAGATTTCCCATTATTTAAAATGAATATTTTACATCTAAAGACATGAAGGTGAGAGAGCTTGAGTGTCCTACCCATAAGAATTTCATAGGGTGTCTTGTTTAAATTGGATCTAACATTAACCATATTAGAACATGACATGTTGTATTCACCTCTTCTTCCCAAAAATATTTAGGAAGTGAGTATTTAGCTAACATGGATCTAGTGGCTTCTACCAGGGTCTTATTCTTTCTTTTAGCTATCCCATTCTACTGAGGGGTTCTAGAAGCTGAAAATTTATGATATATCTCTTGCTCTTATAGTAAGTTTCAAATTTCTCATTTTAAAATTCTCCACAATGATTGTTATGAATGGTTAGAGTTTCACAACCTAGCTTCCTCTGAATTCGAGTAGAGAATGATCTAAATTCCTTGAATTATTTGATTTTATAAGATAGGAATCCAACCTAAGTAAACCTTGAATAATCATCAACAATCATATACCTAAAGACTTTCCCTCCTTAGCTTGCAGTGCTGACAGGTCCAAAGAGATCCATATGAAGGACTTCTAAGGGTTTGCTAATGTTAATGTCCTTAATTTAGTGGAAAGAGGATTTGACTTGCTTTCTTAACTGACATACATCACATAGGAGATCCTTAGTTAACTCTAGTTTGGGTATGCATCTCACTAAGCCTTTTTTGGTTATTTTCTTATGATTTTTCTTACTTGCATGACACAATCTCCTATGTCATAATTAGTATTCATCTTCAATAATTTTTAGCCAAAAAGAAGCAGTAGGTTTAACATAGTTTAAATCAAGCATGTAAATATTATTAATTCTATTTCCTTGTAGCACAATATTTCCATTTAAGCTAATTATGCAAAAGGTAGACAAAAAATTAATGCTAAATCCTTTATCATAAAGCTGACTTATTATAAGCAGGTTATGTTTTAAGCCATCTACCAATAAAATATTTTTAATAATAAAATTTTTTGAGTTGCCAATTATACCTGATCCCACCACTCTCTTGGTGGTGTTATGTTCAAGTGGCACCTTGCCTCTTACCCTGACCTCTAGTGAAATGATTTGATTAATATCTCGAGTTATATGCCTTAAACATCTACTATCCAGGTA
Organism: Dendrobium huoshanense; assembly: GCA_016618105.1. Lineage (NCBI taxonomy): Eukaryota > Viridiplantae > Streptophyta > Magnoliopsida > Asparagales > Orchidaceae > Dendrobium > Dendrobium huoshanense. Next base: position 13,862,716 of record CM028357.1, on the reverse strand, counting down.
TCACATACTCTCAAAAGGCCTTTTGTGAGATCAAACCTACAAAATCATCATGTTGTTAGATTTGGGTGCCTAAACAAGTTTAAGCCCCATCTTATGAAAGAAGAATGAAATGCATGCATATTATGCTATAAATTTTGAATTTTTGGTATCCAAACCAAATGTGTTCTACATTGAATGATGCAAATGTGAGAGATATATTCTAGCATGCCACAGGAGAAACATCTAAATCTAGGAAAATAATTTACTAAACTATATGGGTTATGGTGCTTCTTCCTAGGTTTAAATGATATAAGTTGTGGTGAAGACTTTTGAAATTCTTCAAATGAAAGTGGTTGTTTTTTATTCTCTAATGCAATGAATTTTGTTCTTATAAACTTATTAGCTTTTTCATAGCTTGAAACTTCTAATTTTGATGCATGGTCACTATTGTCTAATTGACATGTAGGCATTTCTAAGACCTTGAATGCATTTTGCAATTCATCTTGTGAAATTTTCAAGGAATCAAGTTCAGTAGTTAAATCAAGATGTTTTTATTTAAAGAATGAAATCCATCTAATAAAAGGCATGTGGTTACTACTTCAGAGTGCAATGATTTTTCCTTAGGCATTCATGCACTTTCTACAGAATTAAAAAGTCAGACTTAAGGTTGGTAAGTGATTTTTTAAGGTTCCTATATGTTGTATAATTTTTTTTAGAAACTTTAAATAATTAATCATAGGTAAGCTTACATAACTCCTATTGATTAGAATGATCAAAATGTTCATCTACCATTAAGCATAGATTGGTTACCTCCTCTTTTGCTTTAGTTTTAGAAGAGTTTGATGTTGTGCCTGCCCAGAAAGCTTTTTGAGACCTTTGCTTACCCTTCATGAATTTAAGTTTTTCTTCACCCTTCTCTGTGCTTGGGTGAGCTTTAAGAGTTGGGCAATTAGACATTATGTGCTCTGGTTTCCTATATTCAAAGCATATAACATCAGAAGAAATTTTAGAATTTTTACCACTCTTACCTTTATTTTATTGTTGATGATATTTTTGCCTTTTTTTTTCTAAAAGGCCCTTGAATTTCTTAGTCAACACTACAATGTTATCATCATTTTGTCCTGAAAAGTTGTTAGAATCATTAGCTTTTAAGGCTGCAATTTTCTCTTTTTTCTTTTCACCTACATCAAGTTGCCTTTGACTCACTCCTTTCTCATAGGTAATGAGTGACCCAAGTAAGTTATCTATTGAATAAATAATCAGATCCTTAGATTTAGTAATAGTAATTATTTTTATATCATAGGAAGAAGGTAAACAACATAAAATATTATTAACTTTCTCATAATTAGTAAGTTCTCTTGCTAAGACATGCATATTTTCAAAATATAAAAAAGAATATTATCAAATAGAGATGGTCGAGTGATTGAATATCCTTCCATAATATCACGATTACTAAGTTAGCCATAGTTCTTTTTCATAAGTTTTTTTAAAACATAATTTATGAATCCCTCTCTCATACCACTTAAAAGTTTGTGGAGGTTGTTAAACCATTATGAACTAGTCCGAGGCTAATCAAAATGGTGGTGAATTAGTTATTTAAAAAATTTCTTAAGGAAAAAATAAAATCTTTTTGAAATCTTTTTTAATATTAAAAAAAAATTATCACACAATGCGAAAGAAATACTACTTTCATAATAACTTTAATAAAAGATTTTAAGCACAGAACAAATCATAAGAAAATACAAAAATTAAATGTAGAAAAATAAATAGAAATAACACACTAGAATTATAGTGGTTTGGTTAACTTGACCTACATTTACTCCTCGAAAACCTCCTTTCCTGGTATTGCACTAAAAGTTGTGTCTCTCCTTTTTCCTCAACTGTAAGTCGGAGTAGCCCTTACAAAATCTTTCCATCGACCTAGTGAGGTAGAGTATCTTGAATCCTTTTACTTCCTCTTAGAGTATGAAGAGTACTTGGGAATCCTTTTTAACCCTCTTAGTGAAGGCAAAGAACCTGTGAATCCTTTTTTACCCTCTTGATGAAGGCACAGAACTTAGATCTGATATTGATGAAAGTCTCACCCAATCCATAAAAAAACTAAGAAAGAAGCTTAAAGAAGATGGAGGAAACCTTGCTTGGAGTAACCCATATGAATCACTCACAACTCCCCCTCACAAAGATCTCTCATTTTTTTCTCTTCAAAATCTTTCTCTCTCTCTTCCTTCTCTAAGCTATCTCTTAGATCAAAGTTAACTTAGATGCTTCGTTATCTTCTTCAAACATGGCTGCCTTTAAATGTGTGTTTAGAGACTGTAAATGAAGGTTTTTAACTGCTTTTGTGGTAAGCTTAAAGCATTGGGATTGTTCTCAAGTTGATATACTTTCGGAGTCCTCTCTTAGCAAATTTATTCAAGAGTGGATGTATGATTGTAATGGCATTATCATTGAGGGAGATAACTTGAATGTTATCAAATTCTTTCAAAATTCTATGAATAAAGTGGAGATTGAGGTGGAGGGATTTGATCCATAGGACTTCCTCTTCCTTAGAGATTTCAACCAAGTTATTTTTTAGCATGTGAAGAGAGATTATAATAAAGTAGCGGACATGTCTACTAGGTTGGCTCTTTTTAGTGATTTTTTTTTTTTGGAAGATCTCAATTGTAATAAGATTCCTCCTAACTTTTCAATGTTGGTTAAGGGGGAATTTAGTTGTTTGTAGTCTTCTTTTAATAAATTTGCTTTGGCAGTTTCTTCAAAAAAAAAAAAAACCTCTCTTAGATCAACTCAATAGCTAAAGATCTCTTAAAAGATAATAAGAGATATTAAATAGAGAGCCTCTAAAAGAAGCCAATGAAGATGCCAAAGGATAATCTGCTAGTAAAAGGCAGTCAAAAAAATCAACCGGAAACACCATCGTTAAGGTATCGGCAAAATACACGTCAGTTGGTTTGCCACTTTTATCAACATATTTTTATCCATCGAAATGTCTGACGACAATACACGAATTTCTTGTAGTGAGCCAAAATGTATAAGAAAAAGGCTTTTTATGGATTTTGTTAGTGAATTAAGATATTTAGAATACACGAGTAGTATGATATAGAGGTAATTATATAATTTGTTTAATTTTTATCTTAAATTTTATTTAAATCCTTTTATGTCTTAACATCTAGAGCTCTAAAATTTTCAGTAATAATTCATAAATTAGGTAAGAATGTCTAAAAAATTTTAGTGAAATCAGGCTACAAACTGAAAATCTAAATGTCTCAAAAAATTATTATAATTAAACCATAATATATATATATATATATATATATATATATATATATATATATATATATATATATATATATATATATATATATATATATATATATATATATAATGAAAATGATTAGTAAATTGGACTTATAATTACTTCTAAAATATTTTTAATTGTGTCAAAATATGGTTTATTACAAAATATAACCATGTTATGCTTGACCTTTTATGGTATAGTAGGATTTGTTTTTCAAAAAGAAGAGTATTAAAAGCCTGTGATTGTGCATAATGGTCCTATAATGAATAATATGTTCATAACGATTAATTGATCTGTCATATGAATCAATAGTATAATTTAACCTAATTGAAATAGGATATCATAGTATCTCCTGAGTGAAGGGGAATACTTTTGAAAATCACGTAAATGAGGAAGTTAATTCCTATATATTAAAGGGAATTTGTGTTGAATAAGATGTCATAATTCATCTCATATAATAATATGAGTAGTATGAATACGGTGTGGCCGATTCAAATCCCATATGATAGGTGGATAATTAGACATTGATCTAAAATCATGAGAAGGAAGAGTTGAACTAGCAGTGTCAATAAGTTCTAAATTAGGATAAGGTGGAGGAGGAACTTCTATATAATCAATAGGGTTATCTTCCATGAATATTTTTCAATTGTTCATCCCCATTTTTATGTTGTCTATGTTGTGCTGATAATCTATGTTGTCCAACATCTGCTAATGGTCAAAGGATAAGAGCTTATTGCTCTTCTATTTTATGTGTTCTATCATTCAAGGATGGACCTTAGAGCCCAGTCTTGGCTGAATACGGTGTTCATAATTGCTTGAAATACTTCTGGTTTGAGGAGCGTTGGAATGACAAAATTTTATACTCTTGTTATTTCTACTTTTAATAATTGTATTTTGGAAATATTTCTCCTAGAACAAACTAAACTATTACGTTCTAGAAAATTTATATCAACAAACTTAATATTTAATGTCTTAGGATTATACAAAAATCAAACATGTATAGAAAAAATTGGAAAAGACTAGACATTATTTACCTGGAAAACATTAAAACAAGAAAAGCACTATTGGGCTTGTCTCAATTATATAGATTTACTATATAATAGGAGATATAAGAATAATTTTCCTTCCTTATGTTTAAAGAAAATGTGAGTAGTCATAACACATTTTTATATTTTCTCTGGTAAGGATTATTAAATTTTAATGTCCAAAGAAGGACAATTATAGATCCAAAAATATAGGGAAATCTTGATAAAAGTATTAAACTAATGGCAACGATTGATAGAGGTGGTCGTCCACGGTGATAGCCGAAAAATGTAAGAGATCTTTTTAGTTCGCTCAGCACTTCTCCTCTCACTTCTTGTAGAGAATGAGTCCCTATTTATAGGCTTTTTGGGACAGTAGTTTTAATAAATTTGGCCATAGTCAAAGCGCTGCATTGTACGGTTATATTTGATCTTGATCGTAAATCATTTTTAAAACATTTCAATGCCTTAAGTATATCATAATCAAGTGATCATAGGCTTATTAGAGTTATCTCATCGAGCCACTTGATTTGACTATAATCGGAGTCAGTTTATGCATCCATTTCTATTAAGAAGCTTTCTAATATCATGCAAGTGTTCGTTATGAACACATTTGGAGTCGTATAAGATTATTTGAATAGTCGATATATTCATCATGACGAAACATTGAGATTGAGTATAAGTTAGCAAAAATTGAAGTTCAAATTATAATGAATTTAATTATATAAGTTTCTCATTTAAATATTGTCTTGAAATTCATGCTGACCAATACAATTTTTCGTTGACATGTCAAGGATTTACTTATTCAATGCCTATATCTTACTATTTTTATGCTCTTAAAACAGTTAAATAATATCCTAAATTACAATTCTCCGCACTTCATCACCACACTACCAAACATGTCACGTAAATGTCCTTTTCCTTTCTTTTTTTTTTTTTTTTCTTTTGATAGAAAAGTGCAAATTGCATTAAAATTTGGTATTACAAAAGCTAAGTGATGTCAATTCTATAACAATTTTCCTTAACCATCTTAACAATTGATGGTTGAAGATTATTAAAAGAAGCAACATCCCAATGAAAATTATCAAAAATTGCTAAGGAGACATAATAATCAGCCACCTAATTTTATTTACTACAGATACATAAATAAATAACTTTGTGAAAATCACTAAGAAATGATCAATTCACATTCAAATTATGTACATCCATATCTTTGGCCTTCTTTAATGACTTATGAAAAAAGGTCATAGCATTTAAATTGTCACCTTCAATTATGATACTTTTCATATCAAACATCAATTCAGGTAAAAATTTTGTAATGCTACTAAGAGCAATCACTTCCAATTGAGTAATATCCATATGGCACATTTCTTTACCAAAAGCACCTAAAATCTTGCCATTATGATCCCTTATAACTCCTCCAATCCCTATAAGATTTGATATTAAGAGAGAAGCATCACCATTAATCTTAATCCAATAAGGAGTGGGATGCCAAAAAGTTTGGTTCAATTATATATGTTGGTTAGCATGCCATAACACCTTAATCAAATTTAGATGAGGACACAAAGCATGCATGGGAGTTCCTAATCAAGAGCATCGATTGGATCGAGGGTGTATTACAGAGCAAATTATTAGGCATAGATACTAGACGAGAAAATCATTCTGATTTCTCTCAGTCTACAGCAAAAGCAAAGTTATTGTAAAAGCTGCATTTTGATTGAACTTATATTGTAGACAGAGAGAAATCCGGATGATTCTCTCTGTCCAGGGTCCACACCTAATAATTTTTCGTATGTGTTACAGAGACAAAAAAGTCACTTGGGATCGAGCTGAAATCCATACATGGGCTTTCTAGGTGAAGGCAGTGATGGGTCTAGCAAGAGGGAGATCCTGTGCAGCTCAGGCGATTTGTATAGGAAGTGCATAACTCGTTTGATAATTCAAAACGTGTTATCACAATAATATTCACATATATCCAAATATAACTTATCATTAATTTACCAAATTACGTTTTATAATTTATATGTAGTCAATCTCAAGATACCATAAACAAACAAGAGGATGTTTTGCATCTACCAAGTTGAATCCAATAATCATAAAAAGAGTATCACTCAATATTATCAATCTAACAATCAAATCATTTTAACTATATATTAGGAAAAAAATCACAACATAGCAAACACAAGCCCATCAACTATTCAACAACTGCATATGAACTTCTATTCTTTTTGTTAAATCATGATAAAATAGCACGTAAAAACGTAATCTCAAACTAAAGAGAAATAAAGTCATCCACTTATAAAATTAAAAATGGCATCGAACAACAAAAAACCAACTAAAATGAAACCAATAGGAAGTAAAAGCAAAAACCGACACAATGACCGATGTAAAAAAGATAACAGCTTATCGGTTTAGCCATTTTTGTTGGAATGAACAAAAACATACTAAACAAAAGAAAAACATACAGAGAGACTAAAAAGAAGTTTTTGTTAGAATGCAAGCATCAAAGCCGATGTTCGTGTTGGCCTCGGCGTGGGCAAAGTTCTTTAGGGTTGGTGATTTGCTAAAGATCTTTTTATTGCATTTTCTTTTCTTCCATTTAATTTCTAATTTTAGGGATTAATATAAAGAAACAAGAAGAAGAATGAGAAGAAGAGGAAAGAGGGAAAGAGATTTACGGTGAGGAACGACCGACCGGCTAGGATTCGCCTGAGGAGAAGAGCTGCGTCTAACGTCTCTTGGCGTTCGCTCCATAAATCGATCGCGCGAGAGCACGGAGACCTTAAGACAGAATTAGGGATTCAAGAAGTTTATGCGATGGGCGTGATTTGGGGGTTAATTGGACCGGTTAAAACCAGTGCTAAAGAATTCTTTTTACAACGGTTTCAAAACTGCTATAAAAAAACTGATGCGAAAAATACAATTTTTTTATAATGATCCAATGAAAATTATCAAAAATAGATAAGGAGGCATAATAATCAGCCACCTAATTTCATTTACTAGAGAAACATAAATAAATAACTTTGTAAAAATCACTAAGAAATGATCAATCCACATTCAAATTATGTACATCCATATCTTTGGCCTTCTTTAATGACTTATGACAAAGAGTCATAGCATTTAAATTGCCACCTTCAATTATGATGCTTTTTATATCAAACATCAATTCATGTAAAAATTTTGTAATGCTACTAAAAGCAATCAATACCAATCGAGTAATATCCCAATGATACATTTCTTTACCAAAAGCACCTAAAAACTTGCCTTTATGATCCCTTATAACTCCAACCCCTACAAAATTTGATATTAAGAGAGAAGCATCAACATTAATCTTAATCTAGTAAAGAGGGGAATGCCAAAAAGTTTGGTTCAATTGTATAAGTTGGTTAGCATCCCAGAACACCTTAATCAGATTTAAATGAGGACACAAAGCAGATTTTAGAACTTCAACTGCAGCAATTGAAGGAGTTGGAACATTCATACGAAGCTTAAGAGCATTACCAGCTTTCCATGATTGGTAGACAGAACTTTAATAAATATGAACCGATCGTGCATTATGATGAACTTTCCGCTTCTGTTCAGTTATGCATTCATTCCAAAATTCCCCATTGAGTAACTTTGAAAATAATGTCCTGCAAAAATTTACAACCAACAGTAATATGTTATCACTTGCTTGACATTCTCTCGGGCAATAATCAATAATTCACATCCAAAAATCTTCTATATACTAACCATGCATTAGTAGCTAACGGATTTCTCTCTAATCTCTACCATAATAATTCCTCTTTATGCATCAGATGCAAAGATTTAATCCAATGCAGCTTATATTCATTGATATGAACATTAGCCATTGACTTTTCAAAAGAGAGCTATAATGGTAACCTAAATCTCTCGACATTTGTCACCTAAATCTCTTGATAATAAAGAAACAATGAAATTATATGGGAGTTCCTAATCAAGGGCATCAACTGGATCGAGGGTGTGTTACAGGGCAAATTATTAGGTGCAGACACTGGATATAGAGAATCATTCAGATTTGTCTCTGTTTACAATCAAAGCGTAGTTAATGTAGCAGCTGCGCTTTAGCTGCATTTTGACTGCGCTTTTACTATACACAGAGATAAATTCGGATGATTCTCTCTATCCAATATCCGCACCAAATAATTTTTTGTGTTACAGAGACCAAAAAGTTGCTTGGGTGCTCAAATCCATACACGGGCTTGCTAGGTGAAGGTAGTGATGTATAGCAAGAGGGAGATCCTGTGCAGCTCATGCCATTTGTATAGGAAGCGCAGAATTCATTTGACAATTCAAAACGTGTTATGCAAGAACTTATTAGGAGAAGGCATTGATTGGCCCAGAAAGATGAGATCCAACAAGTCAATAACTTCATTAAATAAATATTATATTATTTAAATAATAAAATTTAAATATAAAATATTAAATTTTATTATTTAAAATATTATGAAGATGAATCCTTAAATTTTAATATATTACATATACATAGTACGTCACTAATGAAACTTTAAAATGAAATCGTTAACAAATTCGTTTTTTCCATGGAGGGCCATTGCTTTACGATTTTGCCCACGAGCCAAGCTGCAAACCCCCTCGAACAAATTTTCATCGTCATCACTTACGTTAGCGAAGCAAGGAGCTCGATCACTCGTCAGCCTATAAATTATAATTGTAGTCTCCAGCCACCATAAATCAACCACAAGTCGCTCAATACCAACAAAGATTAGTCACTCGATCAGCACTTGGAAGTTCAATTCAATTTAGAATCATCAATGGAAAAGCCGCAGCAGCACATCCTGGTGGCCTGCTATCCTGCCCAAGGCCACATAAACCCCACCCTCCGCCTCTCCAAACGCCTAGCCCATGAAGCAGGAGTTCGAATCACCTTCTCCACCGCCGTCAACGCCCACCGCCGCATGTTCCCAAACCAAGAAGCAGGAGTACTCCATGACGATCTCTTTGCTTACATCCCCTATTCCAATGGTTATGACGACGGCTTCGACCCTAAGATACACGACATTAGAACAACCATGTACGACAGCAAGCAAAATGGCTCCAGAAGCCTCGCCGCCATCGTTGATGATCAAGCCGCACGCGGCCAACCCGTCACCTGCATAATCTACTCTTTCTTCATGTCGTGGGCAGCCGAAATAGCTCGCGAACGCGGCATCCCATCCTTCCTTTTCTGGATCCAGCCCGCCACAGCTTTCGCGGTCTATTGGCACTACTTTCACGACTACAAGAGCATCCTGGCCGCCAACGTTAGTGACCCGTTAAGCGTCGTGAACCTTCCCGGGCTGCCTCCGATGAGGATCCGTGATCTTCCCTCCTTCGTAACCGAAAACTCACCTGACGGACCCTATGCTGTATTTACTCCTTTTATTCGGGAGATGTTTGAGATGCTGGACACGGAGATTTCGATACAGAGCTCGAAGCCAATGGTGATCTCGAACACGGCAGATGAGATGGAAGCGTCGGCGATTATGTCTGTAGCCGATGAGGTAAATATCGTCGGAATTGGTCCGTTGCTGGAGGATACAGTGGAAGGGAGTTTGTTTAAGTCGGATGATAAGAATGAGTACATGGATTGGCTCGATAGGCAGGAGGAGAGGTCGGTGGTGTATGTTTCTTTTGGGAGCATCTCAGTGCTGCAGAAGGATCAGGTAGAGGAAATATGGAAAGGGTTGAGGCGGAGCGGGAGGCCTTATTTATGGGTGGTGAGGAAGGACAATAGGTGGGAAGGGCAGGAACTTGAAGAAGATGAGGATGAGGAAGTGAAGAAGGGGATGGTGGTGGAGTGGTGTTCGCAGGGGAGGGTGCTTGGGCACAAGGCGGTGGGATGTTTCGTGACGCACTGCGGGTGGAATTCAACGGTGGAGAGTCTTTTGTGTGGCGTGCCGACGGTAGCGGTGCCACAATGGACGGATCAGTTAACGAATGCGTGGCTGATGGAGAAGGCGTGGGGGACGGGTGTGAGGGCGGAGGTGAGCAAGGATGGGTTAATGGAAGCAGACGAGTTGCGACGGTGCCTTGAGATTGTGATGGGGCAGGGGGAAAGACCGAAGGAAATTAGGAGGAAAGTGGATATGTGGAAGGAGAAAACTCGTCAGGCGACTGTAGCAGGAGGTTCATCGCATAGAAACCTAATGGCATTTGTGGAGGAGATAGCAAGCTGATCTGTGGGCATAAATTTATTATTATTATTATTTACTATTGATCGAATATTCATTTCTTCCTTTAATTAATGGGACACTTTCTATTCTGCATGTGTTATTGATGGATGATTACTAATTTGTACTTTAAGCGTCAAAAGAATTTATTTTCGTCGACTCAAGTCTTCTTCATATTTAAATTTTTTTTTTGGGTGAAATTTGGGGTAAAGCCCTTTCATATATAAAAAATATTACAAGTAAAATAAAAGACTGAAACTAGAACTCCCAAAACTCAAAAATATAGAGTTTGGGAGTTCTAAAAGAAGCAAAATACATAACATAAGAGAGAACAAATGGCAAAGCCAAAAGGACTCAGGACGTTCTGGCATTCTTAATTAAATTTGTTTCTCGAGCGGGACTGGCCAGAACGCAAAAACCCCTGGTTGCCAAACTGACCCTCCGAGAGCAGCTGTAAGAACAGCATTCATCATTGTCCTTTGTAAAAAACCAACCAGGCTTCCAGTAAGAAATACAAAATTTACAGGCGCCTGAAAAATAGAGAGCTCCAGCAGCATAAGGAAGAACCAAATCCATAACACATCAACCCTGCCAATAATATCATGTGTGCTTCCAGCCATGGGTTTTGAGTAAAATAGCTTTTTTTTACTTTAGCAATAATCGTCTGTTGACTGTCAATAATTCCACCAAACAACCTATCATTTCTTGCTCTCCAGAGATGGTAGATAGAAGCCGATACAGAGAGCAGATAGTAAGATCTATCCTGGTTGTTGAAGTTTTGCTCGAAAATACTATCATAGACTTGGAAAAGGTTGGGTTTCATCAAAAGGGAGTCCTACCAGGGAAGCAAAGTTTTGATAACATTAAAGGTGAAACTACAGTCAATGAATAAATGAGATAGAGTTTCCATAACACTGTGACAGAAACTGCAAGAATTTTGAGTGATAATTCCACGTTTAGCTAAAGCATTAGATGTTTTCAGTCCCCCTTTAAAAGCAAGCCAGGCATATACAGAAAGCGAAGAGAAGCTTTCTTATGCCAAATGTATTTGTGCCAATTCACAACCTCCAGGTGACTAAAATAATGATTACGGAAATCAGCAAACTTGTGGTTCTGCTTACCCAACCAGAGATGACTCTCATCAATACTATCAATGGTAACAATATTGATAAGAGTCGAAATTTGATTATAAAAACACTAGGGACTGCCCAGTTATCCCCCTAGATAATATCTTCCACTTTCCAGTCAAAATATTGTGAGTAAGCAGCTATCATGTTCCTTTGTTTCAAATAATCAGCAATCGAATTTCCCCCACACCAAGGGTCCCAAATAATAGAGAGGCAGCTGGACGGGACAATCGAAATAGAAATACAATTTCTAATACCATCAGCTAGCTTACTCAAATCCTTCCAATATTGCGAGCAATTCACAGCCATAGTGTTCCACAAAGAATGATATTTAGCCCTCCAACAAAAAAAGCAAATTATTGGCATTTAAAAACCTCCAAATGACAGAACAACCATAGCTATGATACAAGGAATCAATAGAAGGAATTCCCAAACCACCATTTTGTTTAGGAAGGCAAGTTTGTTTCCAAGAAACCATATGGAGCTTTTTCATATTGATGTCACCAAAAAAAGTAAATCTTGCACACATCCGGCAGATATGTTTACAGCAGGTTTTAGGTATTATAGAGCCACGTATCCAGTAAGCCAGAGTGTTGCTTATAGTAAATTTGATATACTGGACCCTTCCCGCAAATGACAAAGTTTAGCTTTCCAACCATCTAAAAGTTTAACAACTTTTTGTAAGCGAGGTTGAATGTGAGCAACTTTAAGCTTTTTGTAGAAAGTTGACAGACCCAAGTACGTCATTGGAGTGTAAGTTTGTTGAATTTGAAGAGTTGCACATATGTTTGAGGCAATCGGGGTGTCTTTGGAGATTAAAATTGAGCTTTTAGAAGGGTTCATATGAAGACCAGTTATAGCCCCAAAGGTGTTGAGAATAGTGTTGAGGGCTTGGGCATTCTTGATGGTGGCCAACCCAAAGACAAGATGATCGTCTGCAAATATAAGGTGAGAGATGGTGCTATTTCTAGTTGTGATGCCACTGAAAATATTGTTAGCAGTAGCCAAATCAAAACAAGAAGATAAGCCATCCATTATAATGCTAAAGAGGTAAGGGGATAAAGGGAATCCTTGTCTAATACCAGAGGTGGAGTTGAAATACCCTTCCAGCATGCTATTGATACAAACAGAGAAATGCACATCCATAGTGCAAGACTTAATCCAAGTAATGAACATGTCAGGGAAACCTTTAGCCTCAAGTCTTTGATATAGAAAATCTCTCGAAACCATATCAAAAGCTTTGGTGATGTCGAATTTTGCACAAAAATACTTATGCTTGGCTTTAAGGTTGAAACTTCCAAGGATGTCAGAGGCTAGAAGAATATTATCAGAGATAATCCTTATTTGAATAAAGCCTCGTTGACTAGGATGAATAATGAATGGCATCACTTCCTTCATTCTATTAGTAATGATTTTTGCTATGATTTTATAGATGACATTACAAAGAGTAATGGGTCTAAAGTCCTTGACATTACTGGCATGTGAATGTTTTGGAATGAGTGCTATAGCAGTAGCTTTGATTTGATTGGCCATGTATCCAGTGTTGAAGAAAGAAGTAACAGCTTTGCACAGATGGGTTTTGATGGTATTCCAAGTTGCTTTGTAAAATTTGAATGTGAAACCATCTGGACCAGGAGCAGTGTTAGTCTTAGCAGAGAATACTATGTTTTTAATTTCCTCAATGGAGATCGGGGCAATGAGGTTTGAGGTAAGGTGACTAGGGATCTGGTTGCCCACAGGGATAGTTTGGAAGTTGAGGGTGGAAGTGGAGGGAGCGGGAGTGTTAAACAGTATGCTGTAGTGGTTAACAAAAACATTGGCAATGTCTTTGTGAAGGGAAAAGGTACCAAGCTCATTAGTAATCTCCTTGATACGGTTGTGGTTTTGATAGATGTTGATTTTGGAGTAGAGAAACTTAAGATCATCCTCCCCATTGGTAAGCCATTTTACCTTAGCTCTTTGAGTCATCCAGTTAGTGAGGGTATCTTGATAGTAACCAAGTTTTGAATTAATATCCTTCAGGAAACAGTTAAGGGAAGGGTCCAAAGGATTAGTTTTGAGCTGAGAAGTCACAATATGTTGTTGGTCTTTGAGAGTATCAATTTGAGATTGAATGTTGTTAGCATTGGACCAAGGTTTGTATTTCACAGCATTTTTAAGAGTCTTGAGTTTGTAGCTGAAAGAGCTTAAAGAGTTGCTCTCATTGAGGAGGGAAAAGACTTCTAATAAGGTGCTCCAAAACCCAGGATGTTTCAAGCAATAGTTTTTAAACATAAAATGGTGGCCATTGTTGGAATTGGAATAATTCATTAGAATTAAAGACGAATGATCAAAACAATCTGGGTCTTCCACTTTGTAGTAAGAGTTAGGAAAGGATATAAGCCAATCATCACTAACCAGCACACGGTCCAGCTTAATATGGATTGGGTTATGTTGTTGTTGGTTATGCCAAGTAAAGAAATGTCCCACAGATGAGAGATCTTGCAAACCAACATTAAAAACCATGCTATTAAATTCACCAAGCTTAGAATAGGAGAGAGGGGTGCCACCACGTTTTTCATTCAGCTTTCGACAATAATTGAAATCCCCCACAATTGCTCAGGGGATCTTTGTATTACTAGCAATATCAAGTATACTTTTCCAATAAGCTTATCTTTCAATTTGTGAATTACTAGCATAAACCGTAGTTACAGCACAGATGATTTTGCCATTGATAGAGATATGACCATGGATAAATTGGTTAGACATTTGTAGAGGAGAAAAATTGATAGATTTCTCATTCCATTTAACCCATATGCGACCAGGACTAGAATAACTGAAATTGTCACAGGTGGCTTCATGCATGAAAATTTTATTGTTGGCTAGAAACCATTGATTATTATAATTGAGTTGGGTGATTTTGGCTTCAAGAATAAAGAAAAGGTCAATATGGTTGGCTTGGGCTAATTTTTTGCAACTAAATACTTTGGAAGGGTTATTCAACCCACGCAAGTTCCAGGCTTCTATATTAGGCAAGGTCATTAGAACTTTGAGTTCGGGGTAGAGGCCTTTTTGGCTTTGCCTCTTGTTTGTTTTTTATTTTGGCTTGCAAGGGGGGGGGGGGGGGGGGGGGGGGGGGGGGGGGAACGTTAGTTGAGGTAGAGCTAGAAGTGGAGGGTTCATTTGTTAAGTTGGGTATGTTAGGTTGGTGACTACGGGGAGATGTCTGAGATGGAATGCTGTGGTTTGGGTTGGTGATATTTGTGTTAGCAAGATTGGAACAATTGGTAGTTATGAATTGGAGTAGAGAAGTGGGCAAAATCTCCCAAGTTGTCTTGCTCATTCAAGGTATCAAATTTGTTTTGGGTGCTTATTAAAGCTGGCTATTTTATCTGGGCTATGGTTTCAGTGATGTCCTAGATTTCTCCAGAAGGTGAGTTTAGGTTCGGAATTAAGGTTCCTATGTGGGGGTTTTTCTCTTCAGTTGGGATAGATAATTGAGGAGGTAAGATTTGGGTGGCTTGGGTTATTTTTTTAGTTTGTGGAGGTTTTGGGATGAAAAGTTTTGGGGGAGGAGAGAGTCGAGGTTTTCTACTGGAACTCCTTCCCCTAGGCATGGCAGCAATTTGGGTTTTTAAAATTGGGTCTTTTGGGCATAAGGTTGGGGGATGCATGATAGAGCTACACTGCGAACACTTTTCAGGCTTCTAGTCATATTGTACTCTAAGGGGGAATGATTTAAGATCCACAGAATAAAAAATTTCCTTAGGAAGAAGAGATTTCTAGTGATTTGGACACAAACTCTCGCAAATGTCAAACGAGTCTTTGCCGCAGTAAGAGTATCAACAGCTATAGGAATCCCTACACAGCTAGCAAGTTTAGATATATCTTCCGGTGTCCACAGAGGGAGCGGAAAGTTCAGTATTTTAATCCAGAGGGAAATCAAAGGGATTTCTTCCCGTTTTGGCACAAAATCTGGTGTCCATTTTTGAAGAATGAACGGCTTTCCAAAGAAGAACCAGGAGCCTACTGTCCACGCATACTCGTAGTCTTCAAGAGCAGTAAATTTGAGCAAGAAAAATCCATCGTCCATAGTTAGCAAAAAGAAATAGGCCGATTAAGAGGTCAGGATTTCTTAATCACAGAGAGAAGTGTATTGTAGTAGGGCCTTTTCCCGATCGAGTAACTAACCAGCGAAAGCGACCACTCCGGAGCTCCAGCGTTGAACTGGTCGTTTGTGAACTGAGCAATGAGGTTCTGTGTGGGGGCGATGGATAAAGAGTGAGTGAAATCAGTAGAAACTTGCAGAGTGGTGTTTAAAAGGTTCTTCTATAGAGGGAGAACGATGGAAGCGGGAGATGCAGTGGAGGTGGAAGAAGAGGGGAGAGGAGGGAAGTCATTCTTGGCCATGGGGAAGGTCCCCCGCCGCGTGGCAGCGGGAGAGCAGCAAAGGCGGAAAACCAGCTAACCCTAGCAGAGCGCAGAAAAAATTAGGGTTCTCTTTCGTTTTTGAAAAAGAAAGTTCTCATGGCCTTGAAAATAGTAACAACTAAGAGTCATATTTAATTTTAGCTAAATTATTTATCATATGTAAATACAATATTTGTTTCTAATTATTTCTTTATAATATATAATAGCATCCTAGAATATTCACGCTATAGAGAAACATAAAGTTTAATATTTTAGTTTTATAAGAAGATCCAGCATCCAATCAGATAAAAGAGTGTGTAGTATTTATAAGAGACACCAAAAATTTTTACGTGGAAACCTCTAAAAATGGGGAAAAATTATGGGGCCTAACCCAATTTGAATGAATTCATTAGTAGTTGCAGTCAATTACAAATGAGGCCCTTCATTTGGAGGAAGGCTTTGATTTGATGTAGCAAATATATATCCTATAGATTGCATTACATGGTGGGAATTGGAAGAATCAATATTAACATGTTCGTTTAGTCTGCATGAACTACAGTCGACGACAACGGAGGTCAAAAAGATCGTAGTTAGGTGATGCTCGTTGGAAGAATCTTAGTTGGCGAGCGACGGAGGTCAGAAAGACCATTGTCAGGCGCTAGAGGTCGGAAGAACCATAATCGACATTTGCTGAAGGTTAGAAAGACAGTTATCAGGCGATAACGTTCGGAAGGACTGTAGTTGGCTAGTGATGAAGGTCGAAAAAAACGTAGCCGATAGGTGACGGAGGTCAGAAGGATCGTAGTAGGCATAAGCATAAGTAAAAAATATAGTTGTATAACAATGGAAGTCGGAAGTACGGTAACTGACAAGCAACAAATCATGGTCTGAAAAGTTATAGTATTGCGAGTGAGGTCAGAAGGACCGCAGTTTGGAAACGAAGGCTGGAAGGATCATTGTCTGGAAACAGAGGTCAGAAGCACCACAATTGTCAGATGATATTAGCCAGAAAGATTATTGTCTAGCGACAAAGGTCTATAGGACTGTAGTTGGCGGTTGATGGAGGTTGAAAAGACTGTTGTCAGATTAGGGAGGTAGGAAGGATTGTCGTTGACGGGTGATAGTGATTAGGAAGACCATTATATGGTGATGGATGTCTGAAGAACCATAGTCGACAGGCGAATCACTAAAGGAAAATTGCAAATTACTGACATATTTTTCGGTGGAAGGAAAATTCTAAATTTTCTGGTTGATTTCAAAATTCTAAATTAACGGCGAAAATGTTTTCGAGAGTAAATCGAGCATCAGTAAATTGTTTTGTCGAAAAAAAAAACCTTCGGAAAAATTTTCCACCATAAAATTTACGGCGGCTGTCTGACGGAAAATATTCTTCGGAATAACTAAAAATAACTATTGTGCTATTTCTTGTTAACTGCTATTATTGCATGTATGTTTTTTCTATGCACTAACATTTCATGTTCCACCATACACTTGCATGTTTGATCAACTAAAGATTGGGTAGACTAGGGTTAAGTATGTTGTGATGAGTCTGTATTTTCAATTCTTATGTATTTTTTTCTTGAGTCAAATCATGTACACACACTCAACGGAGTGAGTTAGTGACAATATCAGAGTGAGCTCAATTGATGACATGTCATAGATGATGATTTGGTATGTTGAATAAATTTGTATGATGCATTATTTATTTAGGGAAACCATAAAAAGAAGTCTAGTAAATCAAATATTTATAGCAATTGGTCTTCAGAATTAATCTTTCTATTTACTTTAGAACAAGTTTTCCATTTTATATTAATTAAAAAAATAAGAAAGTTGGTCATTTAATACTAATTTTAGCATCTTAGATTTTACTTGTTGGATTAGCTGCTAGGAAGAAAATTACTGTAATTGACTCCCACTTAGTTGTTTTCATTCATTACCTATCTTAATTGGGATATCCACCACCTAGCAGGCTAAGATAATCACCAAGGTATTTCAATTAGAGTTATGCCTTTAAGTTAGAGTTACATTCCTAGGAACAAGACATGCATGGATTTTATTTTTTCTTAAGAAAGTGATTTGAACTATATGAATTTGATCTATAATGATATGAATATGAACTAAAATTTAAGAGCATTAATTAATATCAAGCACAACTTTGACTCTCTTCCAAGAGGCAAGAAGGGAATTTTTTTATTTGAAAAATTGCATTGAGATCATTAATTTATAGATATTGTTTATTTACTTAAATTGACTTTTAAGGTTGATTATTAATTTATTAAAGTTTATAAAAAGACACTTTACCCAAAAATCCAACCAAAATAGAGATTTCTAATAATAATTCACACAATAGTAAAAACGAGAAAACTATGTGACTGGTTAATTACAAATAAAAAGTTAAATATAGAAAAATACTTCCATATAGACTAAAAGAATAAGGTAAAGGCAAGTATAACAAGGAATCTACATGTACATACATAAATAATTTTTTTTAAAAAAATGTAATATATTATATATATATATATATATATATATATATATATATATATATATATATATATATATATATATATATATATATATATATATATATATATATATATATATATATAATACATTTTTTTTATAAAATGTGATATGCTCCCTTCTTGTTCTTAGCTTTAACTCATAAGACTTCCTTCCTTAGTGTAGGATTTTCTATATAGCACCCCATAGATGGATTCGTAATGACCTAGCATTTGCTAGCCAAATAATAAACTAGGACAATCTGAACATCATACTTGACACTAAAGCCTTGAAACCTATATGATAGATTAATTGTAACATCCCTTCGTAAGTACCCAGGAACTAAGGAGTCTACCCTTAATCTCCTTTTTTTTTTTTTTTGGTTAAAACCCTCTATAGGGGCCTACGCGTTCATTAAAAAAACGGTTACAAAATCCTTAAAAGGCTCCACCAGCTCTCTACTGCTCAAACGAGCTACATTCCAAAAAGAAATAAAAATTCCTACGAGCCAGCGGATCCTTAAACTACGATTACAAAAATAATACGGGCTATTAAGAAATAGCACCCAAAAAAGGAGACGCCACTTGCAATTGACAACGTTCAGCTCCGCTCTCCTGCAAAAAATTCTACTAAACAACAAAAATAAGAACAAGGGAAAATAACTACTAACCTTATCCAAAATTCTGAACCACAAACCCACGTACCTGCAAAGAAAACTCAAGAAAATCATCAAAAAACAGCACAAGCAAAACCCACAAAAGCAACCACAACATCTCTCAAAAACCTGCAAACGCCCACAAAAAACATCCAGACATTCGGCCCAAGACAACTGAAGCCACCCGAAGAAATCACCAACCAAACAAAACTCCTTAGCATCAGCTCCACCCTCTTGAAAAAAAAGGCGAATCCCCATGAAATAACCAGCAACAAACAAATCCCAACCCCTACCCCCAGCAAAAAACAACCAAAGACCACCAGCAGCTAACAAGGAGCAAAATAAACTCCTCACCAGAAAGATGCAGCCACAGACAAAACCAGCAGCACAACCCAGAAACCAAACGAACTCACCCATGTCTAAGACGAGGCAAAGAGACCTTGTCCATTAAAAGCAAACCATTTAAATGAATATCCAGATTATGAATATCCAACTCCTCATACCTACCAAGAGAAGAGCCCATCTTCGCTAAAAAATCAGCGCAAACATTCCCTTCTCTCAAAATATGAGAGATATAACAATTAAGCATTTGCAACAAATTTTTAACCTTTCTCAAAGTATAAAAATTCACAGCATTACCTGAGACCTCACAGTACAACAAATGAACCAGATTATAGGAATCAACTTCAATCCAAACCCACAAACATCCATGCTTCAAACACAATTCCAACCCAAACAAAAGAGCCTTCAACTCAGTCAACACAACATCCCTCTCAACCACCGGAGCAGCAAAAGCAGCCACACAAACACCCTCAAAATTTCTAATAATCCCTCCCACACCCGCTTTATTAACCCCCACAGAACCATCCGTATTTAATTTAACATACGGTGGTTTGGGTTTAATCCATAAAACCATAGAGTCAGCATTAAAAATGTTCCTCGTAGCCAGATTATTGCCAAAACTAACCGCTACACTCTTACATCTAGAAAAGGTCTTAATAGAAATAATTTTATAATCAAAAAGCTGAATAACCTTCCTTTTCACATTACTGATAATACAAAAAGCCTCCATCTTAATATTATCATGTTTAGCCTTATTTCTAGCATCCCATATAAACCATAATATCAGCATAGGTAACAGATTCAAGAAATGCCCTTTCCCATGTATAAACCAACTTTTCAACAGAGAAACCAAATTTAAATGAGAAGTAGAAATATTGAAACCTACCAAACTACTAAAAAAACACCAAACTTGTTGAGCCACAAGACCATTACAAAACAAATGCTCCAGATCTTCACAAAGAGAACAATAAAAGCATTTGGAAACAAGAGAAATGCCTTTCTTTTGTAACAAGTTATCAATCTGCAAAAAACTTTTAATACAACGCCAAACAAAAGTCGAATAAGTAATAGGAAAAGAACTATGCCAAATACCATCAAAAATCTGCGAAATTTCCCCCAGAATCCTAACATTCTCCCAAACAGCTTTTAATTTAAAATTACCATCAGAAGAACCAGAAAAAAGAATACGATCTTTACCATTAATATCAAGAGGCAAATCAGTTATGCAATTAACTAAGCAATTAGGCAAAATAGCATTCAATTTCTCCACATCCCACTCATTATTCTTATAAAAATAAGACACTTTGATTCTTTCCATCGTATGAGAATTTAAATAATCATCAATAGAAGAACCACCCAACCACTTGTCCTGCCAAAAATAAATATCCCCCTTCCCCAACCCCCAATGCACTAACTTCTCTGCTTCCCATTTAATATTACACAGCCTTTTCCAAGTAGAGGAATCAAAATTTTTAAAATGACATGAAACAGGGTGATTATTGTTACAATATTTTACATTCATATAACGAGTCCAAAGACTACAATTGGATCTAAAAGAAAACCACAACTTATGAGAAAAAGCAGCAGCTTGTAAATGTATTACAGAATAATATAGCCGCAGTTGAAGTAGCTTTGAAAATAATAGTAAAACTTCAAAGCATAAAGTTCATATATATATATATATATATATATATATATATATATATATATATATATATATATATATATATATATATATATATATATATATATATATATATATATATACATATTATTTTATCGAGTAATGGATTTTACTTAAAACAAAATTTAAAGAAAATATTAATGCAAATTATTTTTTTCATAGAAAATATTATGCATAGTTATTTTTTTTAGATGCAATGACAACAACTTTTGAAAATACAGATCTAAGAAATATAAAAAAATGTAAGAAATAAATAATACAAAGAGTTAACAAATGCAAACAAAAATTTTAATAGTGGTTCAATCAACTTGACCAACATCCACTCCCCAAGTTCCTCCTCATTAGAAATTTTGTAAGAATGTGCTCTCAATTCACTCAATAAGGAAGAGAAGAACTTCTCCATTCCAAAGTTGAGAATAACTTTTACAAGCTCTTCCTTCCCTAAAAATCCTTGAATCCCTCCTTACACTTCCTAGCATGGTGGAGATGCCTTCACCCTTCTTTTCCATTATATAATAACATGAACATTTCCCTCCTAACCTCCTAAGCTAGTAACATGTCTTTTACCTAAAGTCTCTCTATAAATCTCCTCTCCAAGAGCCACCAATATAAACCCTGGAGGACAAATTTACAAGCTGACGAGGACAACCAGGTGATCTCCCTCACACAACCCTTGGCTCCCTTACGAAACCTCCACCCAACCTAATCCTATATTTCAAGTAGTTTATATAAGCTCCCACAAAGAAAGAGCACACCCTCCTTTTCTTGTAGGACTCTCTGAAGAAAACTGTTTTTGTTAAATATACTGTTTCACACACTTAGGGTTAAAAGAATAAGAATTAGCCATTACAAGAAATCATAATTTTATTTTTTAATCTAGCCACACTCTATCAATCATGGTTTATATAATTATAGTAGAATAATATGAGAAAAAACCATAATTTGGTTTCTTCTGAATTAGACTATATGATATGGATTATTCAACATGATTAGTTGAATGAGCTCAAACATGATTGAATAATGGTTCATTTAGCAAACATTCTATTCATTTGTACTATAAGATTTAGATCGCACAACAGAACATTTAAAAGATTTAATACAAATTTGATTGGTTGATTCTTAGATCAACATAGGCAGTGTTCATTAATGTCCATATAGTATGATCAAGATTGTATAAAAGATTAGTTCAATTTTTAAAATTTAAATTTGATTATTATTTTAAATCCAAATTTTTGTGCAAGTATTTATCAAAATAATTTATTTGGTCGATCATGATTATTTAGTGTGATTATTTATTCTAAATTTATTATATTATTTTTTTATAAAACTCTTGATTTAATTATGGAACAAATTATTGATGGTACTATTAGGATAATACAATACAATTTAATATAGGAATCAAGTGCTCAATTTTGATCCCTACTCATGAGTATGTGTTTCATTGTCTTATTAACATTCCCCAAAATGCACGTGGACTCAAGATAAGAAAACAAAAAGACTCATATTACAAGTTTTGATCATTTTTAATTATACAATTAGTGAGATATCTTCTTCCTAGCTTGGTTTCTTTAATATTTTATTTATCTTTCGTTCATGTGTCATGCCTTAATTGTTAGTATAGCAAAATAACCTATATTTATTACAAAAAAATTAAGAGAGTTCTCCAAAATTACATGAAATAATAAAAAAATTCACTAATAGATTTGGCTCATGGATTTCAATATGGTTAACAAAAATGACTCCTATACTGATCTGACTATTTTACACATTGTGTTACACAAGTGCATGTGTTGTTAAAGTAATTTAATAATTGAGTAGAGTATCATTCTTTTGGGGAATGGATATGTTAATTTTTATATGTACTAATTTCAACAAGATTTATCTTGTCAAATAAAATTTTTTAAAGATGCCAAATAAATCATACTAAATGGCTTTTTAGACTTTTCTAAATTAAAATGAGTTCTTAATTTATGTTTGATCTAGTGACTTTGTTTAATGAAAATAGGTCTATTAATATTTAATTTTGGAATGGTGCATAATTGATTCCTCATATCTATCAAGTTTGTTGGAATCTTACTGAATATACTATCTGGTTAATCACACCTTTATTGCATAACACCCATCTCCTCAAACATCCCAATATATTAAAAACCATATTTCTATGCATGTCCATAATTTTCTTTATGCTCTTCTTGTTATTCCACTATACAACATTGAGGCTACAAGTCATGTTAGATTGAGAAAGAAGGGTCTCTAATCTATTATTAAATAAAGCATGAAGACATATGAAATTATTTTGATTTTAGTTTAAACCTTAGACTTAATATATATTACACATGTATCACTAAATCATATCGAAAATTGAGAATACATTTTTTTTACCACTTAAATCCATTGGAACACAAATAAACATACATTTTATTGATAAGTAATAGAATGTCTTAGAGATCAAGTAAAAAGTATAGAACCTTGAATATATTTGCAAGTATTAAAAGTCCTCCATTCAAGAATGCTCATATTCCACTTAAACACACACACACACTCTCTCTCTCTCTCTCTCTCTCTCTCTCTCTCTCTCTCTCTCTCAAACTTTTATTCTATCCTATGAACGTACGCAGAGGAAGGTTCGGTTTTAGGCAAAAAAGCGCCTCTACCGAGTTTTTTCAAAAAACTCGGTACAGGCACGAAAAACTCAGTACATGCATTTTTTTGCCTAAAATCGAACCTTCCTCTGCGTACGTTCACTGGATAGAATAAAATTTTTCTCTCTCTCTCTCTCTCTATCTCTCTCTCTCTCTCTCTCTCTCTCACAATCTCTCCTAATTTATTGAAATTATGGGAGAAAAATAAACATAAAATGGTAGCTACAAATATAAAAAATTCAACCCTCTTTTTATACTCAAAAAGAAAAGTATGCACATAACTAAACACATTGTTGTGGTGTTGGAATACATCGCTCTATGGAACTCCTGAATCAAATAATACTCCTTCATGAAAAAGACCACAGCTAAAATATTAAAGGTGAATCGATAATCCTCTTTGTAAGTGCTATGATGGCACTAGAAAGTTTGTTAGGGATGTTAAGCCCTTATTAACTAGTCCCTAGGATAACCAAGAGGAAGGGTGATATTAAAACTTCTTTAACTAAAAACACAATCATATCAAAAACCAAGATTCACCACAAAGAAATTCAAAGTGCTGAAATTAAATGCAAAAATAATAAAGGAGAGAACACACCAGATTTATAGTGGTTCGGTCAAACCTTGACCTATGTCCACTCATCCGAGGCACCCTCCTAGTATTGCACTAAACTTAGTGTCTATCCTTTATTCCCCATAGATAGACAGAGAAGCCCTTATAAAATCACTTCCACCTTCCCCGGTGCGGTGGAGTAGCCGGGTCCTTTAATTAACACCAAAGAGATCTTCTTCTTCCCAATAGTTATCTCAAGACGAGTCTTGAATCCGATGGTACTAAGGTGCAAGCTCGCCGGAGCAATCGTGTGGAAACCCCTCCATACTCCCTTGAAACCCCCTCCAAGGATCTTCTCCCTTTCTCAAACTCCACCCTTTCCTCTCTCCCTTTCAAGCTCTCTATTCAAGTTTCCTTAAGAAGAATGAAGCTTCAATGGCTGCCTAAGACACTTACAAAGTCCCTTGTCAAAGCTTAAATATAAGAGCTCTAAACAAACTCATTAATTGTAACTTGCCAACTTTATCATCCAGGATAAATATTATCAGTACAAAATAAGCTCAATCAGCCAGAATAATTTGGGATGATCAAAATATTTTTATTCCTATCAACCCAATCGATACAATATCATCATGAACGATTAGTTCAAATTCGAAGAAATTCATACTGAACATCGCCCTGAATAGAAGCGAATCGATGTCAATCATCCAAGATATCGTCCTGAACAATCCTTCAATCATACAGGATGATGTGATTGTGCAATCAAACCTTAATTGCTTTTCATAATTATTAGATTAATTTAAGCATAATTATGATGCATTGTCCAGGCCGATGTCCTAGACGATATCCAAAAATAAAGAATACCTAAATAGATCTGGCGGCTGATTCTTTTTTAATTAAGCCTATTGTCCCGGCCAATACAGAGATCATCCAGGATGATGTGTTTAAAGATGGCTACCTTAACCAGGATGCCCTAATTAGGGTTTCTATTTTCAGTTGATCGTCCAGACCGATGTTTGGATCGTCCCGGATGATGTGAGAAAAAATAGAGAACTCTAAAATAGAAATAAGTGAGCAAGGTTACAAGCAAGCAAACACCCTTACAAACCAGGAAATACATTAATGAAAATTATAAATAGAACATGTTCTGCCAAAACTTGAGCCTTGTAAGGTGCACTGTAATCCTGAAATCTTAGTAAACACAGAAATAAAATTATATTGCAAATATAGGTATACAACAGAAAGTGAGCCACAATATTTATTATCATCAAAAACATAAAGTCATAAGTTCGAGTTGCAACACTGTTTTGCTAGTAAGTATATTACCTGCTTTCTCCATTGTGCTCTTACCATAATATGACATGGTGCTTTAAAGGGTGATTTGGCACTACAATGCTTAGATGATTTGGCACAAATGTGAAGCTCCCTCTTTCTTCATCTTCTCCAAGGTGCTATAGTGATTGGGATATTAACATTATGGTGTTGAAACTAGAACTGTGGCATTCATCAATTAGAGCACTTCGACACTTAACTCTCTATATTTGCCTTCACCATTTTCTCTAAATGTTATAATGCTCATGACTAGCATTGCATTCAGTTGCTTTGTGTTTAACTTCTAAGTTATGAATATAGTTCTATGTAAATGCAAAGCATGGTACCATGGTGATTCACAAAAACATCCTCTAAATTGGCTTATTTCCTTAGTATTTATTGTTTATATAAAAGTTTATAACGTAAACAAAAAAATTTTTAACTTCTCATATACCATACCTAAACCAATTTAGTCTATTATTGGAATAACATAAAACCAAATGACCTTATACTTAGCTCTAGTTGTCTCTAGACATTTTTATCGACACCTTGACCCTATAAATTAACATAAGATCAAGAAATTTTAGTCATGTTCAAACCTTTTTTTACTATGGAATCAAAGTTAACATCATGGAATATTGAATAACAAATAAATATAAATCAATTGAAACCTGGTATGGACAATCGTATAACCCTTAGCTAAGTATCCTAAAAGATCCAATCAACTTAAGTTAGGCTTGGTGGGTTAAACCTCTTTATTTAAGCCATATTTTGTCCCATTGGCTAAATTGGGCTAATCTATGCTAACATCAAGCCTAACCTACAACCTCCAAGCCTTTTTTTTTTAGTTAGAATGATAGCAAGCACTAGCTTAAGCTAAATATTTCATTAGAATATAAGAAGCATAAATATCATAACACTTTTAACTTCCTTGCTAAATAATGTCTAACCTTATAAATATTCCTAGACTCTATTCCTATGTTTATTAGAAAATCTATAAATGACCATATTAGCTAAAGATGTCAATGGTGCACAAAATTTATTAATATTCTATCAACCTGCTCTCTAAACAATACTTGATTAACTAAACATTCTCATTCAATTTTAATCCCCTAATTTTCCTTATGAGTAGGTTAAGAGTCCCATAGAATTCCCATCATCTCTAGAGCCCTTTATAAGTGAAAGAACCAATCTCTGGTGAGCTCTAATCAATGATTTTCATGCTACGTTTCTTGGCCTTCTAAAAAATTATAATATTTAGTAAAGATGTTTTCTTAGTTAAGAAAACCCTAATTGCATTTGATTTATTTGAAGCAATATGGAGCAAGGTATGCCATTTTTTTCTTAACCAAATTATTTATTTTATACATTACGAATGGAACTCTAATAATATTGAATATTGAAATCTAACCATAACATAGCTTCTTCTTGATGTCATGACATTTCTTAAGTAAAGACCTACTTTAGATACTCTTTAAGTATTCATGATAAAGAATGAATAAATTAAATAATCTATATTATAGAATTGTAGTAAAACAAGACCATTAGAACCTTCAATTTTGTTTCACTAGGATAAATGATTTTGATAATATTGAATTATTATTTATAAAAACATACAGAAAGAAGGATAATTTGGTAAAAATCACTTGATCTTTGATTAACGGGCTTTTAATATTATTGCAATATGGGAGCCTAGCCTTGTATTTTGATGATTACAAATATTATTGAATGTTTATTTAATTTCTCCTAATTTATTTACTACATATTTTTCTTCATGCATCACTAACATGAAAGTTCAATAGTTAATTGGGAAGCTAATTGAACTATGTATTAGCACAACAAGTGGGGTTTAATTGGTGTTTTAAAACTTTTGTCAATCTCCATTTGAAATTAAACAACCAAATTTAGAATCTTTAAATTGAAAGTAAATAAAAAAATGAGTATAAACTTTAATTTTTTTTATTTTATATGATTTGTTTAAATCAAACATCAGATCATACAGGATGAACCAAAATATATCTAGAGAATGATACAATATGATTCATGATAAACCAATATGATTTGTAATTAACTTAGATCCTTATTTTATTCATTTATTAACTGACTTATAATAAAAAAACTTTGGAGATGTGAAGCGCTGCAGTGCTACCGTTAGCTCCGCAGCATTGAGTTGGGACTAAGTGGTTAGAAAATTCAAATTATAAAAACATCGTCTCACTTAAAAAATAGAAAAAGGGAATTTTGCAAGTTTAACTATCAATCCTTATCAATTTTTGAATATAGTAATATCTTTCTCTTCTTGGAATTTCAACTTTAGCAATGGGTAGAACCAAGCGAAGACATTTCTTCTCTAGTATTAAGATGAAAGAACATTTGAAAAAAATGAAGATTATTTTTCTCTTCTCCAAATGCAAAGTTCTACTATTATTAGAAACTCCATGCATTTCATGATGAAGTTCATGAAAATACAAGAAGATACATATAAGATATAAAGAAAATGCATAAATGTGAAGTTTTATATTATAAATTTTGTCCTAGTCAAGATGTCCTACTATTTGACTATATGAAGAAGTTTTGCCTTGGAATACATCTTAATGGTGCCATCATCATTCAAGATAATTTTTTTTTTTTTCACATCTTCATTTTCAGTGGTCATAGATTGAAACCATGGAATTAGAATGAATAAGGAAATCTTGAATTTGGAGGAATAGAGGTTGCGTGTTGTATGTTTATTGTAATTCTTATATTTTAGAAGAAGTGCACTTATGTAAGTAAGGGGACTTGTTGTTGAAACATGAATGGTTGTTTTGGTTTGTGTAGCCAATATGCTATACATGTTGCTTACTATATTAGTTATCTTGTAATCAATGTTTTGTTATGTTCTATTAACACATTTTTATACCTCTTTTATCATTTTTTTTTTTTAAGAAATGCTAAGTAGCAATTAAAGTAAAAAGGAACAACCTAGATACAAACTAAGAAGAGACTACCCACCTATCACACTCTTCCTTTAAAATATGATTAAAGGTAGAGGGAAGGTTGCTCTCCAAAAAAGTGTCCCAAACAAATTCAAAAGACAAAGCTAAGTTAGCACAATAATCCGCTAACTTATTACAATTTCGCCCAACACAATTGAAAATTACATTATTACATTTGTTAAAGAATAAAAGACCATCCTCCTCCCTGTTCCCGCCGGGTTTCCTCTGTTTTTTGTACAGTTGTTGAAGAAACTTTAGAACATTTTTATTATCTCCCTCTACTATAAGACCTTTAGATATATAAATCCACTCTTGCATCACCTCTTTCGCAGATTTGAAAGCTGATAACTCCATACGAGCAATGTCTCAATGCCTTCTTTTCCTCCCAAAAGCAAAATTAAATCTCCCTTTGTCATCTCTTAAGACCCCTTCTAACCCCGCATCATAGTTCTCTTTAAGAGAAGCATCCAAATTGAGATTTAACCACTCAGGTGGATGGGGATGCCAATAATCTGAGAGAAGCCCTTCAGACCGATAAGCATCCCAGTGATCTAAGCGATAAACACCATGATTAGAAGAACTATAAAAGCTAATTACAGAAGCAGCAATCATCTCAGCGCTACTACCAGAATTCCCATGTTTCACCTTGCATCTGTTGTTCCAGAAAAATCGAGCACTCAAAGCATATAGCTTTGCTGTTAAATCATTATTCGTAACTAAATTTTGCATACCCTGAAACCAATCTATAAAGCTGCTGTAAGAAGGAATTTTAAGTCCCCAACTCCTTAAAACATTATTAACATTCAATAGATTTAAACATGTAGATGTAATATGATCCAGATTTTAGTTTTCCTCACACCCCATGGGACAAAGAGTGTTCCCCGAAATCCTTCTCTTAAACAAAAAAACTTCAGTTGGAATTGCATCAGTACAGATACGCTAAAGAAACAGCTTTACTTTAGCATTTATCTTCAATTTATGAATCCAGGTAATATCATCACCTCCCAAATCATCTTTGTATTTACTTTCCATTAATAAATAAGATAAAGATTTACCCGTTAAATGCAGCTTCAGTTCCATTTGATCTTCAAGCAGAGAATCAAAAATCTGTACATCTTCAATCATCCTTACCAAGTCCTCCCCGAAGCAGTTTCTGAGCTTTGAGAAATCCTAGTTGCCATTATCAATGAAATAGTTCTGTTTCATGTCTTCGTCTTCTAAATTACCCACAAACGTAGACCACTTGAATAAGATTTTATCCATAATCCAAGCATCCTTTAAGACATTAATGTTAGCACCATTAACCACCTTCCACCTTAAGAAATTTTTAAGAACTTTCCACCCACTCATCAAAATCTTCCATGAATTAGAACCACCTCTATCTTCCTCCCTTTTCCACCAATTATCACCATATTTGGCTAAAACGTTCCTGTTAAACAGAGAATAAGGATTCTCCATAATATTCCAAGCAAATTTAGCTCTAAGCGGTCCCATTCTATCCAATGAAGCATGAACACCGCATCCACCACACTACTTTGATTGACACAACACTTACCAGCTCACATAATGCAAGCCACGACTTCCATCCATCTTATGCCAAATAAAATCTCTACAATGTCTTTCTAACTCATACAAGATCCGCTTGGGAACTAATGAATGAGCAATCAAGAAAACTGGGAGTGCAAGTAGAACATATTTCACCAACATAAGCTTTCCAGCGAGGCAAATAAACCTATTTCCCCAAGCATTGAGACTTTTCATAGATTTGTCCAGAAGTATTTGGAAGTCAGCTCTCCTTAACCTTCTTAAAGCAATCTTTACCCCTAGATACTCCAATCTTCTTCTAATTTGATCCCCAGCAGCTTTGAAATTTTCCTCTTCCTCCTTCTACTTACAGCCTTCCCGCAAATCAGAACCGATTTTTGCTGATTGATAGACTGCCCTGTCCACTTACTGTAGTCTCTCACAATGTTCCACATCTTCCTAACATTTTTTAGTTTTGAGTCTGAGAACAACAACACATCATCTGCATACAACATATATGTGATCTTGGGAGCCTTAGCAGAAATTCTAATTCCCAAATTTGGCCCATTCTCAAAGAAGGCATTAGATAATAATTGAAAGCACATAATAAACAAGAATGGAGATAGTGGATAGCCATGGAGAAATCCACTTTTACCTTCAATCCCCAACGAATTGTTCCCATTGATCACAATAGAGAATCTAGGATCTAAAACACAATCCAACACCAGCCCAATAAAACTGTCCGGGAATCCCAATTCCATCATCATGTTCTCCAAGGTTAACAAACACATACTATCGTATGCTTGTTTCATATCTAATTTGATAGCCATATATCCATTGCAAGCCTTTGAAAATCTTAACTTTTTGAAGACCTCTTGAGCTAATAAAAGATGATCAGAGATAGATCTCCCCTTCACAAAAGCAACCTGTTCTTCTGAGATAATCTTTGGGATCACCATTATCATTCTGTTTAAAATCACTTCAGCAATAATTTTATAAATTGAATTGCATAAAATAATAGGTCGAAACCCAGAAGGAGAAAGAGGATTAGAGTACTTAGGAATCAACACTACTAAAGTGTCTTTCCACTCTTTACACATCTTGCCCGAAGAGAAGAACAAAGTAACCGCCTTGCAAACGTACCTTTCAATAATCTCCCAATACCATTTGAAAAAAGAATGAGTCAACCCATCACAGCCAGGAGCTTTGTTATTTCCTAACCTCATAACCGCCTCCTTAACCTCTTCCACGAAAATTTCTTTCTCCAGCAATACCTTATCTTCATTATCCAGAACAGTCTACGGTTTCGGCCAACTAACCAAACTCCAGCTTCTATATCTCCATTTGTTTTGAAAAAATCTGAGAAAATTTTTTTCCACCTCCCTGGGGTCTTCAGAAATCCAACCACTAGCATTCTTCAGCTGGTAGATCCAATTAGTATTTCTTCTTCTATTGGCAAAGGCATGAAAGAATTTTGTATTAGAATCTCCTTCTTCAACCCATTTCACCTTTGCCCTTTGTTTCCACCAAGTGTTTAAGCAATTAAGAATAACATTTAACTCTTTAACTTTAGATCTCAGCAACCATAACTTCTCATTATCCAACTTCCCTTCCCTATCTTCATCTTCCTAAATTTGAAGAATTTCAGCTTTTAAACTTTCCTTTTCAGCTGAAAAATCCTTCAGCTTGAATTTACTCCAGTAGTACAAGTTATTCAAAGCTCTTTTACATTTCTTGTTTAGCACCTTCATGTCATTTTCCACATAAAATTTTTGCCATCCTTTAGTCACAATAGCAGCTGCTATTTTGAATGAAAGCCAAACATCCTAAAATTTAATACCACTCTTCCTTCTAGTCTCAACTACAAATAAATCCAGCACAATCGGACAGTGATCAGAAGCTACTATGGCTAAATGTCTCTCCACTCCAAACTAAATAATATCTGAAGCCAATGAATTCACCAAACATCTATCCAACCTTTCAAGGATTCTTCCCCCGCTAACCTTATTATTACACCAAGTATATCTAGGCCCAACCACCCTGACATCATGATAATCATTCTCATACATAAAAGTAGACATCTCCAAGGAACCTTGAGAAAAAGCAAACTTCCTCCCACCCTTCTTATCCTCTTGGGATAAAATAAAATTAAAATCATACTCGCATTCTTGACTTCCTTGTCAAATTCATTGCCAATTAAATTCAGATCAACCTCTGAATCATCCAGTCTCTTAGTTCCCTCATATTTTTCCAGTGTTATATCAATCTCACCTTCTTCAAGCTGATTTTCCATACCCTTTAACTGCTTCTCATCAGGAACATTACCACCTTGCTCTTCAGAATTTACTTAAGCAGTTTTCCCTTCCACTCCCTTTTTTTTAAACACCTAACTAGTAGTTGTCACCTTCAAATTCCTCTTCAACGGAGGCTATTTTCTAAAGCTTTTCCTGTTCACCATAATCCAGGGACCATAAGTAGAACAGTTATCTTCTTCAGGATGCATTTTCACCCCTTTCACCGCCTTTTCATTTCCATTAACAGCAATGCTATCCAGAGCCACTGAACCCCTCCTTTTACAATATGCTTTTAAATGTTCCACCACTCCACAATCATAGAAAAAAGATGAAATTCTTTCATATTAAACTTTTTGAAAAAATCTTCCTGAAATGCTCTCCACCCAAACTCCTATATGGAGACTTTGATCAAGCTTGACCCTCACACAAACTCTAGCAAATTCCCTCTTACCCCATTGGAACAAATTTCCATCCAACATAAGAGGTCTTCCTACCATTGCAGCTATCCTTGCCATGTTAACCTCATCCCAACATTGTGGGTAAATGAAGTAATCTAATCCATATCAGGGAAGTCAACACTTTCATAGACATGGTAGAGAATTTAGCTATCCATCGCTCCATTCCTATAATGTGGCCATTTAAAAACCACGGTCCTCCCATCATAACTCCATCCATCATCTCAGCCGAACCAAAAGAACAAAAAAACCAACCTCTTCCAAGAGTAGTAAAATGGAAGTTGCCAAACATCTTCCACTGGCGCCTCACATCTCAAGCAACCAAATGTGAGGGAATCTCTTTTCCAAAAACCTTAATAACCAATGAATTCCTAAGCTTATTAGAATTCAAAATCTCCATATCCTCCCTTAGTTTAACAGCCACACCATCTTCGGACATCACCAAGTCCTCATCCTTAAAATCTAGTATGATATACGAGTTTCTTTCCCAGGGATTCTCATAAACCTTCACACCAATGCTCTCAGTCATAACAACATTCACCTTACCTCCATCATTAACTCCTTCCGAACCTAAACAACCATTTATATGAGAATTTTTGAAATAAAATTATGGGTAGTCGCATTTATCGCACTGTGACCAGGGATTGCATTTGACATCCCAAATCTATTCACAAAAATTTTCATATCGTAGGAAGAGGCTAAAAGAACATTAGAATCAAGATTAGGAAAAACCTAAGCAGCTTCTGGAGAACCAACCAATCCTTCATTCGCAACCTCCTTACCATTGCCTTCACAACCAATAATCTTCTTGGGGCTATCTTCATTAGATTCCCTACTAATCAGCTGACCTCTCGATCGATTGCTCATCACTCCTTTCAATTTCTTAAAACCAGAAACACCACTAGGACCTCTTTTATCTGCCAAGATTTGCACCTTACCCCTTCCTTTAGCATTTCCAATCCTTACCACCGCCGAAGATGGCCGGCGGCCGCCCATAAACTCCTCCACCGCCAATTCAAAGTTTGAAAAAATGACTTTCTCTCTCTAGAATCTTGGAGCTTCTCTATCTAGAATTTTCAAGAATGACTTACCTTCTTACCTATTTTATCATTCACATGAAAGCATATGTAGTATTAACTATTATTTGTGTTTCTTTTAGTTACATTTCACTAAAATTCCCATCATGTTTATTATAATTGCTTTTGAATTTTGATTATTTAATTAACCATAGTAAAAATTGGTAATTAAAAAATTATATAAAATTTGGATAATAAAAATCCCAAGATCATAGTTCAAATGAACACTATTTATACTGCAAATAGTGGAAAAGAAACTAATATTTGTATGACTTAGATCATTTAAGCTTTTTACTTTAATTTGAAATTAAAAGTTATAGTTTTATTTATTAAATTTTGAGGTGAAGATGAATAATTAGAATTAGAGATTTGATAAGAGTAGACCAAAATTGGAAATCAAAAAGCAATCTAAATTTGAAATTGGTAATTTTATTATTATTATTATTATTTTGGGGGAAACCTATAGAAGTGAAAGTTCGTTAGGGATGTTAAGCCCTATAGAACTGGCCCAAGCTAACCAGGGGGGGGGGGGGGGGGGGGCGGGCGGGGGGTTGAATTGGTAATTAAAAAATTTCTTTTCCCAAAGAATGAAAATTGCATAAACCAAAATCACCACAACAAAACAACGATGCGGAAATAAAAGTGCGGAAGCAAAAATAATAACACAGAAATTTATAGTGGTTCGGTCAACTCGACCTACGTCCACTCCTTGGAGGCACCCTCCAAGTATTTCACTACAAAATGTGATTTTCCTTTAGCCCCCACGGCTAGGCGGAGAAGCCCTCACAAGAACCTCCTTTTTGCCACACCTAGCAAGGCAGAGAACCTACCTCCTTTTGCTTCCTCCTGAAGCTGGCAGAGAACCACAACCAAAAGCTAACTCCTTACCTCTACTGACCCTTCCACGAATGAGAAACTCTAGACGAAGAACAAGAAGAGAGATCCTTGAAGCAACCCTTGTGACTCCCCTCACAAGCTCCCCGGCCCTCACAAGATCCTCTCTCTCTCCCTCTCTCTCTTTCTCTCCTCAAGGTCTTCTCAGGTCAAGGCAGCAGCCAAAGGTATTGAAAAACCTTGAACATGAGCTCTTAAATAGAAGAGCTTCAAAGGAGCTCATTAATTGCTAGTTACCGACTATATCGTCCAGGCCGATATGGACATCGGCCTGGCCGATCAGTACAAATCAATGAAGATCAGCCAGAGCATCGCCCTGGATGCAAAGCAGGACGATTAAAAATTGGCTTGATCGTCCAGGCCGATCTCACGATCGTCCTGGCCGATCAGTTCAAGTCAGATGAAAATCGTCCTGACAATAGCCCTGGATACGAGCTAGCTGATACTTATCATCCTGAAGTAACTTAAGGTTTTTGACTGGATCGTCCTGGCCGATCTTGCAATCGTCCAGGATGATATGATCGTATCAATCATCCTTAATTACTCCCTTAATTTCCTGAACAATTATGGCATAATTTGTGAATATTGTCCAGGCCGATCCTAGGACCATCCTGGCCGATAATTTAAAATTATAGTATACCTTAATTATCTATGGCGGCAACTTCTTTCTGTTTTGAGCTTATCGTCCTGGCCGATATACGTATCGTCTAGGCCGATATGTTAATGACGGCTGCCTTAATTAAGAATCCTTATTTAGACAGCCTGATCGTCCAGGCCGATCCACAAATTGTCCTGGCCGATATGAGTAAAAACAGAAATTCTAAGTCTCTCAAGTGTGTGTGTGAAGGGTTACTTAGCATCAGTCTCTTTGACCATTACAAGTAGACTCAAGAAGTGAAAAACAAAAGTACAAACTAACTCAACCCTAAACCTACGCAATCCTGAATTGGCTTCGTCTTGTTTGTCCGATCTTTGATTCCTGAAACGTTAGAAGCAACAAGCAGTCCAAGAGAAATAGTGTTTGTTAATCATCAAAACATAAGCCATGAAAATAGATTTGCAATAAGAAGGGGCTTACACATTAAATAAAAAAGAAATTACAAAGTGCTTAAAAAGGCCCTCAAGCTCTCTATTGCCCCAACTAGGTATAAAATAAGGCAAAAACGAAACCTACGAGCTCAAGGTCCTTACAAAACATAAGTACAAAATAACCTATGAACAATTTAGAGTGGGATATGAAGACCACACTCCAAAAAAGAGAAAATTATAAAGGTAAACTTGAAGCATGATCTTTCTCCAAAAAAAAAACCACTAGTTAACCTGGCAACATCTAAAATAACCTGTAGAAACAAGGGCACAAAAAAGAAGAATAGAGTAATAACATGCTAAAGCATTCTTAATTAAAATAAATTCATTATATATCCAACAGTGAGTATGATCAAGGTAAATCCCTTCAGCACAAGAAGGAAAACCAAACTAAATTAAACCATCAAGATACTTCCTATAACTAGAGAGCAAGATCCCATAATTATAAATAAAAACATTAGAATTCAAGAAAATTTGTAAAAGGATAGCATAAAAGGACCTAAATAAATTAGTCCAGATAAGAATCAACTTGTAAACCATGATGAAATAATAACTCCTAACCATAATGCCAAATGAATCATCCCATAATTCTATTCACCATATGTCTTTACATGAATGCATTTATTTCTAATTTCCCTGAAGTATGAAAGTTCAGCCATTACAGAGAGAAAGTTCACTTGTTAGAGAGAGAAAGTTTTGAAATTTCAAAATTTTCATTTTCATTTTTCATTCCTATTTCTAAGGAACGGCGGTGGATGATGGCGGTAGATAGCCGCCGGCGAATCCATAAGGAAGACTTGGTGTCTGAAGAGGTTTGGAAACCTACGTCGAAGTCTCCGGTTGCATCATTGACGTCAAAGTCTCAGTCTCTGATGGTTAAGCCGATGCTGACTGATGCGGATGATGGCTTGAAGAATTTGAATTCTTTTCAAAGGATTCAAAATCCTCTATTTAATCTTCCAGGTCTTTTGTTGATCAAAGAAGTTTCTGAGAATTCTTCTAAAAAAATTCAATATGTGGAGGGTAAAGGTAAGGCAATTGATGAAACTTTAAATTCGATTACTCCTAACAATTTTAAATCCACAGCTTAGCCTTCAGATATGAATGCTTCAACTTCTGGATTGAAATTATTTGTTAATCATTTCGGGAATTTGAATGCAATCCCTGGACCTAGTCGAAGTGTGATAAATCAGAATTCTCGGAATTTGTTTAACAAAAACTTTATTTCAGAACCTGACTCAAGGAAGGAGATGAATGTTGATAAGCTGCCTGCTGTAATGCCGAAAAGCTTAATTGGGTTAGAAAATGTTAATCCTTTGACTAATAAGCCATATATTAAGCTGGATTTTAAAGACGTAGAAGTGGTTTACTCTGAAGATGGAATAGCAGTGAAATTACATGAAGATTATGAGAAGAAGAACTTAGAAATTTTAGCTAATTCATTGGTTATTAAAGTATTTGGAAAAGTCATCCCTTCTCATTTAGTGGCTTGGGAAATAAGAAAGCAATGGATTCATTTTGGGAAATTCCACTTTACTATATTGAGTGGAGGATGGTTCTTGTGCTCCTTCTCTTCTGAAGAAATGCTGGAAGATGTCAATTCAGGCAGCCCTTGGCATGTTAATAGACATATAATAGGCATGGAGAAATGGTCCCCAAAATTTAATACTTCTTCTATTAAGGGTTTAACATCCCCAATATGGATAAGAATGCCACATTTGTCACTACAATGTTGGGATGAGAAGAATGTTGCTTGCATTGCTTCAAGAATTGGTAAACCTCTTATGTTGGATGGAAATATGTTCCATTGGGGAAGGAGAGAATTTGCAAGAGTTTGTGTACGAATTAAGCTTGATGAACCTCTTCCTTTAGGAGTTTGGGTGGATAGTATGGCAGGAAGGTTCTTTCAAAAGGTAGAATATGAGAAGGTATCTAACTTTTGTTTTTGTTGTGGAAAAATTGGGCATGTGAATATGGAATGTGAAAAAAAAATTGAATAATCTGCAAATAGAGGTAGATGGAAAGGAAATTAGAGGAGAAAAGTCAGAGGAAAGCAATAAAGAAGATCCTATCATACCATCTTATAGGCTTGGATTATGGTAAACAATAACAGAAGAAGAAATGCAAAGAAGAGCAATCAGAAATTCAAGAAAAATTCTCTTAGATATGTTAAAAAAGTTGATATTCTTGCATCAATCAGGAATGATATACAAGAGGTGGTAGAGGAAGGCCTTAATGAAGGTTTAGTTCACATTGTTCCTGGAGAAGGTGATACTAGTGCTGAAAATTTTGAAGAAGGGGAAATAAGGCCTATAAGGGCTGCTGAGACGTTTCAAGACTGCAATATGGCTGTGGTTAAGCCTTTTAATTCAGATAACACATTGGGAAAGGGTTTCCTGCTAACTCAAGTATATCCTAATGGATTACTTGCAAACTCAGGTATTCCCTATCATGAAGCAGGAGGTTCTTCCAGCAAAAATTCTGAAAAATTCACTGTGCAGCACTTGAATAGAGAAGATTCTTCCATCAAGGATCCCGAACGGAACAATGTTCAGCAATTAAATGATGAAGTTTCGATGTCTTTGATAGATGAAAATAAATTCTCTATCCTCCAATCTTTGAATAGTGACAGGATTAATAATGTCAACCAGAAATCTTTGGTGACTATTGAAGATGGTAAAATGTCTAAGGAAGGTGATTCAGAGCTGGGCAAAGTCTCTGGAGATATGTTGGTATTAGAGCACAACAATGGGTTGATTGAAGAAGTGCCTAAATGCAAATTGGCAAAAGAATTAAAATCGTTAGGACCTATTAAGAATAAAAATTGTGGAAGACTAGGTGAAGGAAGAAAGAAAGTTGGGGGCTACTCCCCAATTAATGTTTAATGGATTCCATTGCATTTTGGAATTGTAGAGAGGCTAAAAAGAAGGAAGCCTCTCTATATATGAAGGAGTTCATTAAAGACTATAAGGTTTTCTTTGTGGGTTTAATTGAAACTAAAATCAGCTCTTTTGATAAGAATGAGTTTGATAGGATTATGGGTGCTGAATGGGATTTTTTTATTCTACCTTCGGAGGGATTATCAGGTGGAATCATGATTCTATGGAGATCTGATATTGCTGCTTTCACAGTGATAAAGACTATTGATCAATGTGTTATTGGTGATCTTAAAGTCTTTAATAAAGGTAGTTGGTTGATTACTACAATTTATGGAAACAAGGAGGCTCAAAAGAGAATATTGTTATGGGACTGTATACAAGAACAATCACAAAGGAAAATTCCATCAATAATTGGAGGGGACTTTAATTGCATTCTTTCACAAGAGTAAAAGAGAGAAGGTAAGAA
The DNA here is from genome assembly GCA_016618105.1 of Dendrobium huoshanense. Taxonomy (NCBI): domain Eukaryota; kingdom Viridiplantae; phylum Streptophyta; class Magnoliopsida; order Asparagales; family Orchidaceae; genus Dendrobium; species Dendrobium huoshanense. Next base: position 13,823,375 of record CM028357.1, on the reverse strand, counting down.
ATTTGTCTTCTCTCAAGGTTCCTTAGACATGCTTAAGTTTATGAATGATAATGACTTTCATGATATTGGGATGGTTGGCCAAAGATATACTTGGTGTAATAATAAAGTTGGAAGTGCAAGAATTTTAGAACGGCTGGACCGTTTCTTGTTGAACACTATGGCTATACAAAAGATTCAAATTGCAATGGTAAGACGCTTAGCTAGATTAGCTTCTAACCATTGCCCCATTGTGCTTAAATTTTTTTATGAAACTAGAAGTATGACAAAATCTCTTAAATTTGAAGATGTATGGTTATCATACAAGACGTCAGAACACATTGTTTCAAATACCTGGAAGAAGTATTTTGGAGGAGATGACATGGAAATACTAAACAAGAAATGTAGGAGAGCATTAAAAGATTTATTCCATTGGAGCATGAATAAACTTGAAGATTTCTCTAAGGTAAAATCCAGATTAAAGGCTGAAATTATTTTACTCCAAGAAGAGGAAGCTACTAACGGATGGTTGGAAGATGAGAAGCTTTGGATGCTTAGATCTAAAGTAAAAGAATTCAATATTATTCTCAATCGCTTGAACACATGGTGGAAACAAAGGGCAAAAGTAAAGTGGAATGTAGAGGGTGATTCAAACACCAAGTTCTTTCATTCGTTTGCCAATGCTAGAAGAAATTACAATTGGATCTCTCAAGTTAAAACTCAGGAAGGACAAATCACTGAAGAACAAAGGGAAGTGGAAGATGTTTTCTTTTCTTTCTTTCTAGAGAAATGGAAGGAAAGGAAATGCAGTTTAGAGAATTGGCCGAATCCATGGAACATTTTAAATGAAGATGACAAGATTTCAATAAACAAAGAGCTATCAACAAATGAAGTTAAGGAGGCTGTTATGAGGTTAGGGAATAATAAAGCTCCAGGATGTGATGGATTGACTCACTCTTTCTTCAAAAGCTATTGGGAAATTATTGGTAGTGATGTTTGTAAAGCGATGAGCATCGTTTTCTCTACTGGTAAAATGAGCAAAAAATGGAAGGATACTTTGGTAGTACTTATTCCAAAATCTGACAATCCTTTAACTCCTACTCATTACCACCCTATCAGCTTGTGTAACTCTATTTATAAGATTGTATCGAATATAATCTTAAATAGATTGGTCTTAGTGATTCCTAGAATCATTTCTGAAGAGCAAGTGGCTTTTGTTAAAAATAGATCGATATATAGTCATCTCCTTTTAGCTCAAGAGGTTTTCAATAAGCTGAGATTTTCCAAAGCTAGTAATGGATATTTAGCTATCAAATTGGATATGGAACAAGCATACGACAGTATGTGTTGGTTGACCTTAAAGAAGATGATGAAGGATCTAGGATTCCCAGATAGATTCATGGAGTTGGTGATGGATTGTGTGTCATTTCAAATATTTTCTATATTAATCAATGGGAAGAGATACAAATGGTTTGAGGGTAAATGTGGGTTTCGTCAAGGATGCCCACTCTCTTCATTCCTTTTTATAATTTGCTCTCAGCTTTTATCTAATGTTTTCTATGGTAGAGGAAATAAATTGGGAATCGGTATTTGCTCAAATGCAATTAAAATTTCACACCTTTTATACGCAGATGATGTGTTATTGTTCTCGGATGCTAGAGTAAACAATGTGAAGAAAATTAAGAACATTGTCAAACTTTACTACAGCTGGAAGGGTCAGACTGTAAACAAGTAGAAATCAGCCTTGATCTTTGGTAATTCTGTGATAAGTAGGAGGAAGAAACAGATTTCAAAAATGCTGGGCTTCAAACCTGTAAAATAATTGGATTATCTGGGGATAAAAATTGCTTTGAGGAGGTTAAAGAAAAGTGATTTCCAAGTATTGTTGGATAAATCTATGAAGAGAATGAATGAATGGAGCTACAGGCATATGTCTTTAGCAGGGAAAATTGGTTTGGTTAATTCAGTTATTCTTCCTCTTCCAGTTTTTTGGGTTTCGAATACCCTTGTTCCTTTGAAAATTCTATATGAGATAGAAAGAATTAGTAGAGATTTTATTTGGAAAAAAATGGATGGTAGCAAAGGTTTACATTATGTTACATGGTAGCTGTTATGTACCCCAAAACAATATGGTGGTTGGGGCCTTCAATCAATCACTTCAACAATTGGATCTCTTAGAGCTAAGTTTGCTTGGAATCTCTTTGAGAAACCAAGTAAATTGTTGAATAGAAACTTGTTGAAAAAATATGGTGAATTGTGGTGGAGTAAGGATGAGTATAAAGGAGGTTTAATTACTTGGAAAATCATCATAAGTGGATGGAAGACTCTTAAAAAATTTGTTAGATGGAAAATTGCTAATGGTTCCAATATAAATGTTTTACAGGATACATGGATTCTTGACAAGAGCCTTCTTAAGTGGCCAACTTTTGTTGGGGGACTTGATGAGGAGATAACTTCAATAGATTATTTATAAAAGAAGGAAATTGGAATTCTGAAAAACTGAACCAATTTTTTGGGATAGAACTTCAGAATATAATCCGAGAGGTATAGATTTTCAGCCATGAAATCAAAGATCAACTGGAATTAAAAAAACAACTAACGGGTAAAACCATTTCTGCATTGCTTATGGAAGATCAATATGAAGATGTTGCTTCAAAGGTAACGTCTTCATGGATTCACAAATTAAAAATTAATGCTCGGGTAGAGCTCTTTCTTTGGAGATTAAGCATTGATGCTATTCCTACAGAAAATTTTCTTTTTAGAAGAAAGCTGTCTGTTAATTGTTTGTGTCCAATGGGTTGTGGTGTGATTGAAAATTTGGATCATATCACAGCTAACTGTTTTAATCTTTCAGAAGTTTGTAAGGTGTTACAAGAGTGGGGATTCAATATCCCTTCTTTCAATAATGGGCATGAATTCAACAATGATCATAGTAAATTGACAAATCATGATATCATGACTGCTATAATTTATGTCTTAACCGTATGGACGATTTGGAACAATAGATGTAAAGTAAAACATGGAAATTCTAGAAGCAGTAAGTTGTTGATTGCTTCTTCAGTTTTGAGCTTTCTTAGCTCGGTAAAGCAACAAGTTTTCTACTCAGACCACTGGGATGCTTATCGGTCCAATGGACTGCGTTCATATTATTGGCATCCTCCTCCACCTGAGTGGATTAATATCAATCTTGATGCAGCCATTACGGAGAATTATAGAGCTGGGATCGCTGTAGTGGTAAGAGATGATAAAGGCAGATTTATTTTTGCTTTTAGAAGGAAGAAGATGCATTGGGATAGTGCACAAATGGAGCTTTTGGCATTCAAAGCTTTGGAAGGTATCTCCCATGAATGGGCAAGAGATCTAAAAGGGATTATTTTGGAAGGTGACAATAAAACTGTTCTCCAATATCTTCAAAAATTGTACAGCAAATGGAAGATTTTGTTAGAGAACTCATTGAAAGATGAAGGTATATCTTTCTTTAGTAAATTCAATAATGTCATCTTCAATTGTGTTAATCGCCAATGTAATAAGTTAGCGGATTACTGTGCTAACTTAGCTTTATCCTTTGATTTTGATTAGGACATGTTTTTGGAGGATAACCTTCCTTCTTCCTTTGTTAAATTAGTAAAGGAAGAAAGTGAGAGGTCGTTTAATCCTCACTTAGCTTGTATCTAGGATTTTTCTTTGCTTTTTTAATTTTAATGTTGATTAACACTTCTAAAAAAAACCATAATGCCAAAAATACCCTGACATAATAATAGAAGTCGGATTAGGATAGGTATAAATGATAAAAAAGAAGAAGTTAAACCAAGTGATGTCCACCTCCAACCAGTTAAAGTAATAGATAATAATTCACCATAAGAACAACCTAAAAGAAAACTTATAAAAACACCAAAGATGAAAGGAAAATTAAGTTGAAAATGACCATACAAGCTCAAGCGTGTAGTATCTGTAATGCTACCATGAACAACACCCAAGTGCCACTCTAATCTACTCCCAAACCCACCTAGGCACGCAAAAGACCTCCAAATGAAAAATGCAATAGAATAGATAATGATACACTTGAATGGAATCAGAAATACCACACAGCCATAAACCATCATTTGAATGGCCCCACAAAATCTCATAATCAAATGATCCAAAAACATAAAATCCACCAGCTGAAGAAAAAGTAGCACTACATGAGAATAACAAAGCTATGCTAATAGAGCAGACGAACTAACCCAATGGTTATGCAAGAAATAGAAACTGGCCACAAGCTAAATCAAATTTATTCACAGAGTTGATGAGTAGCACATTGAGTATTGGAAATTAGAAAATTTTCTCCATTCATTGCTTATAATAGGTCAGTCACAACTATAAGCATCAAGTTATAATTGAAGATTACTGTTGGACTACTTACCAAACCAAAGCTGACTAGAAATCTGCCATCTAAAATTATTGCTACCTAAATAAAGATCAGATATACAACTCTTGTAGAACAAAAAAATACAGTTTGGATAGGCACCAAAAAAAAATACTCATTCCTATCCATAAAAAAGGAAACAAAATATAGGTACCAGTTGTTACTGATGCTAGAGTACATACCATGAAAACATCCCATTCAAAAATCATCCTAGTTTCAATACCCAAGAGAGGAATAATATAGTCAGCATTCTTAGAATTCAGATCATATAAACAAAGCAAATTATCAAAATAACAAAAAGATTAAAGACTGACCCAACAAAACCAAAACATAATTTCTAGCATAAGGAAAACCAAGTTTATCTAATCTAATGATGCCTCTAACAAAAGATGGCAACTAATTACAAGAAAATTCAATAAGAAAATTGAGGTTTGACCCATGATTAGCTAACCAATCAGCACAAGCATTACCTTCTCTATGGATATGAGTCAACTTGACATTAAAACTATTTAATTTCCCTAACAACATAAAAAAAACTTTGACTTCAAATCTTCTCATCACTGTCATTGAGGAAAAATAATCTGTGTAGCATATTGACTTCAATCCAAAAATTAATTAAACCAAGGGACATACATAACTTTAAACTAAAAAAGATAGTAGAAAGCTCATAATAGATAACTAAGTAAGTATGAAGAGGACTAGCAAAAGCAATAACAAAATAACCATTATAATCTCTAATGATACAACCACAACCACACATGTCCCCTTTAACCGAACCATCACTATTTAACTTGAATATGTTATGAGGAGGCTTAATCCAATAGATCAATCTATACCTCTTGTTGATATCCTTATCATGCAGGATAATGCCAAATTCCATAGCAACATGGAAAAAAACCATTAAAATTCTTAGTGGTCAGAAGATTAACATAAAATAACATACAAACTTTATCTTTAACATTTTTAATCATATGAAAATGATTCATAACAATATTGTTAAAAGAGAGTTATTCCTATTGATCTTGAGATACCAGATGATAAGTAAAGGAATAAGATTAGTAATGTGACCTTTAGAGTTAGTAAACCAAAGATTAATGATATCCTTGATAGAAATATTACCCTTAAAATACAAAAGTTTAAAAATAACCTAAAAATGTATCCAAACTTTAGAAGCAATAGGACCAGAAATAAAAATATGATGCATATTCTCAACGTGATACCAACTTTAACACTTGGAAGCCAAAATAAAGCAATGTTTAATTAAGATTTCATCTATAAGAAGAAAATTATGCTTGACTCTCCAAATGAATGTAGCAATAGAAGTAGGAATACTTTTATGCCATAACATAGTGAAAACTTTAGAAGAGTCATTGTTGACCTCATTTTTGTATGAGGTCACTTTTAACTCCTCCCTGAGCTCTAGATCTTAATTTAATTCAAACCCAGAACCCTTAGGCTAAGGACTCAGGTTCTGAAGCCCTTTATAGGTGATTTTTCCATCACCTCGAAACCTAGTTAATTGGCATCTGATTCAGGGTCTGTCAATTGCATATTGATATGAAATGTCTCTAATGTCAACCCTCCAAATTTTAGCTCATTCGGAGGACTCTAACCCCATAAACTTAATTCAACTCCAAAGGTTGCAAAACCTTTAAATATTTACAATCCATGTCACTAGGCCTTTCACATAGTGGAATTTGACTTTGGATCCCCCTTCAAATCTTTTGATCCCTCCTAATACCTTGATATTGAATTGTTAAGAAATGATATACATCTTTTTAGATTCAATTTAACCAAGAATTAACTTGAGTCCAAAATGACCAAAATGCTCTTAAATGGGGATTTTTGGACTTTTGGCCTAAACTCAACTTGATTTGACTTATCAACCTTTAAAATCTTCTTCAAATGTCATTCTAATGGATCCTAAATGACTTTAGGAACACATTGAATCCAAAATTACTTTTTTGGTTTGACCTGATTGACCAAGTCAACCATGGTTGACCAAAATGCCCTTAATGGATTTAAACATTCATTTTCAACCCAAATGACCTAACCAATGCATGGGATCATTTCATTGATCTCAAAATACTCATTGAACTTATTTGAACCAAATTTGACTCATGATTTGACCAGGTTGACCAAGTCAACCATGGTTGACCAAATCAACCCTTAACCTACACATTTGTCAAATTCAATCATTCAACCCATTTGAATCAAATCAATCCTTCAAAATCATTCAATTGGACACCCATGACATGTCCAAAGACTTTCAAGTCAATTCTTCTCTTGGGTTGACTTGGTCAACCCATTTGGATAGGTCAAAATCCTCTCCAACTTCATATATTTGCTTAAAACTTTAAATCCTTGACCTCAAACTCTTGGTCACATCATCAAGCCACCTTGGCAATCCATGGCTTAGTCTAGAACCTGCTCAAACATGATGTGATGTGACCCATTCTCTCCCCTAATAGAGCTTAAACCAACCCCCTTTAACAAGGCTTGGCATTGGTTCATCCAAATGGGGAAAAAGGTGTGGTCCCCTCTTCCCATGGACCAAGAGAAGTCACACTCACCACCAACCCTATTCACTAGCTTTGGGAAGCATAGGGGACACTTGGCACTCATCCAAAACCACTCCAAATCAAATCTCAACCATCCAATCCAAAAACCAAAGGTAAAGTGGGGGAAAACTTGACTTAAAGGTGGCCTCTTGATCATTCCCTCTGATATGATCAAAAAGCTCCAAACTCCAGCAGCCCTCAACCTTCTAAGAGCTCCTCCTACACACTCCAACACATTTCAAGTCCTTCCCAAACTCCAGGTATTGCAAGATCATATTGCCCTCTAGTTACAGTTCAAATTTCGTGCAATTTCGTCGAGTATTTTGAAAGATATGAGCGTTTAAAGATTTCTATTCAAAATGAACTAGAGAAGATCTAGACCGTCCGATTGAAGATCAGACGGCTCAGATCTGGGTATACCGTGCAGCTTCCTCCAAGTTTGAACGTGGGTCATCCCATGGTCTGGGAGGGTGACGTGGCGTCACGTCACGCCGCCATATCACCGTCAGTTGATTTGACCCAAATTTGAATAAAAAATGCTTTAAATGCTCTAAATCTTCCAAAATTCATAGAAAATCAAATTTTCCACCAAATAGTGCGTTCTTAGGCTCGTTGGAAAGATAATCTAATTTAGTATGTATTAAAATTAAAATTATATTGATTTGATTTCTGTATTGTGAGATATTTGAGTTTATTTGAATTTCATTTATTGAAATTTACTCACAATCCAGTGATCAAATGAAGCCCAAATTTTGGTGGATGATTATTGAGTATCTTAGGCATGTTAAACAATTTTTCTAGGTTCATATGCTCAATAGATTTCCGTGATATGAATTTTTAAGGTAAATGGTCTATTTTAGATCCTAAATTTTGAAAATTCATAACTCCTTAGGATTTTAGTATTTTATTGTGATATTTCTGTAGTATGATTGAATGTATGTCAGGGTTAGACACACCAAGTTTCATGCCTATTTGAATAGTAGAGACACCTAAGAAAAATAATTAAGGAAATGTCTAGAAAACTTAGAAAATTCATAGGGGATTGTACACACACCCAATAGGGGTGAAACTTAAAAATAGTAAACTTAGTGACATCAGATACCTTAGGTTTACATTTTACTCAATTTGGAGGTCATTAGGTTAGAAAATTGAGCATGTCAAATTTTAGCCCCTTTAAGGACTTAAAAAATTCAATAAATCATCATAAATTTATATTAATTCCAAAAAATATCCATAATACCTCTAATTAACCATATTTCAACTCTTAATCATTGAAAATTAAAATTCCTTTAATTTGACATTAAAATCTACTTTAATTTAATTTTAATCAAAAATAATGTTTAATCAATTTTAATTAATTAAAAAATTATTAAAAATCCCAAAAACTCTTTAAACACTTGCTAATCTCTTCTTAGATCATTTTTTATCTTTGGAGTTGATTTCAAGAAGTTTAAGACTCATTTGGGTTCAAATCATTAAAATGGCCCTTAATTGAAACAATTTAATAATTCAAATAAATACCCAAACTTCCAAAATTCATAACTAATTATAAAAAATTTCAAATCAATCAAAGTTAGTGGCTAATGACTCTAATTAAAATCTAGTATTTTCAAAAAATTTCAAACCTCCAAAATCAAGTCAAAGTCAAAAAGTCAACATTTTGGTCAACTCTAGGTCAAAATCGTGTCAAAACTTCCAAAAATCTTAACGTTTGATAGAAAACTCCAAATTGAATGTACCACCTGTCTAACAACTCATAATAAGGTCTAGTATTTGTTAAAAATCTGAAAACTTCAAATTTCCCTCTAATTCTAAAAGTCAATTTTGACCCCTTAGTTAACACATCCGGATAATCTCTTAAAACCCATTAACCCTTTCAATTCCAGAATTTTCTAAATAGGTTAATAAAATTCTCAACTAATCCATTAAAATCATCAACTAACTCCCTTTAATATCAATCCACTCCTTTAATTCCAACCAATTTAAATAACTTAATCAACCCCGATTGCTACTGGGTAACCCAAGCCTACGAGGCTATTAGCTTAGCCCCAAGGAAGGTGAAATAAACTTCACGGCCTCGGTGTGAAACAAAAGTAGTAATCAATTAACTTTTAAAATGTGTTTAATTAAAATTCTTAATCTATTAATACTTAAATTTTAATCTAAATCCCTTTTTAGCCTTAATAAACCCAGACTTTTAGACAACTGTAACTAATCACACACCTTAGGATCTACCCCTGCCACACGACCTTCTACACACTCTTTAGATGATGTGCTAGGACAACTAACTCTAGATCTAGGTTAGGCCGGTGTTTACTTTACTGTTGTGTGCCGGGCTTTTTCGTAGTTTTCACTGCATGTTATGGATGAAATTGCCTTGCTGTGTCTGCTTACTTTTCTGCACTCTGTGGATGGATTAATTTATTTTGTGACTAGATTACCCTTAGGTTAGGTATGATCTGGATGTTCACACAGTTTTCTGCAGGTGGCCACGCTCATGCAGGGCAATAAAAAAGGGGGGAGGGGGGATAAGTTAATAAAAAAAATCAATTATTATAAATACTTGCACATGTGCTTCAGTTGCTAAAGCCCCCAAATAAAAGGAGCGTGGCCAGTGTGTTTACTTTCTTTTCTGCACATCTATAACTGCTTGAGAATAATTACATTTTATTTATTAACTGCTTAGGATAACCTTGCAGGAGAGTCTAGATTTTTAATTTGATATAAATGTAATTTGTGTAATTGTTAAGTATTGTGAATGTTAGATTTTGAGTTGGGATACACAGGTCCAAAGCTTGGACTCTGAAGAGAAAATGATGCCCCTTAGCGGAGTAGACCTTTTTATTTGGAGATCCAAATTTGGGCCACACTTCTTCCCTACCCAAAGGGGAAAGAGTGACATTCCCCTTAAAGGAAGTGCCCTCTTATCCATTTGGGTAGTCCACTATAAAGAATCCAAGGAGCTTGAAGGAAAGGAGTCTAAAGAATAACAAGATTGAAGACTTAAAGATTGAGAATATCCCACTTAAAACTACTTGCGTCATTACTAGGTTTAGAATCCGGGTTGTTGTCAGTGGTGCCCGGCCACTTTACTTTCTACAAAATTCTGGTTTGTAACAAGCAAGGCAACTTTGCCTATGGACATTTATTAATTAATTTATATTTGATGTGATGAATTGATTGCCTTTAGGACTGCTTGTTTTTCTTAGTTTTTTGGCGATTGCGTGCCGCTTTTGTTTTTGCCTGGACTCGTGAGGCTCGTAAGGGTGTGAAAGTTTTATACTCATAATTCTAAAAGTCTAAAATTTTAGTGAGTCTAAATAACATAGAATGATAACGAATCTAGGGAATTAGCCGAGGATCGACCCCGGGGTTGCATACATATTTCTGCATTACTCTCTCCTTACTTTAAACCCTTCCCCACCTGCGGGTGGAGTCCGAATAGTCTGACCTACGAGGATGATGTGCCGGACCTGGGGAAGTCCAGTCTTCTAAAAAAATTATTTTCTAAGCCTGTTTTTAAAATTTCAAGCATATCTGATTTAGAGTTATTAACCAGCATGCATCGCATTAGATACAAATTAAAAGGGTCAAGATTTTAATTGCATAGTCCTTAGCATTTTGCACCCAACATAAGTCAAAGGGGCCAACTAGGAGAACCTCTAGATGTCGGCCCCGACTCTCCAAAACTTTAATTACAATGTTCCTACCACTCTTTCATAAAAAAGACTGGATTCATGTATTTTAAATCGATTAGGTGGTTAGCTGGCTCCCCAATCCAGGCCGGGGTAAGTCCAGACCTTGCACTGCATTAGTTAGAATCGGACGACTGTGGTCAAGTGTCCAAAATAAATTTAGGATCCGGGGCAGATCTTTGATTATAAGACCCCAAATTTCGGGAATGTAGTCCCAAATTTCTAATAAAATGCTCAACTCTAATTAAATATCATTTCAATCCAAAACATAAAGCCTAACATTTAGATTAAGTTGAGACACTTTCGGATGGTTCTGGAATCTCAAAGTGTCCCCTACCTCTCCTCCTTTGACTCCGTTAATAACTGCTCAATTTTGATCTATTCCCTTTTGAGTTTCTAAAATTCATCTCTTTTTGATATCACTCCTAGAAAATCTAATAAAATTTTGCCACTATTTTAATCAAGAGTTTTCGTAGGGGATTTTATCTCCCTACGATATAATTAACTATGAGGGCTTGCGCTCGTAGGAGATTTGGAACCCCACACACCTGATTTCAAAATTAATCTTTTTAAAAAAACCCTCTTAGATTTCTTTGGGAAAAGTCAAAAATGATTGCCATTATCATATTAGAAGAATTATCATTGAAAGGTGATACCTCCCTTTTGGGGAGGTACATCCTTCTTTGATAAGGCTTTGGATATGAATTCGACAATCACACTCCTTGAGTATCATAACTAGATTATTTAGTTGAACTCTACCTCATCCCCTCGGGGGCGTGTCGAGTTCTCTTTAGAATCTAGCCATGATATCCAAGACGAATTACATAATTCTAAGCCTGAACACCGTTGTGAAATTTTATTTTTGCCTTTCGGGGTGATATACTTTTCCGAGCGAGTTGATTCAACTTCTAGAATTAGAATTAAATCTCAATTTCAAAATTCTCAAAGAAAACTAATACTTTCGAAACCTATTTTCAAAATTCCACCAACATTCATATTTAGTTCTAAATGTATTCCAAGCCTTCTTAATACTAAAAATTCCATTGTTAGCCATATTGCACAATAAAAGATCATCAGCATCAATATTTAATGGAATTTGAAAGATCTAATTAATAATAGATATAGGAATAACCTGAAGTAATTTGTGAATATCAAAACAATTATTAGAAAAAAAAGGATTGACCTTAATAGTAGAGGTAGAGATCCATTGGAGCATATGATCAATAGAAGTTTGATTTAGCTGGCTATCTTACAAAAAAAAAAAAAAAAACACATTAGAATAATAAATACCCCAATAAATATAAGGCTCTACTTCCCATTTGATGCTACAAAGTCTTTTACAAACCCTAGAATCTCCCATTTTATAAGTACAAATAGTAAGGCAATTTCCAACACAATACTTTAACATCATAAACTTAGACCAAAGACTCATTTTAGCACGAAAGTTAAACCATAGTTTATAAGAAAAGTCATGAGCTAAATCTAACATATTCTTACACCCCAAACCACCTTCCTCCAAAGCACCTCAATAATTATTCCAAGAAGATTGAATAATTTTAAAATTACAACTCTTACCTTTCCTTAAAAACATATTGATTAATTTTTTCGGTCTATCACAAACTACAAAAGTAGGATGAATAGTTTGAAAGATGTAAACATGGAAAGAACAAAGAATACTTATAATAAAAACTAATCTACCATCAACGATAAGAAAATTAAAATCCCAAGAGTTGAGTTTGTTCTACACAGCAGTAATCAGATCATCAAAAAAAGAAGAATCTTTTATGAGCTTTAAAAAGAGGAACACACAAAACTTTAAAGTAAGAGAACCTTGCAAAAAACTAGTAATACCTTTAATAGACATAATTATATTAATAAGAAAATTCTTAGGGGAATTAAAACAACATTTATTTCTATTAAGGTTTAAACCACTCAACAATTCAAAATTATTAAATAATCTAGTAAGCATTTTAACCATATTCATAAAACCATTACAAAAAATAATAACATCATCTGCAAGCATAAATGGGAGATGGGAAAACCCCCATAAGTTCTAAAATACAAATTAGGATGAGCTTCATAGAGGTTGGTAAGACCACTAGGAAGATAATCAGCCATAATAATGAAAAGAGCAGGGGAAAGAGGATCACCTTGCGGAGTACTATTAGAAGATTTAAATAAACTGTTTCTTTTACCATTAACTATAATGCAAAAATAAGGACCATCGTTAATGTTATGGATCAAATTAATGAAAGTAGAATTAAAACAAAAAATCTATAAAATGTGATACAAAAAATTCATGTTGATGCTATCAAAGGCTTTAGCAATATCTAATTTAAAAACCATATTACCACCTTTCACTTTAAGGTCAAGGTCTTGAATAATTTCTTGGGCCAAAAGGATGTTATCAGTAATGGCTCTACCTTTAACAAAACCCATTTGACAAGGAGAAATAATTTTAGAAAGAATAGGGGATAAAAGAACCAATTTTTTTGGAAATAAGCTTACGAAAAATGGAACACAAACTAATAGAACGAAAATCATCCCACTTATTAGTAGAAACTATCTTGGGAATAAGCATAATAGATGTGTAGGAATAAAATTCCCTTACAAAAATCCAAAACAATAGCATATAAATCATCACAAATGATATACCAAGTTTTTTAAAAAAATTTGTTAGTAAAGCCATCAGGATCAGTCACAAAATCAACATTCAAAAAAAAAAAAAGTCTTGATTTCCTCCTTCAATGGAAAAAGGGTAATAGTATTGTTATCCTCCTCATTAATGATTTTAGTGATAAGCTCAGGGTGATCAATCGGATGAGGGCTAAAGTTTTTATTAAATAACTATGAGAAATTATTAACAACTGACTTTGAAATCTCATCTTCCTCATCAATAATGCTCCCATCATAAGGCTCAATTTGATGGATAAAACTTTTAGCCTTATTCTTCTTTACCAAAGAATGAAAATATTTAGTATTCTTATCCCCTTCAAGAAAGTGTTTAATAGAGGATTTTTGTTTCCAATACATCTCCTCTTTCTCTTGAAGCTTAAATAAACAAATTTTAGCTTCTTTCTAATTAACTAAATTCACATCCCAAAGATCATTCTAACAAAGAAGTTCATAGGAACTAACTTTCTCTTAAGCTTAAAAAATATTAGTAAAAAGGTTTTTGAACACATTTCAATTCCACCAACTAAGGTTAAATTTAAGCCTTTTGAATTTAAACCAAAATCTATTCATCACAACTCTATCATTGTCTAAAGAAAGCAACAAGTAAAGATGAAGGAGAAATACCACAAAATAAGATAAGGGTTTTAGAGTGAGAAAGTCTCAGTGTCTAGAGTGAGAAAGTTCCATTTTTTTTCAAATTGATTGGTCTTCCGCAAGTTTGGCGGACTTTTTGCAAATGGTGTTTGGTTCGCCGACAACCTACAAAGGTCATCGGAGATCTACTGAAAGTTTTGAAATAGGTATTTGATTCACTGATGGATAGTTTCCTCCATTTCCACCTAACGTCATCCATCAAAAATTTTTTTTTTGAAGAATGGTTCATTGGTCATCAAGGAAGCCTCCATCATTCCTGTTAAAACTTCTTCACCTGTCGGTGGCAAAGTTAAGGATATTGTTACATTTAAAAAAACTCCTTGCCATGATAATAAGTATTTATTTCAAGTGAAACCGCACGAGTTAGAAGCTTCCTCCTTCTCAGGTATGAAGCTTTTGGTTAATAGGTTTTGTCTTGCTAAATCTATTATTTTGGACGAGGGTGTTTGTTAGAAGAAGGTTTCAGATTGAGCTTCTGTGTAAATGCCCAAGAGAATGCTACTGCAAATATTATGAATTTAGAGCAACTTATTAACAAGCCATCTTCTAATACCTAGGTTAGATGTCTAAAAATCAAAGTAAATTTTATGAAGGATGAATCAATAATATTCGAGGATGGTGTTGCTGTGAAATTACATGAGGCAAGTGTTATAGCTAACTCGGAAAGACTTCAATCATCAATTATTATCAAAGTTTTTTGGAAGGATGTACATATCTATTTGATAGCAGATGAATTACGTCATTAGTGGAAATAATTTCGGAAATTCCATCTTAAAAGTATTGGCTTAGGATGGGTTTTATGTTCATTTACTTTGGCTAAACCTATAGATAATATGCTATTAGGAGGACCATGGTCTGTGAATGGTCACATTATTGGTCTTGATAAGTGGACTCCCTAATTCTCACCTACCTCTTTTGAAAGGCATGACTTCTCCTATTTGGATAAGGTTACCTAATCTTCCAATATTATGTTGGGATGAAATAAATGTTGCAAGGATTGCTTCTATGATAGGTATTCCTTTATGGATTGATGGAAATATATTCCAATGGGGTAAAAGAGAGTATGCTAGACTTTGTATCCGTGTGGCTTTAGACAAGCAACTTCCCTCTAGTGTCTTGGTGGAAGGAATGGAGAGCTATTTCTTTCAGAAAATTGAGTATGAAAAAATGAATGATTTTTGTTTTAAATGTGGTAGGATCGGCCACTTCATCAATGAATGCAAAATGAATGATAAAGATTATAAAATTAAAGATGGAAATAAAATTGCTGTAGATGGTCTTTCTCACGAGTTGGGTGAGCCTGATGAGGTAGACATTGATCATTCTTATGGACCTTGGGTACATATGAACTATGGAAAATAAAAAAGAAATTTGTTGTATTTAACAAAAAAGTGGATAAGAGAAATGGTTTTGTTTAGAAGGTAGCTCATAAAATTGTTCTAGTTTATGTTAAGAAGGCTAATGCTAACTATGCTCACTCATATGATGTGGGAGAACCTGATATTACTAAGTGTTCAATTGATGCTAATAAGGAGGTGGGAGTATATGTAGGTATTAATCTTTATATTTTTGATTTGTTGCAGAACAAAGATGCATTGAAGATTAAAGTGGATGCAAATGAAAACCTAAAGAAGCCTGAAGAAATTCCTTCTATTATGTTTCCTGAGGTGATAGCTAATGAAGTGGTTGTTGATATTCCTACAGATGTCAATGTGTTTAATGTATTGGAGAATTCTTAAGAAGGAAATGAAATCTTAAAGCTTCAAGATCTTATTGAATCCAATATGGAAGACGAGGAAGATGGATAAATTACTTTCACTGATCTGAAGATGGGTAAACCTAATAAAGGGCAAGGTGTTCATGGTTATGAGTGTGCTAAATTTAAACTGCAAAAAGAACTCAAGTCATTAGGTATGACTAATTCTATCTCTCATAATAGAAGAGGTGGCTTGTTGACCAGAGATAATGGTGGGAGCAATCCAACCTCAAAGAATAAAAATAAATGACATCCATAGTATTTTAAAATTGCAGAGGGGAAAGAAAGATTGAAGCCTCTCGCTATTTGAATGAAGTTGTTAAAGCTTTTGATTTATTTTTTGTTGGACTTGTTGAGACTAAGATCTCTTCTTTGAAGAAATTTGATTTCTATAAATTTATAGGAGACAATTGTGATTTCCTTTTGTTTTCTTCGGAAGGCCTTTTAGATGGCATAATGGTATGCTGGAGGACTGATGTCCCTTCCTTTTTTGTTATTCAAGCTTCATCCAAGGTGGTGATTTGGGAGCTTAATATTAATAATAAAGGAGTTTGGTTGGTTGCTACTTTGTATGGTAGTAAAGATGTGTATAAAAGGAGAACATTATGGGATAAATTGGGAACTATTTCTGGGAGAGATATTCCCTCTATAATTGGAGGAGACTTCAGTTGTATTCTTTCACAGGATGATAAAATATGAGGAAAGAAATTTATTTTTTCCCAAGGGCCACAAGACATGTGTAATTTCATGAACAAGTGTGACTTTCATGACATAGGGGTGAGTGGTCCTAAATTTACTTGGTGTAACAACAAAATTGGTGGAGCACATGTTTTAGACAGGCTGGATAGGTGCTTATTGAACTCAGCTACATTGGAAGCTATACAGTTGGGATCGATTAAACACATGACAAGGATTACTTCTGATCATTGCCCTATACTGATTAAGGTTGTTCCTTCTACCTTTTAGCGAAATAGATTTGTCAAATTTGAAGATGTGTGGGCCTCCTTCCTAGTTTCATTAACAATTGTGTTAAAATCTTGGAGTAAAATGGAGCAAGGAAATGCTGACATGATATTAAATGTAGAGTTTAAAAGAACTTTAAAGGCTATATTTTTTTGGAGTAGAGCCAAACATCAAAACCTCTCGATTTTGAAGGAACAACTAAAGAAAGAGATTCTAGAGTTTCAAGAAGACGATACCGTTCTCGGTGCGCTCTATGAAGATAAACTTTGCTAATTAAAATACAAAGTTCTTGAATTAAACTCTACTCTTGGGCGTTTTAATACATGGTGGAGGCAAAGAGCTAATATGAACTGGATTGAAGAAGGTGATTCCAACTCAAAAATTTTCCACTCATTCGCAACTACTAGAAAGAATAATAAATGGATCAACCAAATCAAAGATAGTAATGGCCTATTTTGTGGAAGATCACGATCATATAATGAATATTTTTTATAAGTTCTTCAGAGATAAATGACAAAGGAGGACTTGTGTGTTAAAGGGATTGTCTATTTCATCTAATATTATGGAAGAATCTGATAAGAAGATGTTGGAGGCAAAATTTTCTTTTGCTGAGCCGGAGCAAGTGATCAAACAACTTGAGCTAAATTTAATGCCAGGTATTGATGGCATTACTTACTCTTTTATAAAGAATTATTGGTACATTATCAAAAAGAATGTTTGGGATGCCATTAATGTATTTTTTTACCTTGGGGAAAACATGTTCTGGCTGGAAGGAAACTTGTGTGGTGCTGATTCCTAAAGTGAAGGTCCCTATAACCACTTCCAATTATCGGCCTATTTGCCTTTGCTTATGTATTTATAAAATCATTGCTAAAATGCTTTTGAATAGGCTAAATTGTATCATTCCCAAAATCATTCCAAAAGATCAAGCTGCCTTTGTCAAAGGTAGACCATTATCTGATCATATTTTGCTTGCTCAAGAGATTTGTAACAAATTTAGATATTCTAAATCAAAGAAAGGGTTCATGTCCATCAAGATTGATATGGATCAGGATTATGATAATATGAGTTGGGATACTTTAAAGCATGTATTACAGTACTTTGGGTTTCCAGTTAACTTCTCCAATTTGTTGCTTGAATATGTTACTAATCCTAATTTTCTATTAGGGTTAATGGTAATCATTCAAATTGGATTGAGGCTAAAAGTGGGTTTAGACAAGGTTGTATCTTGTCTCCTTACCTTTTCATATTATGTTCTCAATTTCTTTTTGATGCTTTCACTCAAAGAGGATGGAATATTGGCATTAAAGTGGCTCCAAATGTAGATAATGTTTTTTCATCTTCTTTATGTCGATGATATCATCATTTTCTTAGAAGATAATCGGATATGTGCTAAAAGAATAAGCAAAATTCTTAAAGACTATTGCAAATGGTCAGGCCAAAGGGTAAATAATCAGAAGTTTGTGTTGTTGTTTGGAAAATTTGTCAAAAGAAAAAGAAGGATTGCACTTTCCAGGCATTTGGGCTTCAAGTAGGTCCCTGAATTGGTGTATTTAGGTGTCAAGTTGGCTTTGAGAAGATTAGTAGTATCAGACTTCCAAAATGTGATTGAAAATGGTTTGAGTAAATTGAATGTATGGGGGATCATGTTTATTTCTCTAGCAGGGAAGCTTCTTTTGTTAAGACAACTCTTCTTTCTCTTCCCATATATCTTTCAACTAATTCATGGATTCCTAAGGGAGTGTTGAATTATTTTGATAAAATTTGTAGAGAATTTATATGGCATAAGCATAATGGAAGTAAAGGTCTCCATTTAGTTGCATGGGATGTCTAATGCAAATTTAGGAGGAATGGTGGCCATGGGTTACAATCGGTTGCTAAAAAATTGGTCCTCTAAGGACAAATTTTCTTGGAACATTATTTCTAAATCAAACTCTCTTCTCAATAAGATTCTTATAGCAAAATATGATAATGATATATGGAATTCTGATAACAGATCTTTCTCCTCTACAGCATGGAATATCATTTTACATGGAGCTAAAGTTTGAACCATATTATGAGATGGAATGTTTATAATGTCTATCCCATCAATACCATGGAAGATGTGTGGATCTTTGATAAACGTTTGGAGAAGTGGCCTACATTTGTTGCAAATTTGAGTTAAGAAACAAAACTACTTTGTGGATTCATTCGAGAAGGAAAATGGGATAAAGCTTTTTTGAAGCAGTTTTTTGGGATTCCTTTAATAGAGCTGATTATGAAAGTTCTTATTCTTCAGGATTTAGATAGAGATCAATTGGAATTAATTCATATATGTTCCTATAAGACATTATCTGCTTTAGCTCTAGGAAACCACAATGAGGTGGATGGAAATGATAAACATTGGAAATGGATGAGAAGCTTGAAGTAGAGACCACTGGTTGAAGTTTTTTGGCACTTAAAATTAAATGCCATTACTTATAATTCTTTCCTCAATTATAAAAGTTTTCCTTAAAAAAAAATGACAAAGCTCACAACCAAAGGGAAGAGAGAGAAGCTCCACAAATCAAGGAAGGATTTGGAAGAAGTTTTGAAGATTTCGGGTGCTAGGATTGGAGATGGTAGAAGGTGGTCGGTCATCTATGGATGACCGGAACACAAAATCCATTTTATCTACGGCGAGTCCAATTATGTTGGATTCAAAAGGTAGATTCTCCTTCAAACGCATCTCCCCTCACAATCTTTGGGTTTTAGAATCTCCTCTTGTTATCAAAGAGGGAGGCTTGGTGAAAAACAAGTCTTTGCTTGATTCTAGTAAAGGGAAAGAGATAATTTCATTTGCTAACAAGTTACCAAAATCTCACTTATCAGTTTTTATTTCTGGAGCAAATGACAAGGAAGCTTCATCTTCAAGGAACAGTTTTGTTGATATCTTGAAGAATTACATTTATATTGGCAAGGCTAATGTCAATATCAATATTCCAATTACTAATTCAAATTTTGACAATTCTAAAGTGTGGATCAAAAAACCACACATTAAAATTAATTGGAATATAAATCATGATGAGATTGAAGATTCAAATGTTGTTAAACTAGATTTGGAAAAAGAAAAATCAAATATTAAAGTTTTGAGTAAATCTTTGGTGGTTAAAATTCTTGGGAAAAATATTCCTTTCTCAAAATGTGCAATTGAATTAAGGAAGCAATGGAAGAATTATGGTGGATTTCACTTAACCTTGCTTGGTCTAGATTGGCTACTTTGTTCCTTTCAATCTCATGAAGCCATGGAAAAAGTTTTTAATGGAGGTCCATTGTTTGTAGGGAGTTTTGCAGTTGGGTTAGACAAATGGCCTCCTAACCTTTCTCCTAATTCCATAGAAGGTGTTTCTTCTCCGATTTGGGTTCGTCTTCCTCATTTACCCCTACACTGTTGGGATGAATCTAATAGAATTGAGACCTCGTTATTGTTGGATGGTAACATGTTTAGGTGGGGAAGGAGAGAATTTGCTAGAGCTTGCATTCGTGTTAATTTGAACTCCAAACTCCCTTATGGTATTTGGGTAGAAGGTCTTAATGGTAGATTTTATCAAAAATTTTAATATGAAAATCTATCTTCTCTTTGTTACAAATGTGGGAGAATAGGGCATATTGATTCAGTTTGCCCTAATGTTGAAGAAATTCCTTCTATCTCAAATCTTACTAATAATCTTTATGGTCCTTGGATGCAAGTGAAATTCTATAAAAAGAAGAATCCTGTGAGAAATACTTTTAAAGCCATGGTTTTTTCAGCATCAAATAAACCTGCAACGGTTTGTATTAAAGGAGTTGTTCTTGCTGAATCGAAAAATATTATCCAACCATTGGCAGATGGAAATAAAATAAATTTGGTATTCGATCCAGTGGAAGATGCAGGTTTAAAATGCCTAATTAAAGAAGATCCTGGATTCAAGGGAGAAGATGAAATTACGGTTAACAAGAATTTGAATTTGAAATTAGTTCAACCAGTTTCTTAGGATCCATTTAGTAAAACTAATTCGTTTATAGCTTTGGCTGATATGGATAATATGGTTGCTGATATGTTAGAAGAGCCTAATCAGTTGGAAACCATAATTGCTGAAAACATGGGCTTCCAAAACTCAAATTTTGAAATTTCGGGAAATCTGGTAACTGATGATTGCTCGGTAACAAAAAATGTTTCTTAAAATTCAAATGATATTTTGAATAATCCAAAGATTGTTGAGGTATCAGATCCGGCTTTCACTCTAACAAACTCACCTCTCAAAATTCAAATTCCACAAGCTATGGAAGAAGAATCGGAGGTGGAACTTATTCCGGCATTGACTCCTCCAAAGACAACTAGGATTACTGATATTGTAATTAACAATGAAGGTTCAAGGGATAATTTTTTAGGAACTATTTCTCCTTCTTCTTCTATCAGTTTAAAATTCAAAAAAACTGCTTTAATGAAGAATAAAAATTCCTCAACTTTAGAACTTGGCTCTTCCAGTTCAAGGCACAAGTTATTCAAAGAACTTAAAACTCTAGGATCGGTGAAATATCATAATATAATAGGGACTTCCGATCTTAGATTGAAGAATGACTTCAAAGGTTCTTCTAAAACTTCTCTTTAAATATGATAGACGTTGTTCTTATAGCTTTCAATAAAGTGGATAGCTACCAGAGGTTCGGGCATCTGTTCAAAATATTTTCTATGGCTCTTACTTCGGATTACATCAGAGTGAGCTTAAAGAGATATATGATACACCTAAGAATGTTACCCTTAGGTGTTTTAAGTTTGTCTTGGAATTTTTTATTTCACTTTTTCTTATCTTTCATAGTTTAGTTTTTTTAGTTTCATATTTGTTTTTTAAACTTATTATTTTTGCTAATGGGATCGTTACTACATCCTATTTTTTAACAGGATGGGAACTCTGGGATACTAATCAACCCTTGGATTGTTTCAAACTTTGGTATCCCCTACATCTCAACGGTTTCAAAATAGGAAATAGTGGTTTTCATTTCAAAAATAATATGGTTTATTTAAACAAATATGCTTTCAATAAAGATCCTTCTTCTCTTGATCAAGGATCTAACTTTTTTATTTACTAGTTTGTAATAGTTTGTTTTTTTTCTTCCATTTTAATGCAATTTATGCATTCTCTCAAAAAAAAAAAAAAAGAATATAATGGTTGTCCTAGAGGTTGTAATGGAATTGAAGATGCTGAGCACATTGCTATTAATTGTGGGAAACTTACACAAATTTGTCTCTCTCTCAACAAATGGGGTTGTAATGCTCTTCTTTTTGTTTCTCTTCAAGATTGTTATTATGAAATGGAAAAGATAACAAAAAATAATCCTTTCATTGGAAACCTATATTGTTCTGTGGTGTTTTTCAATTGGAAAAGTAGAAACATGTAAATACATGGAGGATCAGAAGATTATGCTGGTTTCATAGCAACTAATGCTTTGAGTTTGGTTGTTGCTTATTTCAAAAGTTTTTTTCCTTTGGAAAATTTGGATGTCAATATGCTGAATCAGCTGTTAAATTCTTCTTGGCGTCCCCCTCCTTCTGAATAGATAAAAATAAATATAGATGCATATTTAGTTAGCTCATATAAACTCTATATAGGGGGTGTTTTCAGAGATCACAAAGGTAGATTCCTATGTACTTTTAGTTTTAGCTCGTTGCATATAGCTTGAACTATTTTCTATTCTTTCTTTGAGAAAATATCTTCAAGAATGAATGTTTGAAGCTAAAGGAACCATTATAGAAGGTGATAACTCTAATGTTATCAAGCTTGTGCAGAATTTGATGAATAAAGGGATAGAAAAAGGAGATTTGTTGAAGATGGAAGAGTTCTAATTTATAAAAGAATTTGGCCAATTGTTATTTAGTTGTGTGAATAGGAATTCTAATTAGTTAGCCAATGTTTATGCTAACCAAGCTCTTTCTTTAGATTTTTTTTGGGATAACATTACTTGTAATATTATTCCACGTTCCTTTATTTAATTGTTAAAGGAGGCATGTGATTGGGGAGCAATCACCTAGGTGCTTGTATCTTTTTCTTCTTTCTTTATAATAAATTTATATATGCATGTCTTAAAAAAAACACACTATCATTGTCAGGATGCAAAGGAGCCTCCCAATTCTTTTTAAACAAATCCGTGAAGGAATTGTCCTTATATAAAACTCATTAGGATTAAAAAAGGGTCTAATGCAAAAAGTGATATTCAAAATACATAACTATGTAATCCATAAATTAAAGAGAAAGTAATAGTGAAAATAGTTCTAAAAAAAATAAAGAAATAGAAGAAAAAAAAAGGATGAGTACACTCAAAAATTTGTTTCAATAAAAGCTTAGAATTTGATTTCAATCCTATACTTAAATTCATAAAGGATAAAATAAGAAAACCAATAAAAATAAACGTGAACGAATAAAATTTCAATTTTAACTATAAAGATGTCTAATCATTATGCTATATTATTTTCTTTAAAATTTTAAAATAAATTAATAATTTAATCTATAACCTATAAGTTCAAATTACACAATAAAAAGAATGACTGGTTAGTATATTTATTACTATTTTTCCTAAACTTTTATTATAATCTTGTTTATTTTTATAAGTTTTAGACCCTAATGTATTATCATATATTTTAGTAATTTTAAAATATCAATTTTTATTTTAGTTAATCATTTAATCAAAATTATAATATATTTATTTGCATGAGGATAAGTAAGAGTTTAAGCTGGTGAAAATTTGATAAGAATAAATAATTTGTCATTTTATGTGTTATATTTTCTTATTGAAAATGTATTTTTTTAGTTATATTGTGCAAGAAAAATATTGAAAAAAGAATAAAATTTGAAGTTTCATATAGCACCGCGATGTCAGAACAAACTATTCTTCAGTGCCATCAAAGACACCTCTGACGTGCCTGAATATCGACATTGTAGTGCCAACTTTTGTATTGAACAATGCTCTAGTGTCAAAATTTTAGCTTTGTTGCAACATGTTCTCAGTCGTACAACACCGCAGTGGCACACTCTATAATGCCTCAGCTCCAAAATTACTCTTCCAACACCATAACATTCATGGAAAAGTAGTTATAACTTCCTAAGGACATGATCTATCAGCAAAATAATGTGACTATATGTTCATGGCAAATAATTTATCAACATTAGCAAACACCATGTTAAATCTAAAAAAGTTGCACTGTGGCATTAGTTCATATGTTGGGCACAATGGAGCCAATCTTTCAAGCCCTGTAGTGCCAGATGCCTACTTTGTTTTTTCTAATAAATAATCATTATGTTATGTTTGTAGGGGACTTCCATCACTTAGATAATTTCAGTATAATTTAGAGTGCTTGTCTTAATTTTACTTAGGGTGATAATTTATGGAATTCAGAGAATTATATGATACCATCATTATAGTGTTTGTCTTGTGTTTGTGGATGTAAATCTATAAGTAAAGTAAAGGAGGGTAGAGGAGATCCATTGAACAATTCTGATGATATCTATCTCTTATATCTTCTTTCTATCTTGCTATCAATGAAAAATGAGTTTGCTTTAATTCTGCTCTATGTCTGGCAAAATTATATAGTTTTGTATTAATGAAGTAATTATCATATATAATACTAATGAGTTCTCTTAATCCTTAAATGAGTAAAAATATATTTTCAATATTACCATAACTTAATTTAATGCATGCAGTGGGCATATTTGTAGTTAAAATTTGGTGTATTGTGGGGCCTCGATGGAGGGAAGCAAGAAAAACTTGGAATATTGAATTAGAATGCGTCTTACTTACACATGGAGTATGAAATCAACTAAATTCTTAATTAGATTATTTTAATATAGAAAATTGATGGATATCCTTTATTCATACAAGCTTGATTGAGAAATAGGAAAATATATGCTCGGAATAGAATTATAATTAAAAGAGAATGATTAAGACAAATATGTTATTTAAATTCATCAATTCAAAATATTATATCCACATAGTGTATTCATTATCCTTTTCTACTTTTATTTAAGTGATCAAATCTATACAACATCTATTTTTATTGTGTAGGCTAATTATTATAATTTACTAGTGTTTGCAACTGATCATATCTTTCTCGTGGGATCTATATTATACTCTATCACTATATTACTTGATTCAACATGTATACTTGCATATAATTAATGGGATTTTTATAATTTTTATATAAAAAATTGTAAGCATTCTTAGGGATTCATAGAGCCGTAAACCTTTAAAGTGCCAGGCATTAAAATTCCATAGTGCTAGATTTCACATTAAAGCACTATTGTGTTAAAACTTTTCAACGTAGTAGCAGAGTAGTTAATACAAGATGGAATTGCATTGAATCCGACAGGCAACACATCAATTAAGACATGAGACATTCTGAGTAAATGCAACACCATGGCAACGAAAGCATGGTAGTTCCAAGGTGTTAGTTTATCTCATAATACTGTGGCGCCACCATCTTAAATGTCGTTGTTCCTGAGGTCATTTTTGCATTTACCATAAATTATTTTTAATTCTTTTGTTTTAGGAGTTTTATCATTTTGTAGTAGAGTCCTATAATTTTTTAGTATAGTTCTTTAGTGGCCCCTTAGAGTAAAGTCTAAAGAAGGCTTGGGAACTATAAGATAATGGCCATTTGTGTAGTTAATATTTAGTGTAATATATTACCTTGATAGAAAAATATTTTAGTAAATAGGAGTATTGAAATGAAATGTAGGTATACTTACATATAAGATGTTTAACCTTCTAGGTTCTATGGAGAGATTCAAAATTTATGAAGGCCATAAACCTCCCTTTTCACCCTTATAAGCTCTACCTATTTCTTGGGAAGCATATATTTTGATCCATATAAATATTAAAGAGTCTCAATTGGAAAACTTATTATTTACAAGCATTAGTCAACAATGTATTTTATATATTTATATATTATAATTTATTAGTGGAAAAAACTCAAAATCTTTAATTTTCATTTAGTGGGATAAACCTTGCATCTTTTGTAGAAAGCACTAGTTGATTGTAATCTAATATAACACTTCATCATGGGATCGACTTGCTCATTCACATTATCGCTTGATCAACACTTATACTTGTATATCTATTAGGAAATTTTATATTAAATAAAACATAAGTATTAATTGAACCAAAGACATATTTTATTTAATGTATGTTGTTAGTTATTCACCAGTCTACATAAACCCCCATCAAGTTTTCACCACTATTGTTGGGGCAGTAACATGCATAGTTG
Source organism: Dendrobium huoshanense (assembly GCA_016618105.1). Lineage (NCBI taxonomy): Eukaryota > Viridiplantae > Streptophyta > Magnoliopsida > Asparagales > Orchidaceae > Dendrobium > Dendrobium huoshanense. The sequence goes on along the minus strand of CM028357.1, from coordinate 13,797,433 downwards.
AATTTTAAACTCCACTACTAAATTAGTTGCATATTTAGACCTACTTATATCCAATATATATATATATATATATATATATATATATATATATATATATATATATATATATATCATTTTTTATTAAAGGTTTAAAATAGAAAAAAAAAACTGCTTGCTTAGTTTTGCTTCTTTATTTTTAAAAAAATATTATTTCTTATGTTGTTGATTTAGTAGAGTGCCCTTATTATTTTATTTTGAAATTGAAAGGAGTATTACAAAAATTAGAAGAGCAAAAAAAAAATCTTTTTAGAAGTCTGAACTGGTATAAGATTAGGACAAATCTAGAGCTCTTAAAGAGTACGATAATTTTATAGTAGATGGAATTCACCAGAATATCAATTGATCCACTATCAGGGCAAATAAATTTGAACTAAAACCCTCCATTATTTAGATGGTACAAAATTACTAGTTTGGAGGATCTTTTTTTAGGATCCCAAGCTGCACTTAGCTAGATTTTTAGAAATTTGTGCAACATTCAACTATGTTGGTGTCAGTGAAGATGCTATTAGGCTTCATTTATTTTCATTTTCTCTAAGGGATAAAGGTAAGATATGGTTAAATTCTTTGCCCCCGAGCTCTATAACAACTTGGATTGAGTTAGCACACAAATTCTTAGCTAAGTATTTCCTAACTTCCAAAATCTATAAGCTAAGAAATGATATCATATCTTTTGCTCAATTTGAAGGAGAGTTAATTTATGAGTGTTGAGAGAGATTTAAGGAATACTTAAAAAATGCCCTCATCACACTTTAATTGATTGATTGGTTAATTAGACCTTTTATAATAGATTGTTAGGAACCCTTAGGTCAATTATATATGTAGCAACTCGAGGATCTTTAATGTATAAGCCATTTGAGGAAGCCTATAAACTAATTGAAGAGATTTCTACAAATAATTTCATGTGGCCTTTTGATAAGGTGAATCTGAAGATAGCAGGAGGATTTTATGAACCAAATGCTTTTTCTATACTTTTCGCTCAGATATATGCAATCTCTAAAACTTAAATATTATTAGAGTTAATTCAGTGATCATCTATACAACTAGAAGAGCATGATTTGAATTCAATTGGTGATATTAATGAACAAGGGATAGAGTATGTAAATGTAATTGGTAGATAAAATAATCTCTATTCTAATACTTATAATCTTGGTTGGAGAAACCACAAAAAATTTAGTTGGCCAAATATTAATAATGGTGGTAATAGTTAGTGGAGTGGAAGTCAATCTAATCAAGGGAGAAATTGGAATAATTCTTAGCAATATATAGTTAATCCTAGACCTTTTCATCCCCAAGGTTTTAATACAAATATTATTTTTTTAGATAGGAAGTTACATTTTGAGGAGGTAGTGATTAAATTTTGAACTAAAATGATAAGTCAAGGTGCTTCAATCAAAAACTTGGAAATAAAGTAAGATAACTTACAATCTCCTCTAGTAGCAAATCTTTTGGATCATTGCCAAGAAATGCCAAATTCCATCATAAGGAGAAAGGCAAGGATCATAGTGTATACCACTTGAGGAGTTGCAGTGATGTATCATAACCAAATTGATAAATCTAGAGAAGTTTGGTTGAAGACTTTAAATTTAGCTCTATTTGGGAGGCAACCCTATTCTATTAAATGTTTTAAAATGATAAGTTAGTTTGATTGTGAGTTTTTTTTTAATGTGTTTGGTTTATTTTAAAATTTTAAAAAAGTCTTATGAATTATTAGTTAAGTCATAAATTTTGATTTTGACTAATTATAAATGATTTTTTGAGCAAACTTTATGGAGCTAAATTTGAACAAGCATTACATCATTAGGGATTTGAGTGCAATGGTGTTTGCTTATTAAGCACTATAACATTTAAATTTAATCTTAAAATGTAGAGAAGAGTCCCTAAATAATTTAAAGGTAAAGAATTATGAGAAAACCTAAATTTATTATGAATATTAGAGATTCTCTACTGAGTAATAGACTTGGTAGTTATAAAATAGCTTTTTTCCTAGTTAATAAGTTAAATACTTAACCTTTGAAACTAATTTAGAAATTTAAAATGAATGATTAACATTTTAATGGAACCATTTGAAAAAAAAAACATCATCAGTAAAACTCAGATGAGAAATAGGAAAACTACCCATGGTATAAAGCTACAAATTAGGATGGTTTCTATACAACTTATTCTACCTGCTAGAAATATATTCCAAGGCAATAATAAAAAGGGCAGGAGATAGAGGATCCCTTGGCCTAATACCATGAGATGACTTAAAAGAGTCATGACTCTTGCTATTAATAATAACAAAAAAGAATCAATTATCAATACTATTTTTATGAGCTTGTTGAAATCAATATTGAAACCAAATAAGGTTAATATCCTATAGAGGAAATTCCAATTTAATTTTCCATAACCTTTAGTAATATCAATTTTAAAAATTATATTCCCACCAATAATAGTAGAATCAAGATCTTGAATGATCTCTTAAGCATGAATAACATTATCAAAAATAAACTGGCCCTTAACAAATCTGTTTGCCTAGAGAAATGATTTTAAATAAAAAAAGGAGGCCCATGTCCCCATAATAAGCTTAACAATATGTTTATTAAAAAAGAAACAAAAGGTTAATAGGGTTGAGGTCGTCCCAAAACATAATGGCTTCGTTTTTAGGCACCAAAGCTATGGTAGTATAAGTCAAAAACTTGGGGTAAGGGTAACTCTTAAAAAAATGGTTCAAAGCTTCCACTAAGTCTCCTTTAATAATGGTCCAACATTTCTAAAAAAATTTGGTGGTGAAGCCATCTCGTCCTGCCACATACTCTGAGTTCATACTTTTAAGGGCAACCCATGTCTCCTCCTCTAAAGAACACAAGTAATGAATAAGTTATCCTCCTTATAAATTAAAGATGGAATTAAAATTGATCCACATTTATATCATGATTAAAATCTTTATTGAAAATATGTTGAAATCACTCATCCTTAAAAGCATGAATCAGATCAAGAAACTTAATATAAATGCCATTCATATTAGAAATTTTATGAGTATGAAGAGCAAAATTTTTTTGATTAGCAATATTTTGAAAGAATTTAGTGTTCTTCTCACCTTCCACCAAGAACTTAGAAGAAGGCAATTGCCTAAGAAAGGTCTTTTCTTCTTGCTTAAGTTTGAACAACATCACCTTTGCTTCATCGAACAAAGTAAGATTCTTAAAAAGAGAATCATTGATATATATGTTCTTAGAAATAGCAACTTATTTTTTATTTTATAGTATATTTGAAAAAATATTCTTAAAAGCAATATTTTTCACTAGTTCAGCTTTTATTTTAGTCTTTTAAGGTTAAACCACAATCTACTTATATCACCGAAATTATCAACAAGAAATAATGGAGCATGCCAATTACTTTAAATAGATTGAAAAAAGGATTCATCAAGAAGCCTCATATTTTGAAATGTAAAAAAAGGTGGGTAGAAAACTTTTGTAGAGTAATACCTAAAAGAAAAAGTGATGCATATAAGGTTCTAGTGAAATGCTCTGTGTGAGTCATATGATAAGTTGCATTCCATAGATCATTAAAGAGAATACAATCAAGCCTTTGCCACATGGTTAATTTATTCAAGGGAAAAGTAATCTAAAAAAGCCAATATCATGTAAATTGCATTTTAATCATATTGTTAAATTTTTCCTTGGCATAGAAGTTTGGAGAATTACGCCCAAATCTTTTGACTGAATTAGAAATTGTATTAAAATAACCATTAACCATCCGAGGAGTATTAGTACAAGAAAAAAAATAAGATAATTACTTCCAAAGAATTTTCTCACTCAACCTTGAATAAGAAACATAAACGAAAAAGGCAGAACGTGAAAACAGGTGAAAATCAGTATGCATGTGAATAGTAAGAGGAAAATCAAAGAAAATGCCCAACATAACAAGCAAATTCCAAAAACAATCCAAATCTTATTGGAAAAATTAGCAAAAACCAAACCAAAACCATGCCTTTTACTAGTCGAATGTAAATTAGAAGGCAAAATTAAAAACTCTTTTAACACAATAATAGAAATTTCATGAATCCTATATAAATTTCTCACACTATCCCTAGAAATATTGCATCCACACCCGTGATTTTCCAAATGAAATCCTTAACAAGTAATATTATTTAAAGCATTTAAAGCTTTAGTAACCCGTGGGGTATAAGCAACAGGGTTCTTGTTATTTTTGTTTTTCTTCTTAGTAACCTTAGTAAACCTATCATCCATATTCTCAGTAACCTTATTATGGATAATGCCAATTAGTAGGTGATGACATAAAAACCTTAATTATATCTATATGGACCATTGTTTTTTGAGCCACAAAATAATTAGTAGATTTAGGAACAATCTCACCCTCCTCCATAGCATCCTCACGCATACTATAGGAAGTATCATTCCCCTTATCAGCCAACAATGCATCCTTAATAGAATTTAGGGTAGATTAAGAAATCAAAGAGGATTTCTAATTTAAACCACACTAAACTTGGGATTGAGGTTGATCACCAACATAACACCCCACATCCATAGCCATATCATCATCTGGGGAAGAATCATTCAACCCAACTAAATTAACACAATTAATCACACCAACATTAAATTTCCCACCCAATAAAATAACAACATAACTATTAAATATCATATCATCCATAGGTTCCATAATCTCATCAAGTTTATCTAAATCATTTACATCATTTATCATCTCCATTTCTTACCTGGAATTTTCAAAAGGTATAGTTTCCATGTCATCAGCCATGCACAGAAGCACACAAGCATTGGGAATCAAATGAGACAAAGAATCACCACCCTGTTCATTCTTCTCCCCATTCTACATATCCACCTCAACTTTCAAAGCCTTAGGATTCTTTTTTAGATGGGGATGAACATTAAAATATTTATTAATAGAATGGACATGGATTTTAGAATGGATATAGTAATCCAGAATATTCTTAGGTTTAACTTTATGTAATTCACTTGACATTACTGGACCAAGCCAAATCTTTTTTGGGTGCTTCTTTGTAATATCAAGTTCAACGAATATCCTTGCTATTGAAGGCCTTGACCTAGAGGCAGTAGCTTGGTCAGTTTGAAACAGTCTACCAAAGATCGAACAAAAATCATAAAGAACATGAGGATTAAAAAATGTAATCATAAATTTGGGAAACCAAGACAACTTAGTATAATAGTTGATTCTTCCTGAATATCAAAGAAAGGAGTGTATTTTAACAATATCATTTGATAGTCATTATATAGTAGAATTTCCAAAAAATAATATGACTATAATCTAAATAATTTGAGAGTTGAATCCCAACATTCCTAGCATCTAATAGACCAACAAAAAAACCTCACAAAAATTTCAATTTACCCAAAAATAATTGGATCTAATCAAGATTAGGTTTACTAATGGTAAATATTCAACCAAACTAAATTGAAAGGGAGATCCTAACTTTACAACAACCTCTTCAAAAATCAAAATTGTTGGGAAACCTTTAACAAATGATGGCACAAAAGAGAAAGCCTATTATTTTAAAGAAAAGGCACCCAAAATGACATCATGAAAAGTATTAGAGTTGGAGGAATTATCATACCCATTTAGACCAAAGAAGCTAGTTTTCCTAGCAATCGACCATTAGGAGGAACTCCCAAGGGTTAGGTGTAGAGGATGCTAGAATAGATGCTATTAACAAAGAACAGAAATAACTAAGGACAAAAGCCCTTATAATACAAATCAAGATAAACCAAACAAACAAGCTCCACAGTAACACCAAAGGTGAGATGATCACACCGTTAGCTATAAGAGAAACTATAAGCACAAAAGTGCAAGAAGAGAGAGAAGGTGTGAATTAGAAAAATTAATCTTTGGTTAAGTCTAACCTAAAAAGGTTATTTAGGTACTTTTAGGGTTTTTAAGGTTTCTTGATTAAACTTGGTTAACTAAAATTTGATCAGAGTTTAAATGAGTTAAAATAGTTTAGAAATAGGCTTTGAGTTATTTGAGAAAATCCCACCTTGAGTGCATGGGTTGAAATTATATAAATGTTAGGTTTTAACCTATGCATGACCATGCACTGACTTGGAATGTTTTTTAGACTACTTAATACTCATGGGAATTTATCAAGGAAATATTTAAGACATTCTTGTCTAATTAAGGATACATCATTAGGTTTTCCCATATATTTAATATGGTCTTTATCTATAATAGGGTGGGAGTACCTACGAAGTAATTTTGAAAATTGATAGGGATTTAGACATTCAAAAATGTGTTTAATAAGGATCCACCTGATGGTGGAATTCTTAAGGTTTATTATAATTTCTTAACTCATCAAGGGAAGCTAGGTTCAAAATTGATTAATTATGATGGTTTGGTTCTTTCATAAAGAGATTATGGAGGCTTTAATCAAAGCTTTAGTTAATTAACAATTATTTGTTATGGTGTAACCTGATCTGGGCTTATATTATAATGTGGATCTTGGGGTCACTTCCTCTAATGATGATCAACTATTAGGAACCCATGATTTTAATCATCCACTTTATATCTCTATGAATGCGAGAAATTTCATATTATCTAATGTAATTGTTGTTCTTATTAAATTAATCATGATCTATATTCATAAAACTCTTACCTACTTGAAGGTAAGAACCCATGAGCTCTTGTTTGACAATAAGATGTTGATGGGTCTCAATGAGAAAGGTGAGAGGGATTAGGATTTAGACATACTATTTTTGGGGGATGAAAATCTTAGGATGTAAGAAAAATTTCACATTATTGACTTAGATACTTCCATAAATACTTGTCTTAGTTAACCCTAGCTACTTGAATATAGGATGCATCCTTGCTCCCTCTATCAGTACATCAAATATTTTTGGGATGGCATTAAAAACTATATTGAGGCTAACTTGCAACCATTCTTAATTCATGATGTTGGAATTTTTTAGCATGTATATTACTACTTGCTTAAAAACCATTCAATATTTTTTGGAGAGTTTAAATTGGGCAAACTTTAAGAACATGTAATAGAAAAAGAAAAGAAAATGGAAAAGAAAATTATGAATGCTATCCCATATATGTAAGAGATTTAATTAAAAAAGTTGTAATGACATCTTTTTTGACTTATGGCAAAACCCAACAATTTGAAAATTTGTCGAACACAAAATATTTAAAAATAAAAATAAAAATAGGAATTTGTTCATCTAGTAAATGATGATGAATATAATTTATCCATCTATAAAAATATGGAATTTGTTAGTCTTCTTACATACTCTATTAATTCTTTCATGGAAGTCAACATTAGAGTTTAATGATTTTTGCTTTAGTAGATCTAAAACGCAATATATGAAGTGTAATTTTAGCAACAATAGACCTAGTGAGGGGATTGTGACTTTAGGTGATCAAGTTATTAATAAGAGTTCATATTTTAGATATCTTGGATCTATTATTCAGAGTGCTGGTGAAATAGATGGGGATATTATTAGCATAATTTAAGTTGGATGGTTGAAGTGGAGGAAATATCGAGCTCATTGTGTGATAGAAAAGTTCCCGTCAAACTTAAGGGAAATTCTATAAGATTGTGGTGAGACCAATAATTATTTATTGTGTCAAATGTTGGCCACTAAAAGAGTAGCATAATACTAAGGTACGTGTTGCAGAGATGAGGATGCTTAGTGGATGATTGGCTTTACCCTTAGAGATAGGAAATAAAATGAGCATATATATGAAATGGTTGGAGTAGCTTCAGTGGAAAATTAGATTAGAGAGAGTTACCTTAGATGGTTTGGTCACATTAAACGAAGGCCTTCTGATGACCTAGTTAGGAAAGTTGAGGTATTGGATTTGACTTATGTTAAGAAAGATAGATGTAGACCTAAAAAGACTTGGTTATAAAATATTATAAAGGATCATTTTTTTATTAGATTTAAATATGAATTTAACTTTTAACCTGAAAAAGGAAAAAAAAAAGATTCATGTAGACAACCCCATAAAGTGGGATAAAGACTTGTTGTTGTTGTTGTTAATTATTTTAATAGGATTTGTTCATAAACTTATGATAATTTAGATTAATTTCAAATTAGGGATGAGCATCCTAAATTTGAAGAGGAAATTAAATCAACAATTAGTAAATTGAAATAAATCACCTTTGGTAGAAAAAAGAATTCTAATCTAACTTTCATAAGTTTTTATTTAATGAAGATGAATTGAATGACTTGGTTCTGTTGGTTTCACAATATTGTTAACTACATTTTTTGAATAGATCTAAAATCCCTTCATATTTTCATGCTTAGTGCTTAGATACTCCTAACTTAGTGTGGATCTAGGCTATAGGAACTATAAAGAGAAACATAAGGATTTAGTATTAACTAGACCTTAGTGTTGACCTCATTATTTGAGATTAATTTCCCCGGATTCGACTCTAGCATCTAGGTCTTCCTAACCTAGAATAGACATCACCTGCAGGATTCCTCTTAGGTGGATGCCCACTGACGTAGCATTGAGTCGAGCCTATCACCCAATTTAAATCAAAATCAATTCAATCTGAATTTTATTAAACTCAACTTAACTCATATCAAATCGACTCTTTTAAATAAGAATTCGCTGCATCAATTGAAATGAAATCAGATAAAATTAAGTCGAGCAGAATTCGATTTCAATAGCCCGGATTAGCCCGATTTGACTCGTCGCGAGTGAATGACATTAGTTAAGTCAAATAAATAAATGTAAATTAATTTAATTTAATTTTTTAAACTAATTTTATTTAGTTATTTTATTAAAATAAATTACATATATTTTAAAATAAAATGTCAATTTTTTTTTTATATAATTAAAACATCCTAATAATCACCTCTTATTTTAAAATTTAAATCTAAAGTTAATTTAAACTATAAACCTAAATTGCAGTTAAGTTAAATCCAGTCCAATTCCATAATCCCTCTCTTTCAATTTCACACAAACCGCTCCCTCTCCCACTCTCTTTCACGCAGCAGTTCGCACGAGGACTATTCTCTCAATAATTCGCAAACTGTCACCCCATCTCCCTATCTTTCGCATGACCGAACATCCCTCCCTGCAGTTCACAAACTGAACCCACGATCCTCTCAGTTTGGAAAATTCCCAAGGAAGAACTGAACTCTCCCTCAATTTTTTTCCCTGTTCGTGAGAAGCCCTCTCTCTCCGCCTCTCTCATTCAGGCATAACTTCCTCCTCCCAGCCGTTCGCAAGCCCCAGCTTCGGAAATCCTTAAGGCTCTGTCTCCCTAACTCTTAATTAAACCTTAATTAACACAATAACTATTAAAAATACAAACTTAAAACATAAACCTAAAATTAACTTTAACTAATTTCTTAATTAATCTCTAATCAATCTCTTAATCAATTTCTAATTAACTTAAGATTTAAAAGATTTAGATTAAATTAGGAGAGTAAATTTAAACTAAAATTCATTAAGTTAATATATATATATATATATCTTTTAAAAATCTAAATATACTAATTCACGTAAGCCCAAATTAAACCTTAAGTTAATTTCTCAAAATCAATCAACACATCCCTTAATACACAACAACCACTCCAAAGAAGAAGTTTATTGGATGGACTACTCCGGGCTGCGGGGCTAAGTGTCCTAAGGAGGCCTGATTCCTCGAGCCTGGTAGCACAACGCCACGAATGAATTCAATGGAGTGTTAAAACATTAAAACTAATTGATTATTAATGATTTAGACCAAATAAAATTCTTAATATAATTATATCAACTTGGTTTTTAGGATGGACTACTCCGGGCTGCGGGGCTAAGTGTCCTAAGGAAGCCTGGTTCCTCGAGCCTGGTGGCACAACGCCACGAACCAGTTGATGGAAAATTTAATTAATTTAATCCTTTAATTGATTATAAAATATTTAATTTATTTCATTTTTACTTTGTTAATTTACAACCAATTAAAATAAAATCAACTAAACACAAAAATAAAATTCTTAAAATAAATCTTAAGTCAGTAATATTTAAACTTAAACTAAAAATTTTCTTTGACCTTTCAACAAAGTAAATTCAATCAACTAGAAAACTTTAAACAATAACTGATATATGACATATCCAAGTCACACAGCCTACTACACACACTTAGACTTATTTGCTAGGACAACCGACTCTAGTTTTAGGCTAGGCCGGTGTTTACTTTCTTACTACATTGTGACGGGCTTTTTCTATTTTCACTGCATGTTGGTTGTAAAATTGTTGGTGTGTTTGTTTACTTACTTTTACTGCACTCTGTGATGTGATCTAGTTGACGATTAGATTACCCGTAGGTTAGGAGCGATCAGGTTGTTAATAAAATTTTCTGCAGGTGGCCACACTCTTGCAGGACAGTAAAAAGGGGGCTAATTGATTAATAAATTTATAAATGCTACAGGTGCTTCAGCTGCTTAGCCCCCAAATAAGAAGGAGTGTGGCCAAGTGTGGCTAATTGATTCAATTTAAATGCATATATATAACTGTTTGGGATGATTTTTGCTTATGATAACCCTGCAGGTGGTCTAGATTTTCTTTCTTTTTCTATGAAATGTAATGTAATGTAAATGTGTTTATAAATTGTGAAAGTGATTTTGAAAGTGGAATATCACATCCAATTTTGGAATCCAAAGAAAGGAGAATATACCTTAAACGATTATTCTCTTTTATTTGGAAAGCCAAATTAGGATGATTCAATATCCAAATAGAAAAGAAAATACCCTACTTAGGGATGAGTTTCTTTTCATTTATATATCCAGAACCTGGCGGACCCGAGAAGCTCGTAGAAGAAGAAAAGACAGAACAAGAAGATTGAAGAAAGAAGACGAAGAAATAAAGATTCAAGGAACAATATATCCCAGTTCAAACTCACTTGCGTCATTCTTAGGATTAGAATCCGGGTTTGTTGTTAGTGGTGCCCGGCCACTTTACTTTTTTTGCAAATTTTGGGTGTAATATGGACATTGGACATTGGATATTATAATTTTGGATTATTTAATTTGTTTTTTTACATTGTTTGTGCAGTAGCTTTTTTTAGGGCCCTTGCATGTCGTATTTTGTTTTAGCCTGGATTCGAATCGGAGAGATTTTTTTCGTAAGGGTACGCTTAAAATTCTTATACTTGTAATTTTAAATAAAAAATTTTACGCTCACATAGTAACTCTAACTATCTAAGAAGTAAGCTCGGGACCGCCGAGAGTCAGCATAAGCATATTGTTACTTTCTCTTCCTTGTTAGGCACCTCCCCGCCTGCAGGTTCTGGCAGACCACTTGACCTATGAGGGTGCAGTTCTGTCAAGGGGAAGTTGTGCAATCTCTAGGGAAAAACCTATTTTATAAGCCTAATTTTAAAACTGCTTCATATTCATTTTATGCATTTGAGTCAATTAGCATGCATTGCATTAGATACAAATTAAAAAGAGTCTAAAATATTAATAGCATTTCTAGACATTTTTCACCCTATATTAGTTGGGGGGCCAATTAGGGTCTGTCTTAGATGTCGGCCCCCAATTCATTAAAACCTAAAAAACATCCCTTCCCATCTTTCAAAAGAAACTAAACACATGGTTTTAAAGCGCCTAGGTGGTTAGCTGGCTCCCTAATCCAGGCCGGGGTAAGTCCAGATTTGCACTTCATTAGTTAGGTTCGGGTCGCTACTTTGTTGTACCCAAATTAGATTTAAGTTCTGAGACAGATTCTTTTTAGATCTTAAGTCCTCACCCTTCGGGAATATAAATCCCAAATTTCTAATAAAATGTTAACTTAAATATAATTTTTTTTTCTAAAATGTAAAGCCCAACATAGGATAGATTGAGGTTGTCTCTGTGCTTCTCAGAATCTGACACCTCCTACTTTTCATCCTTTGACTCACTAATAAATGTTCAACATTGAGCTTTTACCTTGGAAAATTCCTACTTCTATTCCTTTTCTTTTACTTTGTAGTCAAAGGGTATGAAATCACTACTTTAATCGAGATTTTTCTTAGGAGCAATCCACCTAAGATGTAATTAACTATAGGAGCTTGCTCCTATAGGGATTTGAGAACCTCAGACTAAAATAAACCTTATTTTATTCCTATAAAATAAGAGAAGAATCTTTGGGAGCGTAGATATTTTTAAAACCTCATTTCTAATTTTGAATAAACTTGTAAAAATGTTATTATTATCTTTTCAGATAATATAATATTATACTTGTTATATTCAACTTTAGAAATGATGAATTTTATAAAACTCATTCTCGCTTTTGGATATCTTGAAGAATGTTATGTTCGTCTTTTAAGATGATATAATATTCTTCTTGTCATATCTAAATAAAAGAATGAATAACTTTTTTTTCAAAAATCATATTTCTATCTTTAAACATATTCTATAGAATTTCATGTTCATCTTTTGAGATGATATGTTATTCTTTGAACTATGTTTGATTATAGAAATATCAATTTTCAAAACCCTATTCTGATAGTGAATCCATTGTAGAATATTGTGTCAGTCTCTCGAGATTGTACTTATTTCTTAATGTAGTATTCGATTACAAAATAGGAGAAAATCAAAATCTGCGTGGTGATACACAAAATTTTCCCACCAAGATTTTTCTGGCGACTCTGCTGGGGATCAATCCTCTCTCCATCTTTAGCAGTGCTTTATACCCTTTAATCGGTAGTATACTTGTGCTTGTCATAGGTTGTAACTACCTTTCTTCCGTCGGTTCTTTTATTCATTTCATTCTTGAATAATTTGGCCGGTATCTAAAAAATTTTAGAGGTCTTATTTTGGACCCCGTTAGAAAACTGATGGGAAGCTCCTTTATACGACCTTTTTATAAAGAAATTTCCTGTGCTAATTTGAATGTTGCAGTTACATTTTTCTTGTAGCTTGATGTTTGACTTAGCACTGGGTCCAAAATCCCTTTGCCCAATCTTTAGTAATATGTATAGTTACTTCTTTTAGTAACTTAATGTATTATTTGGATTGGGTCCAAATAACTTTAAGTCTTCAAAAATTTTAAACTTATGTGTCCTAGCTAACAAATTGCAGTTATATATTTTTTATAACTCAACACATAGGACAAATCTCAAGAAAATTTGAGCTTTTAAATCAATGTTTTCTCCTTATCTAAACAAACATATTACAATTATATATTTTTATAGCTTAATATGTTTGGTAAGACAGGGTCCAAAAGCTCAAACCTTCAAATCAAAATTTTCTGCTTGTCCTAATAATATATTGTAGTAACATGTCCTTTGTACCTTGATATGTTTGCTAGGACAGGGTCCATAATCTGATTTATGCAAGATTTTCAAGATTAAAGTCAATTTATATTGAGAAAAGTTTGAAGGTTCAAATACAAGTCAAGCTTATAAAAATAATTTTGCTAGAAAAAATAGCAGGTTGATTTCTTTTAAAAAAAAAATTTACCTCTATCTTCCTTAAATTGTAATTAAAACTTCATTGTGGTTGACTCCTCTAAACACTTAAAGAATAAGACATATGGTTATCAATGCTAAAATAAAAATTGTGCTCCCTCCCTCCTTCCACTTGAGTGGATTAACGCTTTAGATGAAGATATATTTAATCTTATTTCCTTTTGGAACCTTAAAGCATAAAAGTTTAGCTAATTTTGCTAAGTTCCTAGCAATTGCTGAATTAAATTCAAAAATATTTTCAAATCTCATATTCAACCATATTATGATTTTTCTAATCTTATGAATGAATAATTATTGGTTGATATATTGAAGTTTAAAAATATTTTGAATTCCCTAATCTTTAAGCCTTCTTTTAGGTTAGAATTTAAGATGCTTTTAAGTCCTATTTCTTAAGGGTACTACATGGATACGATGATTTGTCCTCTACTATGTGGTTTAACTCTGATAGAAAATGGATCTTAAGGCATGCGATAAAGATAAATGACCTAATCAATTATATAAATGCCTTCGTTTACCGTCTAAAGTTTTCTCTTATGGTAATATTTTCAAATCAAATTTTAGCTAAGTTTAGTCTTGGCTTTATTACTCCATTTGAGAAAACTCATGAGCAGTTCTTATTAAAGATTGATCATCTTAAATTTTTGTTTGGTCAGAAACTTAGGACGATTCAAGGTTCTTTATTATGGTTAATCCATGATATGGTTAATATTCCCTCTATCATGTGATTTTCCATTAAAATAAATTGACATTTCTTGAATTGATACTAAGTAAGTCGACTTCATAACATCTTTAATGGTTTCCTTCTTCAGTTGTGATAAAAAAATTATCATATTTGGTTTCACCCATTATGATAACTATAAATAACTTCTTTTAAATTAAGATTTATGTCAAATTAAAATTGGAGGTGGTGGAAGTTTTATTCATCTTTTTATCGTTATATATCCCATAAGCATCTTGTGAGTTGATGAATTTATTTTATAATTATCTCAACTAAGTTGTCTATTCATACTATAGGATCGGGTCCAATTTGTAAATCAATCTTCCTTGTATAAGAGTGTTAATTTTTTTTACTCTTATACTTGTAAGATAATTTTACAACTAAAATAATAATTACAATATTTAAGTAAAGGAAGCATCTTAAAAAAAAAAAGCAAAAAAAAAAAAAAAAAAAAAGTGGCTTCCCTTTCTAAATCTTGAATATGATAGGACCTATTCATCCTTTAGTATTTTTAACATTTGACTTTGAGAATTCAAAATTTTGGTTCATCATCAAGCATTGATGTTCTATTATATGTAAAATACATATACCATCTGAAAGATTTGGAAAAATTGAATTTTTATCTCCAATTTAATTTCGTTGGATCTTAGTTTAAAAAGAAGAAAAAGATGAAGAAGGAAACCCCAGTTTTGCTTGTAGGGAGCTTTGATATGGGTTAACAAAATCTAAATCTTGAGACCTCTCTAGTTGGAAACTTGAGTAGGTTTGTTCATATCTTTAAATCATAAAGAAAAATTACATAGATGATCAATCTAACTAGAATTATAATGGTGCTGGTTGTGCATTATTGGGTTTCACATATCTAACCTAATTGAGATTCATAAACAAACCATTATCCAAATCTTTAAATCTTTTTTGGACATCTTCCAATTTGAATGAGATTCTAGATAAGATCCTGATTCTGGATGATCTATAGTGATATTTATAGATATAAAAATCACTTTAGATTTAAAATTTTGAAACTAAACTAAGGAACATCCCTTAGTTGGTTCTGAGATGATTGTCTAATGTTCTCATTCACTATTGAATAACTATAACTACCAAATTTAAATCTATTATTGACTGAACTAGGATGTTAGAACATGAGGGTTTCTATCCTTAGTGATGTCGATAATACCTTTGTTTGAATATTTGTCAAACTTCAAGACAAAATAAAGCTACATTTTGACTAAGTCCATAATTGACTAATCTTAGATGTTAGAATTGGAGGGATTTTATTCCTGATAAAGTCTATGATATCTTCATCAAATACATATAAAATTCAATTTAAGTTATATCTTCACCTTATCATAAAACTAGAATTGGATGTTAGAGTCTAAACAACTCTATCCCCATTAAAGAATCTTTTTATAGCATTGAAATTCAAAATCTTTGAAACTACATTTTTCTTTAAAGAAAATTGTTAAGTTTTGGATATTTTGATTAAACTCATGTTGGTCATATTCAAACTATTTAATTTAGAGGGAGTCAACCTATTCTTCATTGAGTTTTTGAATCTTTTCCCATGTCTTTTTCATTGGGTTAAGATGATTAAAACTTAAGCGATCACAATTAAATTTTATAAGAAAATTATCAAATGAAAAATAAATCTTTCACTTTTTGATGAAAATCAAATTTTTCTCAATCATTGTGAGTATTTGATATTCCTTAGTGTTTCCACTATAAAGGATGCTCAAATATACTCATTATTCTATAACAACTCATGCAAAAGTTAAAATTTTCTAAAGGAAATTTTATCATGTTGAATTTAGTTCTCTTAGAACATGTAAACGAAGACTCTAGAAAATTTATATTATTTTCTTCGAGTTAATCGAATCAAATTCAATCATAGAATCAATCTTTAAACAAAATCTTGCATTTCTCCTTTGGTGGTCGAGATGCTTTATTAAGTCTTTACTTATCAAAGATGATCAAACTACACCCCTTTTGTTTTCCTCACATATGATGATCTGATATAAAAACATATTCCCTAGCGGATTATTTATAAGTTATAAAGATCATTTATAATGAAGGATAAAACAAAATTTTAATCAAAAGATTTTCAAGTCTATGAATCGTCAAAATGTTTTTTTTTCCTTCTAGAAATGACATATATAAAAGCTTATGATCTCTAGTAGAACATTTGCAAGTTGTCAATGTCATTTGTGGTTGAGGGAAAAGATTCAAAGCTTTAAAGAAATCAACTTTACTTTAAAAATTCACCAACCTAAAATTCGTCTTTAGGTCTAAGTCCGCTTTTGCGGCATCCTACTGACTTTCTGGCTTAAGTCCGCTCTTACGGCAGCCAATCCAGATTAAATTTGTCTTTAGGTCTAAGTCTGCTTTTACGGCATCCTACTGACTTTCTGGCTTAAGTCAGCTCTTACAGCAGCAAAACCTCTTAAATCCGTCTTTAGGTCTAAGTCCGCTTTTACGACAACCTATTGACTTTCTGGCTTAAGTACGCTCTTACGACAGCCAATCCTGATTAAATCAGTCTTTATGTCTAAGTCCGCTTTATGGCATCTTATCGACTTCTGGCTTATGTCCGCTTTTATGGCAGCCAAACCTGATTAAATCCATCTTTAGGTCTAAGTCCGCTTTTACGGCATCCTACTGACTTTCTATTTTAAGTCCGCTCTTACGGCAGCCAATACTGATTAAATCTGTCTTTAGGTCTAAGTCCTCTTTTACGGCATCCTACTGACTTTCTGGCTTAAGTTTGCTCTTACGGCAGCCATCCTGTTTAAATCTCTCTTTAGGTATAAGTCCGCTTTTACGGCATCCTATTGACATATGTGAAGTTAGGAGTAAGCATCCCTAGTGGCATCCTAATCTTCGTCCCGAGGAGAAGTATAAGCATCCCTAGCAGCATCTTCTCTTCATCTAAATTTTAAAATCTTAAATCCATCTTTAGGTTTAAGCCCGCTCTTACGGCATCCTATTGATTTCTAGCTTTTATCAAAATCAAAACTGAAACTCTCCATTCCTTCCTAACTACATTCAAATCACTATATTCAACTTTGTCATATGACGACTTTACCAAATGATACTAATTTCATTAGTTATTATTTGCTGAAGCCATCAATGCCAACATCAACTTCAAATCCACTGAATCAACTCAAAACTCTATCAACTTTTCATTCTAATTTTCAATCAAAATTCAAAATTTGTTCAATTCATAAACTCAAATCTTCAACTTCAACTCTGGGTCTAGTTGATCGTTTCGATCAACACCAATACGCACAATAAACTTTGGCAAGTTTACATGCCTATTGGGAGTCCATTTGTTGACCTCATTATTTGAGATTAATTTCCCCAGATTCGACTCTAGCATCTAGGTCTTCCTAACCTAGAATAGACGTCACCTGCAGGATTCCTTTTAGGTGGACGCCCACTGACGTAGCATCGACTCGAGCCTATCACCCAATTTGAATCAAAATCAATTCAATCTGAATTTTATTAAACTCAACTCAACTCATATCAAATCGATTATTTTAAATCAGAATTCGCTGCATCAATCGAAACGAAATCAGATAAAATTAAGTCAAGCCGAATTCAATTTCAAAAGCCCCGATTAGCCCGATTTGACTCGTCGCTAGCGAATGACATTAGTTAAGTTAAATAAATAAATGTAAATTAATTTAATTTAAAATTTTTTTAACTAATTTTATTTAGTTATTTTATTAAAATAAAATGTCAATTTTTTTTATATAATTAAAACATCCTAATAATCACCTCTTATTTTAAAATTTAAATCTAAAGTTAATTTAAACTATAAACCTAAATTGCAGTTAAGTTAAATCCGGTCCAATTCCATAATCCCTATCTTTTAATTTAACACAAACCGCTCCCTCTCCCACTCTCTTTCACGCAGCAGTTCGCACGAGGACTATTCTCTCAGCAATTTGCAAACTGTCACCCCATCTCCCTATCTTTCGCATGACCGAACATCCCTCCCTACAGTTCGCAAACTGAACCCACGATCCTCTCAGTTCGGAAAATTCCCAAGGAAGAACCGAACTCTCCTTCAATTTTTTTTCCCTGTTCGTGAGAAGCCCTCTCTCTCCGCCTCTCTCATTCAGGTAAAACTTCCTCCTCCCAGCCGTTCGCAAGCCCCAGTTCGGAAATCCTTAAGGCTCTGTCTCCCTACTCAGTCGCTCTCTGGATTGGCAATAACCGAATACCTAGAACAAAAATCCAAGGCTCAGTCCCCCTCTTCCGTTCGCCAGGAACCAACCCCCAACTCTCTGAGCAGTTCCAAAATCTCCAAGGAAGAAACGAAACCCCAGCATTCGTGTGAGAAGCCATCTCTCTGCAGTTCGCACAATCCCCAACCCGCACGATCTCTCTCTCAATTTTGGAAAATCCCTTCCAAGCCCGTCGCCTCTCTATTCGCATGAACCGAGCGCTCCCAGCCCAAACAGCCGAGGCCTTTGCTTTCTCTGCCCTAGCCGACACCGATAATTTTCTTAATCTTGGGTAAATCTCTTCTACATCTTCATCTATATTCTTCTTTGTTGATTAGGGAAGATTTTGTATATCTTAAGTTTTATAGAACAAAAGAAGAAAGAATAAGTGCTGAAATGTTTGATATAGTTCTTTGCTCTAAATGTATAGCTTGTTGTTCAAGATATGCATAAGATACTACATTGTTTTTTTTTTTTTTGTTCAGTAAGTGTTATATGCATATTTCTTCAATAAATGAATAATTTATGATAGAGTGTTGATTTCGTTTTAAAATACCTTGTTTCATGAGTAGATTCAATGATTTGGGCTACATATTTGACTTATAATCTCATTTGCTTTATATATCATTCATGAGTAATTGTAGTTCCAATAGAATTTTTTCTTTTTAAATTTTGAAAAGTTTTGTGTTTAAAGGTGGGATTTATCTGAATTTTGGAAAAAAGTGGAAGAGTTGTCTAGAAGGTTGTTTGTGATGGAGTAATAATGGGGAGTAGTAGATTGTAAATGAGAAGTGTCATTAAAAGACAAAATAGTGGCTAAAATGAGAAGAAGACTGAAAATATGTATATGAATTAAAGGTGGCTTATTGGGAATAAAAAGGTAGAAATTGTTTTAAGAGATGAGATATTTTGGAAAGTGTGCTTTAGAAAATATTGGATTTTGAAAGATTGAGATTCATAAAAGTTGAAGAGTAGAACTTGTGCGAGTTTTGAAGGTGAAAAGTGTATATGTACATTTAGCCGATCTTGATTATGGGAGTAAGATGTGTGCATAATTATGTTTTATTTTATGCATATATGTTTTCTTCTCATATTTTGAGAAAAGAAAGGGGTTGGAGAAAAGAATTTGTTTTGATTTGTTTAAGGGGTGCATAAAGGATGAAAGGCGAAAATGTATATTGGAGAGGTTTTGTATAGGAAAGGTGAAAAACAAGTGATTTTTATTTTTAAAAAATATTTTAAAGGGTCAATAAGTGTGTGCGTATGAATGTTTGGGAAACGAGATATTTTGAAAAGTGTGTGTTTTGTGAAAAGTAAGAGTGTATTGAAAAGAAAGTTTTTTTTTGAGAAGTGTATCAAAAGGAGAAAGTTTATGCTAGAAAGGTTTTGTGTGAAGACTGAGGAAATTAAAGTGTTTGATTTGGTAAAGAGAAGTGATTTGCATTCATGTATAAAAGTGAGACTTTTGTGAATTTTGAAAAGAGAGATAAAGAGTAGTTTGTGTTAAAGAGTGAATTAGTTGGAATTTATTAGAAAGTTAAAGTGTTGAATGGTTCCAAAAGTGCAATCAACTGAACCGATGTTCAAGCCCGAAAAAAAGTACGTCTTTTATTTTTAGTAAAATTTCAATTATTTTATTGTTTACTATTAAACATGCTCTAATCCCTGTTTCCCTGTTTTCTTTTCTTTATTGGCATAAACTGCGAGGAACGGTACCGGTCGAGGGAACAAAAGGACAAGGAGCTAATGACGTCAGTCGCCTCTATCCAGCCGGGTAGAGTTGCTACGGGCGGAACCACCGGGTCGTAGCCCCCGGTAACTGTGAGTATTCTAAAACTTAGGAAACCTTTAGGGGCCCCTTGATGAGGTTTGTGCGAACCCCACCCTTTTAGGTCCTTGTAGTAACTTCAATTTTATTAGGTTTACTTTTATTTTATTTTAGATCCTCAAATTCCTTATACACACGCGCAAAGTCCTAAGGGTTAGTAATAACAAATTTTTCACCCATATAATATTAGTGACATTTAAGGACAATAATTAAGGACTGAGTCTTAGAAAACCTAGACTTAGGATGCATGCACATTATAGGATAGAAACATATAACATAGAAAATTTAGTGACACGTTTTCCTAAGTTTCATGTTTCTTAATCTGTTAATAAGCAACCAATCAAATTAACCTTAATTCAATATTTTAAAAAATATTAAAAATCCTAACTCATAATTAAACCTTAATTAACATAATAACTATTAAAAATACAAACTTAAAACATAAACCTAAAATCAACTTTAACAAATTTCTTAATTAATCTCTAATGAATCTCTTAATCAATTTCTAATTAACTTAAGATTTAAAAGATTTAGACTAAATTAGGAGAGTAAATTTAAACTAAAATTCATTAAGTTAATATATATATATATATATATATATATATATATATATATATATATATATATATATATATATATATATATATATATATATATATATATATATATATATATATATATATATATATATATATATATATATATATATATATCTTTTAAAAATCTAAATATACTAATTCACCTAAGCCCAAATAAAACCTTAAGCTAATTTATCAAAATCAATCAACACATCCCTTAATACACAACAACCACTCCAAAGATGAAGTTTATTGGATGGACTACTCCGGGCTGCAGGGCTAAGTGTCCTAAGGAGGCCTGGTTCCTCGAGCCTGGTGCCACAAGGCCACGAATGAATTCAATGGAGTGTTAAAACATTAAAAATAATTGATTATTAATGATTTAAACCAAATAAAATTCTTAATATAATTATATCAACTTGGTTTTTAGGATGGACTACTCCGGGCTGCGGGGCTAAGTGTCTTAAGGAAGCCTGGTTCCTCGAGCCTGGTGGCACAACGCCACGAACCAGTTGATGGAAAATTTAATTAATGTAATCCTTTAATTGATTATAAAAAATTTAATTTATTTCATTTTTACTTTGTTAATTTACAACCAATTAAAATAAAATCAACTAAACACAAAAATAAAATTCTTAAAATAAATCTTAAGTCAGTAATATTTAAACTTAAACTAAAAAATTTCTTTGACCTTTCAACAAAGTAAATTCAATCAACTAGAATACTTCAAACAATAACTGATATATGACATATCCAAGTCACACAGCCTACTACACACACTTAGACTTGTTTGCTAGGACAACCGACTCTAGTTTTAGGCTAGGCCGGTGTTTACTTTCTTACTGCATTGTGACAGGCTTTTTCAATTTTCACTGCATGTTGGTTGTAAAATAATTGGTGTGTTTGTTTACTTACTTTTACTGCACTCTGTGATGTGATCTGGTTGACGATTAGATTACCCGTAGGTTAGGAGCGATCTAGTTGTTAATAAAATTTTCTGCAGGTGGCCACACTCTTGCAGGACAGTAAAAAGGGGGCTAATTAATTAATAAATTTTATAAATGCTATAGGTGCTTCAGCTGCTTAGCCCCCAAATAAGAAGGAGTGTGGCCAAGTGTGGCTAATTGATTCAATTTAAATGCATATATATAATTGTTTGGGATGATTTTTGCTTAGGATAACCCTGCAGGTGGTCTAGAATTTTTTTCTTTTTTTTTTAAGAAATGTAATGTAATGTAAATGTGTTTATAAATTGTGAAAGTGATTTTGAAAGTGGGATATCACATCCAATTTTGGAATCCAAAGAAAGGAGAATATACCTTAAAGGATTTTTCTCTTTTATTTGGAAAGCTAAATTAGAAAGATTCAATATCCAAATAGAAAAGAAAATACCCCTCTTAGGGATGAGTTTCTTTTCATTTGGATATCCAGAACCTGGCAGATCCGAGAAGCTCGTAGACGAAGAAATGAAATAACAAGAAGATTGAAGAAAGAAGACAAAGAAATAAAGATTCAAGGAACAGTATATCCCAGTTCAAAACTCGCTTGCGTCATTCTTAGGATTAGAATCCGGGTTTGTTGTTAGTGGTGCCCGGCCACTTTATTTTTTTTTCAAATTCTGGGTGTAATATGGACATTGGACATTGGATATTATAATTTTTTATTATTTATTTTGTTTGTTTACATTGTTTGTGCAGTAGCTTTTTTTAGGGCCCTTGCATGTCGTATTTTGTTTTAGCCTGGATTCGAATTGGAGAGATTTTTTTCATAAGGGTACGCTTAAAATTCTTCTACTTGTAATTTTAAATAAAAATTTTTAGGCTCACATAGTAACTCTAACGATCTAAGAAGTAAGCTCGGGATCACCGAGAGTCAGCATAAGCATATTGTTATTTTCTCTTCCTTGTTAGGCACCTCCCCGCCTGCGGGTTCTGGCAGACCACTTGACCTATGAGGGTGCAGTTATGTCAAGGGGAAGTTGTGCAATCTCTAGGGAAAAACCTATTTTCTAAGCCTAATTTTAAAACTGCTTCATATTCATTTTATGCATTCGAGCCAATTAGCATGCATTGCATTAGATACAAATTAAAAAGAGTCTAAAATATTAATAGCATTTCTAGACATTTTTCACCCTATATTAGTTGGGGGGCCAATTAGGGTCTGTCTTAGATGTCGGCCCCCAATTCATTAAAACCTAAACAACATCCCTACCCATCTTTCATAAGAGATTGAACACATGGTTTTAAGGCGCCTAGGTGGTTAGCTGACTCCCTAATTTAGGCCAGGGTAAGTCCAGATTTGCACTTGATTAGTTAGGTTCGGGTCGCTACTTGTTGTACCCAAATTAGATTTAAGTTCTGAGGCAGATTCTTTTTAGATCTTAAGTCCTCACCCTTCGGGAATATAAATCCAAATTTTTAATAAAATGTCAACTTAAATATAAAAATTTCTTCTAAAATGTAAAGCCCAACATAGAATAGATTGAGGTTGTCTCTGGGCTTCTCAGAATCCGACACCTACTTTTCATCCTTTGACTCACTAATAAATATTCAACATTGAGCTTTCACCTTGGAAAATTCCTACTTCTGTTCCTTGTCTTTTACTTTGTAGTCAAAGGGTATGAAATCACTGCTTTAATCGAGAGTTTTCTTAGGAGCATTCCTCCTAAGATGTAATTAACTATAGGAGCTTGCTCTTATAGGGATTTGAGAACCTTAGACTAAAATAAACCTTATTTTATTCCTATAAAATAAGGAAAGAATCTTTGGGAATGTAGATATTTTTAAAACCTCATTTCGAATTTTGAATAAACTTGTAAAAATGTTATTATTATCTTTTCAGATAATATAATATTATACTTGTTATATTCAACTTTAGAAATGATGAATTTTATAAAACTCATTCTCGCTTTTGGATATCTTGAAAAATGTTATGTTCATCTTTTAAGATGATATAATATTCTTCTTGCCATATCTAAATAAAAAAATGAATAACTTTTTTTCAAAAACTGTATTTCTATCTTTAAACATATTCTATAGAATTTCATGTTCATCTTTTGAGATGATATGTTACTCTTTGAACTATGTTTGATTATAGAAATATCAATTTTTAAAACCCTATTCTGATATTGAATCCATTGTAGAATATTGTGTCAGTCTCTCGAGATTATACTTTATTCTTAATGTAGTATTTGATTACAAAATAGGAGAAAATCAAAATCTGCGTGGTGATACACAATTTTTTCCCACCACTTAGTTACAAAGATATTCTTTTGACCACCTCCTAATAATAATGGGCAGTCTTTGTGATTATTCCATGCCCATGTCTAAGATCAAGTATAGATTAGAGCCTAATTGGTTCTTAATTATAACTTATGCCACACAAGGATGCACTTAGTCTACATAAGCCCAAACTCTTTAAACTAACCCTAGTCAACCTAAATATATTTCTAAAGTTGTTTGATCTATTTAAACCCTTGGCTAAATCATGGTTATACTAGTTTGAGCATGAAACCTTAAAATCCCTAAAACCCCTAAATGACTTTCTTAGGTTAGACACAACCTTAGACTTTAGGGTTGTAACCTAAAACCTCTAAAAAGTCAAATAAACTTGCGTAAACTCATTGGAGCCTATGTTATTTTTTCTAACTAGGGTTGACCAAGTCAACCATTGGTACCCTACTTGACCAATAAAGTATGCCCTTTGAATTAAACCTAAAATCCCACACACCATGGGACTAAAACCTTGTTATTAAGTGCTTATGAATCTAAGATACACCCTTGTAAACTAATACTTTGGGTAGAGTTGGTTCAACCAAATGTTGCTAATTAAAGTTAGCTAAAAAGGGTCAAGATCGGATTCAACATTCCAATGTTTGAAACAAGTTGACCCATATGACTTAGAGAATGCCTTAAATACTCCAAAAATAAGCCTTATGGCATGATATGGTTATGCTCATACATATGCATTTTTAAATGCTTACAAATAACAAGATTTTAAAAGGAGCTAGGTTCCTACTTTTTTTTCTTGAGCTTATTTCAAGTGAGAGCATCCATTTCCTTATAATTATAAGCCCTCTAGAGCCATTTGAGAGTGAGATTGAGTTAACTCCAATAAGGGTTTGATTAGTGAGAAGCCAAAGCCAAATTTAATGGTTTTAATAACCAGGTCTAAAGATGAATTCTTCTCTAAACCTTGACTAAAACATCCCAAGCCAAGCCCTAACTAATGGATTAGTACATAATTTATTATAAAGCTAGGCTCAATATATTATGATTTTAGGAAATTATGATGGAAACCTTTAATTCATGGTAATCTAACCATCTGATTAAGTGTTCCCATTATCTAGGTCCTACTAAATTGATTAGGAGGGGTTTTGTTAGGTGGAATTCTTAAATTTAATGATTATATGTTAATGGATAAAAAATAAAAGTAGTGGTAGAAAGATAAAATCAAGATTATCTGACCAATTTGATTTTAAAGGAAGATCTTAATCTTGTTGTATTAATTATCATGTAACGACCCATGTTTTAAAGGCTCTAAACCAAAGTCATTTGATCATAGATTGAACATCTAAGATGGATGACATGCTGGCACTGTGTCCCAGAGCATTTCATGTTACCAATCATGTGTCTTCAAGTTAAAATGTGCAGCCAACTTATCATTTGATTGTATAATAGTTTGATTTATTATTTTTTATTATAATAAATTATACAAATTTTTTATAATCATATTTTATCAGAAAGTGGACTAATGTTGTAAGTAAGCCCAACTATGAATTCAAGAAAATAGTGGCTATTAAAAAAATATTTACAAACATTAACTTTCACTACATTACTATTACATATTTATTTATAGAAATAACTAAAACATTTAATTTGGTACATTTATCATGTAAATATTGACTCAAATTTGATTTGAGACACCTCAAGGATGTGTATATCATCCTTGAGTTTCAAAAATCCATTTAAGCTCTCCACTTTTGTCAATTGAATTTGCAAAGTTAAAGATTTTTTTACTTGAACATTTAAAAACTCAACTTAGTGAATCAATAGAGGATCAAAAAAATAATTTCTCATGAATGTATATTTGTATGAGGGTTTTATAGTCTATGATTTAACCCCAAGCCTCTACATAGGTTGCCTTAGGTAAATCCCTTAAGGTTTAGGGTCAATCAAAATAGAAAATTTATAAAAAAATTTTGAGGCAATAAAATGGTCTAAAATATTTATAGGAAGTTTATAAGATCTTAAGGGGTGTGTGTTTTTAATTCAATAGGAATTTAAGCTTAGTTGGGCTTCCAATTCCAAACCATTTGAAAGCCCATTAAATACCATGAGAAACTAAAAAACATAAATAAATTAAAAAAAATAAAAGAAATATGATCCAAATTGTATGGTGCATTTAAGAAAATGTTTAGTAGGCAACAAAATCCCTCTGATTCCAATTCTCATGAATGGAGCAATGTGATGTTGCGGAAAAAGGCACTGTTATGCTTAATATATGAATAAAATGAATAGATGGCCAAACTGAAAAGCGTTGCAGTGGCCTAGGCCATATGGCATAGCGGCGCTAATTTTAAAAATTTATAAAATTGCTTTAGAAATTGTTACCTCTGCATTGTTTAACACATGTAAGCATGAAGAAGCTTATGTCAGGTAAACAATCATGGCACTATTAATGAAACAAAAATGAAAGTGTAATAGCATCGCAATGGCAGTTACTAGCACTGCACTCTTTTTTACGTCTATAAAGCATGCAACCATGAATATGAAATTATCCAATAAAATAAAACAAAAAAGAGATATAAATAGGTATATGTAATTAATTTAATAATAGAGTTAAAATTATAAAAAGTAAGATACCTCCCTAGAAGTGATGCCAAAAATATGATGGGAATTGTGGAGTGAATTTTTTAAATGTGTAAAAATCTAAAGCTGTATCACCACTAAATAATGCTAAGGTTTTCTTTGATATATAAACAAAATAATAAAATCCCACTTAATATACTCAAGTTTACATGGTGAATCAAATAATAATGTGATAGAGTATATTATTAAACCCATAAGGAAGCATGTTTACTTTTAACAAACTACTATTATTAACTATAATTGCAATA
Organism: Dendrobium huoshanense; assembly: GCA_016618105.1. Classification (NCBI taxonomy): domain Eukaryota; kingdom Viridiplantae; phylum Streptophyta; class Magnoliopsida; order Asparagales; family Orchidaceae; genus Dendrobium; species Dendrobium huoshanense. The sequence goes on along the minus strand of CM028357.1, from coordinate 13,770,509 downwards.
ATTATGTTACTGAAATAAATTTGATGTTATTTTCGAAATTCTTTCATTGAATTAAATACTAAAAATATTAAATATAATATTCAATTAAATTGTATTGGATTGATGAAATTAATTTTTTTTTTTTAATGAGACTCTTCATTGTAATATGATTTAGACCATAAGATCTCTATTGAGATTATAGGTGTGAAAGGATATATGCTGACCTCTTATAGTTATATTATCTCATTAAGAATGTAGAACACTTTTATACTATGTCTAGGCATTCAAACATCTTATTTCAATACAAGTTGTTATTGGATTCCTCTATTGAGGTAATACATCACACTACATTTTAACTACACATAAGTCCACTATGTGCATTAAATAAAGAGCATGATAATATTGAAAAATTATTTTAATAGGTATAGAGAATGATTCTTCATTAGTACTCAATATGCTTTTAACATCATCAATCCAAAAGAAGAGAATTATCAAGATATAAGATTAATAACAAGAAAACTCATTTTCATTAAACTAATGGAAGAATGAAAATATAAGAAAGTGATATCACCTAGAAGGATCAAATTATCTCCTCAACACCCCTTCTCCCTTAACTTCAAGAGTTTCTTTAAGAAATATAGGCTAAACATTACAAATAATTGTTTCTTGTACTTTTCTAGCCTCCCTTAGATTTTACTCTAAGAGGGAACTATAGAAGTACTATAAAAAGTATTAAACCTTACACAGGTGACCGAACTCTCATATAAAAATAATATTATAACTATTTATAAAAAAATTATAAAAAGAAATCTTTCACTACAGTGCTTGAGATAATGGCAACACGGTGCCCTTAAAGTGAACTAGTGCCTCTATGTTGATGCATTTACACCACCGCGATGCTCACTGATATGGATCAGTTAATTAGTGAACAATCACATATTTTCACTTGGAGAATGATGAATTGGAAGTTGCAACTATAATTTCACAGTTTTGTTCACGTTCTAGTGCTCTAGTGCTCAAGTAACAAAAATGCTACTGAGGTGTGAGAAATTGTGGCAGTATCGCATTTAAAAATAGATAATTTGGTGCTGCTAAACTAACTTTTTGATGCCTGATGCTAATAGTAATGTGGTGTTATCTGTGTTGCCACTGCAATGCTTGCAAATATAAAACTAGGCACAATAATATTAGAATTTAGGAGCCCTGGCAGTATTGAAGACAGCATAATAGCATGGTTTTGTTAGATGCCACAACACTATAGACTACCTAGAACTTCCTTAATATGTTTTATCTTAAACAAAAAATAAGTAAAATAGCACTTTTTTACTAAAAAAAATAATATATTTAAGAATATATAATTTACACTTAACAAGTAACTAAGCTTGTTGTGCAATACTCAAAGCACTACGAGAATTGGATGTAAATCATTTGACAGAACCACTATAAATTAGGTGTGCCTGTTCGTAACTTTTCTTATTGCAGTTTATTTTTCTTGCTCATTTATTTTCTTACAAAATTGCGATGCTTCCCTAGCAATGTGATATGAAAATATTTGATATTTGAATGAAATCAACTTGTACTTGGAAAAGAAATTAAAAAATATATAAATAGAAAATGTTTTTTATTTGTTTTTCTATAAAATTAAAGAGAACAAAAATATTTATTTTATTAATTGCTTCCACTTACTTTTGCGTAAATTGGTTTAAGTTTTTTAAAACAGTATTTTAAGAGAAAATTTTTCAAACAATAATTCTCTCAGGGAATTTATGTTTCTATTAGTTGCAATTTAAATTTATTTGTTTATTACATGCCAGAAGGGATTGTAATTTAATTATAATGTTTAAATGTTTTAATAAAATATTTTATTTTAAGGGTTTATGTTATTTTATTTTTAGTTATATGGAATCTAGGTGATTAATAACTTCTTGTTAGGTTTGAAGTTATGAATCATCAAATCATAAGGCTCATAATTATAATTCATTTATTTAACCCCAAAGGATCAAACAAGTTTGTTCCCCCTAGGAGAGAGTAAGTGCCATTTTCTTGTGATAGATAATGCCAAAATTTGAAATTTGCTTTTGATACTTTTTCATTTTTTCGTTAAAGAGGTGAAGGTTCATCGATCATTGCATTTCGATGATCAGACCACCTCACCTCTATTATCTTCCAAGCATCATATTGAAGGAAATCTAACTGGTGGTTTTAGAGGCAGAATCCCTTTCAATCATGGAAATAATCATAAGAATGAATTCAAATAGAGACTATTAGTTCTAAAAGAAGGCGGTCTTCTATCTGTTCTTGATTTTGTTCTGGTTAGAAGGAAAAGGAAAAAACAAAGTTTTATTTCTTCAAGATTTGAAGCACAATAAGGATGGTTTATCGACTGAAGATTTCCAATTGTCCTTTATGAAGATGACAATAATTGGATTTCAACCAAGAGCTAATGATTTGGAAGCTTCATCATAATTAGGTTTTAACTTGAAAGTTTATAGATATATTAATCATGTCATTTCAAGGAAAATTGTTGTGAAAATACTTCTTCTATCCAATTTAAGAAAATTCCTGTTGATCATAATGTTTCTCTGAAGAAGGTTACTTTTGAAAACAACATGGAAAATTTTTCTTATGTGTAATAAGCCTGGAGTTTCATTTAAGAAACATAATTTTATGAATGCTTGTGTAAAAACTAAACATATTATAGTTAATCATCTTGAAATAGATTATGAGATGATAGAAGATGAAAATGTTATTGAACTTAATGTAGGAAAGGAATATGCAAATTTCCAAATATTGAGAAACTCACTTGTAGTTGAAGTTCTTGGAAAAAAACATTCTTTTCTCTTTGTGTAGTATTGAATTAAGGAGTCAATGGGGTAAATGTGGCGGATTCCATCTAACCTCGCTAGGTTTATATTGGATTTTGTGTTCTTTCCAATCATCTGAAGCTATGGAAGATGTTATAAGTGGAGGACCCTAGTATGTTAGAGGACATATAATTGGAATTGATAAATGGACACCATAATTTTCTCCATTATCTATGAAAGGATTATCATCACCTGTTTTGATATCTTTGCCACATTTACCATTACAATGTTGGGATGAAGTAATTGTTACTAACATTACGTCAAAAGTAGGAGTTCGTTCATTACTAGATGGTAATATGTTTAAACGTGGGAAGAAGGGAATTTGCAAGCATTTGTGTCCGTATAAACTTGGATTCTAAGCTACCAGAAAGAGTCTTGATAGAAGGGTTGAGTGGTACATTTTTTCAAAAAATTGAGTATGAAAATTTTTTTTCCTTTTGTTTTAAATGTGGAAAGATTATACATAAAATTGAATTGTGTCCTGAAGTTCAGACTAGTTTTGGCCATAATATTATTTTGGATTCAGATGAAGCAATTCCTTATAAAGTGACTAATCATGTTGTTCTTAATAAGATGATGAACTTGAGTATGGTCCTTAGATTCATGTGAAGTTTAGGAAAAAAGAGAGGAAAAATCTTGTTGAATGATAATCCTCCAAAATTTGTTAGAAAAAAAGTTTTTTTAATTAGTGATATTCTTTTTTATAAAACAAATTATATATTACAACAATCAAAGAATAAAGTTTTAACTTATTCAACGATTCTAGTATTGCCATGGAAGACCATTTAGCATCTAGAGACAATTCTTCAAAAGTTACTGATGAAGCTATTAATTGTTCTAAGACAAATGAAGACCAAATTCTATATATGCATATAGATGTCTTGAAAAAAGTTATTGATACAATTCAGAATGTTAAATCTTTAACTACTCATTCAAAAAAAGTATGTTGCTAATAATGAAATAGATCTTGTTATAAATTCTTATTCTGTTATATGTTTATTATCATTAGCTTTATTACATGCTAATAAATTCAATATATTATCACATTGTATTGAGGAAGATGCTACTGTAGATGTTATTGAAGCTAGTATTGATGAGAAACATGAAAGTTGAAGCTGCTAGAGATTTAAAACCTTAAGCTAAGTCTACAACTGGTTCTGAAGCTGCTGTTAATTCGATGTATACATGAAGATTTTGTAAGTGCTAGTGCCATAAAACATGGATGATATTGGAAAAAATTTTACATATAGTTTTTCCATTTAAATTTTTAAACCTAAGATTAGTACAAAGACTTCCATGTTTTTTAAAAGTAATAAGGTGACAAGTTCTTTGAGCCTGGAACAATAATGCAATAAAGAATATAAATCCTTAGGACCTATTGAAGAGATCTCAAGGAAAAGAAAAGTTGATTTGAATACGTGTCATTGTGGTTGGGAGTTTTCTCCTTTAGATTCTTAATGTCTTCCGATGTATTTTGGTATTGTAGAGGAGCAAAAAAAAAAAGAGAGTCTTCTCTTTATCATAGAGAGATTATTAGTGATAAAAATATTTTTTTCTTGGGATAGTTGAAACCAAGTTATCCATTATTAATATGAGGGGGTTAATAGGATTATAAGTGAGCATGGGGATTTTTTTCATCATCCTGCTGCAGCTAATTCATTCTTCTTTTATGGAAAAAGGATGAGGTCTTGTTTAATATCTTAGAGAATTCTTCTCATTTGGTTCTTGGAGCTATTCAAATTCCTAATAAGAGTAGTTGGAATGTTGCTACTATTTATGGGAACAAGGACTTCCATGTGAGGTGAGGGTTATGGGCTAATCTTGAGAGGCTTTCTTCTTCTAGTATTCCTTCCATTATGGGAGGGGATTTTAATTTTATTCTTTCTAAAGAAGATAAGCGAGGGGGAATGAGATTTATTTTTTCTCAAAGCCCTTAGGAGATGTAGTTTTTTATGGCTAATAATGATTTTCATGATGTAGGTGTCATTGGCTCATGATTTATTTGGTGCAACAATAAGCTAGGATCTTCAAGAATCTAGAAAAGATTGGATAGATGTTTACTAAACTCAACAAAAATACAACATGGTCCATTATCTATGATTAGGCATCTTACAAGAGTTGTTTCTGATCATAGTTTATTAATTTTTAAAATATGTGACATACCTAATCCAAAAAAGAAGTTCATCAGATTTGAGGATGTATAAATGTTTTTCCTACAGCTCGAAACATTGTTTTTAAATCTTGGAGGAAATCAAATTTTGGTAATGATTTTATAATTCTTCGTGGAAAAATGAAGAGGTCTTTGAAAGCCCTTTATTTTTGAAACAAGAATAAGTTGAAGGACTTGAATGTTCTCAAAGAAGATTTAAATAAGGAAATCTTGGATCTACAATTAGAGAAAAGTTAGTTTGGTGAACTTAATACAAATAATCTGATGTTGCTCAGAAGTAAAGTCCATGAATTAAATGATACATTGTCTTGGTTAGGAACATGGTGGAACCAAATAACTAAGGCTATTTGGATTTACAAAAGAGATTCAAACTCTAAATTCTTTCATATTTATGCTTCAGTAGAAAGGAACGAAAATTGGATAAAACAAATTAAAGATGTTAATAGCTCTATTATGGAAGATCAAGAAAATATTGAAGCAATTTTCTTTGAATTTTTTTTTTTAAAAGGAAAACTAGAAGATGGAAGCTGATAGACTATCCTGAAGCTCTTAATGGATAGAATATTTATGATGTTGATTTTAACAATCTTAATAAAGATTTTATTATTAAGGAATTCACAGATTCTATGCACCAATTGGGTCATAATAAATCTCACGATCTTGATGGTATAATTGCATCCTTTATTTTTTTTTTGGAAAATCATAAAAAATGATACATGGAAAGCAATTCATATTTTTTAAAATTTTGCAAAAAAGTTCCCTATGTGGAAGGATACTTTGATTGTGCTAATCCCTAAGATTTAAAATTTGACTAAGCCTTCTCATTTCAAACCTATAAGTTTATGTCAAGCCATTTACAAGGTGGCAGCTAGAATGATGATGAATAGATTAAAATGTCATCTTCCAAAAATCATCACTAAAGATCAAGTTGCTTTTGTTTATGGCAGATCCATGTTTGATAATTATTTCTTGGCTCAAATTTTTTTTAACAAATTCATATTTTCTAATGCAAAGAATGGTTTACTGGCGGTTAAAATTTATATGGAACAATCCTATGATAGTATGGGTTAGTTAGCTTTAAAGAAGAATTTAAGTTGGTTTGGCTTTCCTCTTAAGTTTTTTAATCTTATTTTGGAATGTGTGGAAAATGATAGATTCTTTATTTTTGAAAGTTCATGAGGGTGGTTAAACCCTAAATAACTATTGTCGAGGCAACCAGGAGGTGGGGTGAATTGGTTATTTAATAATTTCTTTAATAAATGAAAAGTTAAAACCTCTTGATGTGAAAATAGAACTAATTTTATAATAACAAAAATCAAATATTTTGACCATAGATCAAATCTTAGAAAGGTGCAAAACTTTAAATGTAAAAAAATAATTAGAACAAACACACCAAACTTTATAATGGTTCGATTAACCTAAACAGAAGTGGCTCTCCTTTTGCTCCTACAGCATGGCGTAGATGAAAGTTCGATGGGGATGTTAGGCCCTATGAACTTAGTCCCAAACTAACCAAGAGGGGGGTGAATTGGTATTTAAAAAACTTCTTTTTACAAAGAAATAAAATTGCATAAACCAAATCACACCACAAAAATAAATGCGGAATTTAAAAGTGCGGAAGCAAGAAAAGGAACACAGAAATTTATAGTGGTTCGGTCGACTCGACCTACGTCCACTCCTTGGAGGCACCCTCCAAGTATTGCACTACAAAAAAGTGACTCTCCTTTAGCCCCCATGGCTAGGCTGAGAAACCCTCACAAGAACCTCCTTTTTGCCACCCCGGCAAGGCAGAGAACCTATCTCCTTTTGCTTCCTCCTGAAGCTAGCAGAGAACCAAAACCAAAAGCAAAACTCCTTACCTCTTCCAACCTTTCCACGGACGAGAAACTCTAGACGAAGACGACACAGAGCGATCCTTGAAGCAACCCTTGTGAATCCCCTCACAAGCTCCCCCTCACAAGATCCTCTCTCTCTATCTCTCCTCAAGGTCTTCTCAGGTCAGGCAGCAGCCAAAAGTTTTTAAAAACGTTGAACAAAAGCTCTTAAATAGAAGAGCTTCAAAAGAGCTCATTAATTGCAAGTTGCCGACAATATCGTCCAGGCCGATAGGAACATCGGCTTGGCCGATCAGTACAAATCAATGAAGATCGGCCAGAGCATAGCCCTAGATACAAAGCTGGACGATTGAAAATTGGCTTGATCGTCCAGGCCGATCTCACGATCGTCCCGGCCGATCAGTTGAAATCAGAGGAAAATCGTCCTGACAATAGCCCTGGATACGAGCTGGCCGATATTGATCGTCCTGAAGTAACTTAAGGTTTTTGACTGGATCGTCCTGGCTGATCCTGCGATCGTCCAGGATGATCTAATTGTATCAATCATCCTTAATTACTCCCTTGATTTCCTGAACAATTATGGCATAATTTGTGAATTTCGTCCAAGCCGATCATAGGATCGTCCTGGCCGATAATTTAAAAATACAGTATACCATACTTGACTGTGGCGGCTACTTCTTTCTATTTTGAGCTTATCGTCCTGGCCGATACACGTATCGTCCAGAATGATCTGTTAATGTCGGCTGCCTTAATTAAGAATCCTTAATTAGACTTTCTGTTCTAAGCTGATCGTCCAGGCCGATCCAAGAAATCGTCCTGGCCGATATGAGTAAAAACAGAAATTCTAAGTCTCTCAAGTGTGTGTGTAAAGGGTTACATAGCATCAGTCTCTTTGACTATTACAAGTGGACTCAAAAGGTAAAAAACAAATATACAGACTGACTCAACCCTAAACCTACGCATTCCTGAACTTGGCTCCTTTTTGATCGTCTGATCTTCAATTCCTGAAAAGTTAGAAGCAACAAGCAGTCCAAGAGAAACAGTGTTTGTCAATCATCAAAACATATGTCATGAAAAATAGATTTGCAACAGTAGAATCCTACACAAATGCTTTTTCACCTCTCCTATTCAGCAAAGAACAATGACTCTTTTATAATAAAGAACCTAAACTCTCTTTTAACCCTCATGGTGATGGTTAGAGAACCAGAAATCTATTTTTACCCTCTAACCATGATCTTTGTTGAAGAATATCTTCTCTAGAGCCATAGAAATTCCAAGAAGACACTTATAGGTACTAAGAAACATTCTTTGTTGGAGAAATCTTATGAATCCCCTCATAAAATCTCCCACTATTATCTCACCAAGCTCTCCTTTTTCCCTCCCTCAAGCTCTCTCTTAAGAAGACTAAACTTCCAAACATATTTTCAAAAGAATATCTAAAATCCTTAAAAAGAGGTCCTAAAGAACCCTAAATTTCAATCCATCCATCCTCTGTTCGTACAATACAATACACCTATTGTATTGTAAGATCAGTTTAATTTAAAATCATACAGTAATATTGTTTGGATGAACTATTCAATTTTTATAGTACATCATAAAGTATGATCCAACATCAATCGGTATGATCTATAAAAATTCCTTTTATTTGTTTGGGATGATCTTTGGAATGGCCAACTTCATACATGGTGATCATTTTGCATTATGGACATCGTACGGTACGATCAGCACAAAAACCATAGAATTGTTTTTGTATGATAAGTAGGACAACTAATTTTATACACAAGTAATCCTATAATATGAACAACATCATACAGTACAATCAATCATAATAATTATCCATGATTTGATTGCATGATATCACAAGATTAATTAACAAAGATTTTAATTAGTGCATATAGTATGATACAAATCATATTGTATGATCAGTAAAAAATTAGAATATTCCACACTTTGGTGTCTAGTGTTTGATAGAGCACAAAAAATCATAGGGTATGAATTAAAATCATACAGTAGGAATTACTTAAAAAGAAATACTCTCTCAAAAATGATTTTCTCTCTCCCTATGTGTGTGCAAGGTTCCTTAGCTAAAATATACACCCAAATACATGATATGACTCAGGAAAGGAAAAAATACATAATAAATTGAAAATAATAAACTATAATCCTAGTCTACCCAATCTTGAGCTGATCAGAATTGCAAGTGAATGGTGAACTGAATTCTTGAAATGTTATTACATATAGAACAAAACACAACATCACAAAAATAGTTGAAAGCAGTATCATACACAATAATATTTGTTATCATCAAAACACGAACACAGTGCTTAGATCATATATGCAATAAATTTTATGAATGGGAGGAACTCTTAATGGATTATATCTAACTGTGGATTTAGGCAAGATTGTCCTTTATCGCCATATTTATTCATCATTCGCTCTCAAGTATTATCCAATGCTATCTTTCAAAGAGGTGTAGAATATGGTATTAAATGTTTTCTACAAGTTAAAGTTTTTTTCTATTTATTATATGTAGATGATGTTATTCTGTTTTCAATAGCACCTCCAAAAGTAGCTGAGATTATGAAAGGAATTATATATGATTTTTGCAGTTGGACATGACTAAAGGTAAATAATAACAAATCTCAAACTTGTTTTTTTTTGAAAATTAGTTGATGTTTCATGGAAGAAAATGATAGCCAAAATGTTTGGTTTTAGAATTGTTAAAGAAATGTAGTTTCTTGGAGTAAAAAATGTTCTAAGAACATTAAAGTTAACTGGTTTTTAGAATATTATATATTATGCCTTGGATAATTAAATGCTTTGGAAACATATGCCTTTTTGAACTGGAAGAATTCTTCTCATTAATTCTTCATTTTCATCAATTCATATTTTCTTATCTACTCATTATTTGGTGCATAAGGGTTTATTTTTTGATTTAGACAAATTTTTCAGGAGTTTTATGTGGCATAAAAATAAAGGTAGAAGTGATTTGCATTATGTTGCTTTGGAGGATATTTGCAAACTAAAAATGTTTGGAGGATTAGGTATTCTTTTTGTTTAAATAAAGTCAGCCCTTTAAGAGCAAGATTAACTTGGAGATTTATTCAAAACCCTTCTTATTTTCTTAATCGTAACCTTATTGAAAAATATGGAAATGAAGTTTAGAATGTTGAAATCATAACCTTATTGCAAAAAAGTCTATATTATATTACTTGGCATATATTTGTTGATGGTGCTAAATATCTTAAACCTATAATTAGATGGAAATTATCTAATGGTAACAAAGTTAGCATTTTAAATGTTGATTGGATCTTGGATAAAAGTCTAAATAGATGGCCATCGTGTATTGATTATGTGGGATTACAGGAAAAAATGTTCAACATTTCTTATCTCAAGATGGCAATTGGAATTTTTTTGAGATTTAGAAATATTTTCATTATTATCATATATCTTTAAAAATATAGGTTCCTATTTATCCTAAATCTTTAAATATCAAATTGAACTAATGAATGAATATTTTGGTAAGTTTATTACTTCATTATTATATAAAGCTCGGCTGGAGCATGAATATAATGAAGAAGTTGTTGCTTTCCTGAAGTGGATTACAAAATCGAAACTCAAACCGAAAGTACAAATGTTTTGGATGAGATTATGTAAGAATGGTCTTCCTATAAATGAATTTCTTAATCATAGAAATCTCATTCAAATTAATATTTGTGTTAGAGGTTATTAAGAAGTTGAAAATGTTTTGCAAATTGATGTTCAATGTAAATTTTAAATTGAAATTTTTATCTAGCTTAGAGATAGGGGTTGTAATGTTCCTATGTTTCAATCTCTTTTGGATTGAATTTCAAAACTTAGAAGATTTTTTAAGATTAATCTAAATTTTTCATATTATAATGCACAACAGTCTTTTTATCATGAAAAATTAGAATGCTATAAAGCATGGATGTCCTTCACCTCATATTTCTATTATTTATGTAATTCTCCTTTTTCTCCCACAATAACGAAAAGAAGCCATTACACAAATCAGTTCCACCAATAGTGCAACTAAGAATAAAATCACTTTCAACTTCCTCTAGTGCCGTGGAAAAGAAAATCAATTTCACCTTCCCCTGTGTGATGAAGTTGGAGGTGAACTTTGGCCTTGAAGACTTTCTTCAACAAAGCTTACCTAAAAATAAATAAAGGCGCAAGGAAAAACCAATGTTAAAGTTTGCTTGGAACAATCGCATAAAATCCCTCTCACACTACTTCATGCACACACATAACTCATTGTCATTTCTCTCATGAGCACTAAGTTCTTTCTCTTCAAGCTCTCTCAAGAAGACAAGCCTTACCAAGAACTCTCGTAGAATTCTCCAAATAGCTAAAAGAATCTTTAAAATGATTTAGGAGCTTTTAAATATAAGGCTCCAAAAGAATATTTATTTTTTTAATTCTTCTTCAACTATTTGTACATTACGATAAGAATATCATACAATATGATTAGTTTATTCCATCGAAGATAATCTAGCATGATTTTCTAACCATATAGAATAACTTGTTTAAATAAAATATTAAATCATATTGGATAAACAAATTTCATCTAGAGAGCCGTTGTTTTGTTCATACAGTATGACTTTTGAGTCCTAGTATACAAACTAAAGTTCATCTAGAGACTCCTTGGCTAAGTAATGCATCACAATTAATAATCATACAATAAAATTTATAAAAAAACTTGCAATATTTTTATTTTCACTCCCCTCTCATGTGTGTATGGTTTCTATGCTAACACACACCTTTTTCATTCCATAGACTCAAGAAAAAATAAAAATTCATACTCCTGCAAACATAAATCCTACACTACCCAATCTGGAGCCTTGATCCCTTAGCAGGGCTTAATGTATGTTGAACCTAAAATATATGTACACATAGAAAAGATATATCCAACATAAGAATTAAGAGAAACTAACTAATCATTTAATGATATTTGAAATCATCAAAATACATGTTCACACTCCTAGATTACAAAACATAGCACACACTTTATATTTTACTTGCTATGACAACTAACTTTAATCTCAGCCTAGTCAGTGCTTCTTTGCTTATGTTTATATGTGATTAGATGCTATAATTGGATGGTGACCTATGATTTGTTTTTATTTTGTACTTTTTATGTACTCTTAATTCTATGCATGCATTTCTACGCGTTTGCTTTATTTTATTGCACCATACTTTACTTAGCTTGTATACCCATGTACTAGTCTAGTCAGAGTCAACTCTTTCATTTTATAAAGTTTAAATGCTAGTTTTTTTCAAAAATTTAAATATAATTTTTGTAAAGAGTCAATATAAAATTTGATAATGAGTATCTATAGTTTTAAACTATAGATTCATTGAATATATATATAAAGTTATAGAAATAAAAGAGTTGCAAAAATCAGTAAGTGTGGTTACTTATATACATTTATAGGACTAAAAAAGAAATGATCCCTCTTTCTTTGTGGGATGTTATCTTTTGGAATTCTATAGAAGAAATGGAGCTAGAAGATCTAGAGAATAAATTAGAAAATATATTTATAACATTTTATAGAGAAATCTATGCCTTGGTTGTAATTTACATTTTGTTATATATATATATATATATATATATATATATATACTTATTCATACATGTTGGTTAGTAGATTACTTGTATGATCAGGTAGTTTCTTTTCAAAAGGTTTTGGCAACGTATGTTTCCTTGCCTTTACAGGGATACATGCATTAGTTTTGAGGTGATGCAATTAATACTGCATACCCAAAAACGTTTATCTATAAATGTATACAAGCGTGCATTTAAATTTCTTTTAACGTACGTTATTCAAACACATAAGCCGATAGTAAGGTAGGGGGGTACATTATGATGGGACTGCTCCACTATTCTTTATGGCTTTAAGGCCATTATACTGACGAATTTTCTTAGAAAATATCTCATGTTGATTAGATTACGTATAAATTTTAGAGTGAATTAAGTTCATTGTACAAAACTTAGAGTTAAGTATAAATTGATTTAATGTGCATTAGCTTTTTTTAAGAGAATGCAAACAACATTAAAAGAAAAACTATTAGAAACTTCTAAAGGAAAGCTAAAACATCACATTCCTCCTTTAAAAAAGACAAAAACGTTTATCTATACATGTATACAAGCATGCATTTAAATTTCTTTTAACGTATGTTATCCCAACACATAAGCCGATAGTAAGGTAGGGGGGTCTATTATGATGGGACTGCTCCACTATTCTTTATGGCTTTAAGGCCATTATACTAACATATTTTCTTAGAAAATATCTCATGTTGATTAGATTAAGTATAAATTTTACAGTGCATTAAGTGCATCGTACAAAACTTAGAGTTAAGTATAAATTGATTTAATGTGCATTAGTTTTTTTTAAGAGAATGCAAATAACATTAAAAGAAAAACTATTAGAAACTACTAAAGAAAAGCTAAAACATCACATTCATCCTTTAAAAAGACAAAAAGGAGGAATCTTATCACAACTAACATCACTCCAAATAAATCACTAAAAATGGCATAGTTAGTACACAAATTAGATAAATTATTATAATTCCTATCGGCAAAATTGAATAAAACTTGATAGAACTCTTTTAGAAATGATAGATACTCATCCAACAAATGATCCACATTCCAGCTATTTAAAGCAAAAGAACTTTGAAGTAACTTCATAATATTAAAATTATCTCCTTCAATAATAATACTTTTTGCTTCCAACATCCAATCTTGTACAACTTTCTTTATATAATGAATTATCATCAACTCCAACTGAGCTACATCCAAATTTAAGTAACTGAACCCAATCACAAGAAACAATATTTATTTATGATCTCTAAACACTCCACTAATACCAATTTTGTTAGATCTTAATAGAGATGCATTAATGTTAACTTTTAACCAATTGGGCGGAGGAGGGTCCCAAGAAGAAAATAGTTGAGAGAGCTAATTAATACCCCCATTTTTCTAAATTTTTATGAACAAGAGATGTTACAGAAGCAAAACTGATAGCATTTCTAGCAAAAAACCCAAATTGTCCTTAATTCCACTATCTTTAACTTTATTCTTACTCTTCCAATAAAAGAAAACTGTTGTACAATATTAATTTAAAATAAAAGGATTAGTATACACAAATTTTCCTAGATTCTTGGTGCAAGTCACAAGAGAAGAAAAAATTGGAACATGGAAACCCCATTTGTTTAGATACATTATAAATTGAATAAGCTTGGAACAATCAGTTGTTATGTGGTTCACATTTTCAATAGACAAGCAACCTTTTTTACAACCATTATGATCCAATAATCTTCTACATATTAAATAATCCTTAGAAGGGATATCATTATTTAGTAAACACCACCAAAATAGCTCCACACAAGGTCTAAGCCGTATTTCTTAATCTAACTCCAACAATTATCTCAAACATATACTTCAACGGAAGCTTCCTGAACCAATGTTGTAATACACTTCTCAGACTCCTTCATCTTCAGCTCCACATAATCCATCAAACAATCAGAATAAATTTAAATTTGCTTAATAAGTTTAACAAAATATTTTCCAAAACATTTTTGAAGCTATGCCATATTCCATGAGCCATTTAAAATAAAATTATTAAGACAATAACCCATATCCTCCAAATATGCAATAAATGTAGGCCATTTATTAATACTTCTATAAAGAATCCATACTTCATGTAGAATATTGATAAAATCTCAAATTGAAACTTTCCACCTAAGAATTAGACAAAGAAACTTAGCACCATTAACAATTATTTTTCATGTCACCGAATTCCCTCACTTAATTTTAGCATTTTAAATATCTATTTAAAATATCTCTTAATGTGCGTTAGTTAGGTGCATGACATATTCAAATTTCTTGATTAAAATTTGAGCTTAAATCCATAATTCTAGTTAAACAAGAGTTATCTACCTTGCATGTAATAGACCATATACATAGTTTTAAAACTATATTTTAGGTAATCAGCTGGTGTTGCAAATCTGGACCCAATATTATGATTTTGATTATAACAAACATTTTTGTCTTCTTATTGCAATATATCGTAATTCAATTTTGTTTCTTGCTCATTGATATTTCAGGTTCACCGATCACCTGCAATTTTAATCAACTCAATATTAGTTAGACTAGAGTTGAGTTTGTTTGTAATTCCAACATCAATGTAATTTATCCTTTCTTGAGTCAATTTATGTATATGGTGGATACTAAGCTAAGTAACTTTGCACAAATACACTCAATGGAGTGAGTTGGGGAGTTAGGAAAAGAATGAATTTTTGACCTAATTGTACTATACAATTTACATCATATTGGACAATCAGTTGATAAAAAATCAATAACTTAGGGCACCCTAATAATTGAGATTGATTAACAAATAATACTGGATGATTCATATCGTACTAGACGATCAATTATAATAAGCAAAATAGCATCCAATAATAATTTAGGTAATATTTTAATAATCAAAATTTCTATCTAATCATACTGTATAATCTTCATCATACTGTTTGATCAATGACAATCTTGCCTAATTTAATCCAATGATTGAGTGTTTAATTATGATTAAATTAATCAAACAGATCGTAAAGGATGATCGATGACGATTGTAGTATATGGCCAGATTCCTGCATGGGATGGTAATTAATTGCTGTCCATCAACCAAGATGAAAACCCATAATTTTTCACTAATTATACTGGACAATCCCTAAACTTAATACGGTATGATCTGATCTCTACATGGGATGATCTTTGATCGCTAGCAATAGCACTAGAAGATTAGTTCAATATCTTAAACGAATCATATAGAACAATCCCATGATCATACAGAACGATCAGAATAATCTACTAAACTAATATTCCAGACCAATGCCATTTATACTAGCTAAAAGTGTTATTTTGAACTAATCTTATAGGACAAACTTGGATTGTACTAGATGATCAGAAGTGCTATACCAAAATTTACAGCTTCTTTGGAGGATCTCTATTTAAGCTCTAATATTATCTTTTAAGACAATCTTTTTTTTGTTGAGTTATTTGAGAGGTATCTTAAAGAGAGGGTTAAGGAGAACCATTAGAGAGAAGAATGGAAGAGTTCTTGTAAGAGGGAGTTATAAGAGCTTCACAAAGTTACTCCAAGTAAACTTCCTTCAAATCTTCTTCATGTCCCTGCTTTGATTCTTGGGTAGCTTCGGGCAGACATTCTTCAGCACTAGATCGTGGTTCTCTACCAACTC
Source organism: Dendrobium huoshanense (assembly GCA_016618105.1). Lineage (NCBI taxonomy): Eukaryota > Viridiplantae > Streptophyta > Magnoliopsida > Asparagales > Orchidaceae > Dendrobium > Dendrobium huoshanense. The sequence continues at coordinate 13,754,385 of CM028357.1, read as the reverse complement.
CACGAGGGAGTAAAAGGATTTGTGGTTCTCTACCATATATAGAAGGGAGTAAAAGGTTTCTTGGTTCTCTGCCATCTCTAGGAGGGAGAAAAAGAATTTCAAGTTCTCTACCTTCACTAGGAGGGTGAAAAATATTTAAGGTACTCTGTTGTGCTGGGTTGGTGGAAGAGATTTTTATAAGGGCTTCTTTACTTAGCTGTGGGTATTATAGGAGAGACACTTAAAGGCTTTAGTGCAATACATGGAGCGGAGGCCTCTTGGGAGTGGGCATAAGTTAGATTTGACCGAACCAATATAAAATCTAGTGTGTTTATTCTTTTATGCTTTTGTATTTTAAGTTCAACACTTTTCTATTTTTTTGTGTGTGGTTGAAAACTCTGATTTTATTATTATTATGAAATTAATTTGCTTATGCATCAAAGGATAAAATTGATTTTTTTAGATATTTTAAAAAGGATTAAAAAAGGGGATTTTCTTTCTTTCTTAAAGAAGTTTTAAATTACCAATTCTTACCCCTCCTGGTTAGCATCGGGCTAATCTTAGAGGTTTAATAACCTTCACAAAATTTTATTGGTATTAGAGTATATTCAAAAACTAAATCTTAAATAACTTTTGAAAAATGATCAATGGCCAACTTTGGAAATTATAATACCATAGAAGGTTATTCAATCACATGACATCCTTTATTTGATAATATTCCTTTTGACATTTAGAAAATTTACAAGTCAATTTTCTTGCAATCTATAGATTATTGCATGTGGATGTTAGTTTATGAATAATATTCTACACCTTCACGCTTTGTTAATTGCATAAAAATTGTACTCCCTTTAATGAATGGAGCATAGAAGATAGAGATTTAGTCTAATTGAATGCTAAATGTTTAAACTATTTTTTTTTGTGCTTTAAAATATGAAGGTTACATGCATTTTTCTACTTGTACAATTAGTAAAGAAATATGGGAAAAACTCAACATGACCTATGAAGGAACAAAAGAAGTGAAATAATCTAGGTTGAACATTTTGTTCCATGACTATGAACTTTTTTACATGAACTAGTGAATCAATTTCTGAAATGTAAACTAGGTTCACTCAGATTTTTACTTCCCTTCATGCTTTAGGAAGAGAACTTACTAACTATAAAAAAGTTAACAAAATCTTGAATTGTCTACCTACGTCTTATGATGAAAAAATAACTGCTATTTCTAAATCTAAGGATCTAAATGTTACCCCATTGATAACTTACTTGGATCACTCATTGCCTACGACCAAGGAGTGAGTCAAATAAAACTTGATGCAGGTGAAAAGAGAAAGGAGAAAAATGTATCCTTAAAGGCTAAGGATTATGATAGTGACAATTCTACACCAAAGGATCATGATGACATAACACTGATTACAAGGTAATTCAAGAGTTTTTTAAAGAAAAAGCAAATATGTCATCAACAATAGAGCAAAGGTAAAGCTAATAAAAATTACAAGGTTTCTGCTGATCTTATCTGGTTTGAATGTAGGAAGCCAGGGCCCTTGACGGTTGATTGCCCAAATTTGAAAACTCACCCAATAGAGGAGAAGGGTGAAGAAAAACATAAGTTCAAGAAGAGCAACAAAAGGACTCATAAGGCTTTCTAGGTAGAGTCTACTTCAAACTCATCTAAGATAGAATCTAAAGAAGAGATAACAAACTTGTGCTTAATGGAAGATAATCAACTTGATCACTCTAATCAAGAGGAGATATGTGAGCTTTCCTATAATGATCTAATTGAAGTTTCTAAAATATTCATAATGCATATAGGAAACCCAAGAAAATGTATGCGAGCATGAATTTTGATTTTTCAAAATTACAAAATGAGCATGAATGCCTTGAAAAGATTATTCTAATTTATATAATAATCATATGGCCTTATTAAATGAATTTGATACTATAAATAACAAGCATCTTGATTTAACTACTGAACATGATTCCTTGGAAACATTACATGTTGAATTAAAAAATGCATTCAAAGAACTAGAGACTCTTGCATCTCAATTAGATAGTAGTAAACATACTATAAAATTTTAAAATTCATTTCTTAAAATTGCAAACAAATAATTGCAAGTGAAATTAATTTATTTAAAGAAAATAAAACACCACATTCACTTGTAGAATTTTCTAAACCATCAACACAGTCTGAGTTTAAACCTAGGAAGAGACATCATAACCCACATAGATTAATAAATCATTTTCCTTGTATTAGATTTTTTTTTCTTGTGGCATGCTAGGACATATCTCTTACACTTGCAATATATACCTTGTAAATTATTTGGTGAGGAGACCAAAATTGCATATAACATAGCATATCATGCATGCATCTCATTCTTCATTTCATAAGCAAGTTTGGGTTCTTAAATCTAACTTTTGATGAATTTTGTAGGGATGATCTCATAAAAGGCCTCTTTATACATGTGGTGCCTAGACACTGGATATTCATGGCACATGACTTGAAAGTCAAATCAATTCATTTCACTGGAGGCCAGGGCAGGAGGCAATGTGACACTTGGAGATAACACAACTAGGAGAGTGGTGGGCCTGATACAACCATGACCTTTGTTTTTTTTTGTTATGCATTCAATATTCTATATTTTTTTTATGCACATTTTTATTATTTCTTTTAAAATAGAAGTATTTGATCAATACTCACTTCAATAATTAAACTCTTCTCTAAATAAAAAACTTACCTATTTTTGAATACAGTGTTTAACTTCCCTAAAAATAGTTAAGGGAAGAATTTGGAGATTATCTCTCTTCCTCTAACTCATTTAGGGATTTATTTCTTTTTGAATCAAAATCTATTTAAAATTAAAAATTTGATTAAGAAATAGAGATCATCTTCTTATGATTATCTATCAAAATTGAATATTTTTGCAAATCACTAAACCTATTTCAAATTTTCTTAATCAAGCTATTTGTCTATATATGATGGATTAGATTTTGGTTGTGGTTTACTCTTCCATATATAAAAGAGTGAGTTCTTCCTCTATCATATTAGGAAGAAAATCTCATAAATAAGAGTTTTTAAAGACTTAGAAATGAACAAAGTTTGCAAAAGTGAAAAAGAGGAACAAAATGAGCCCAAAAGCTAAATAGATGCACAATGAATGCCAAAAATTGAAAAATACACAAAGGGTATGAAAAATTAAAAGATGTGCAAAGTGCGCCAAGGAAAGATAAAAGAGGTGCAAAATGAGTCCATAAAGAATTATCTTCCCTTCCTTTCAAATCATCAAATACATCATAAATAAATCCACGTGCCAATTGATATCGACTATATTTGAATTTGAAAATTATGGTTTTTGATTCATCACTTTGCAATGCTATTCTCTTAAATATATATCTAAAAAGAAGCTTGAAAAGATCACATTTCTTTTCAATTTTATCTTTGAATTAAATTTTGGTTTAAAAGGACTTTAACCTGACCTAGGGTTGAGAAAATGTAAATTTCTAACCTTTTTGAATATTAGTGTTGTCAATACATTTCTTAATAGGTATTCTACTCTACTCATAAGGTAAAAAATTTATTTAGTGCATGTGATTAGTCCTTTAAAAAAAATAATTTTCTTTTGTGGTTGATTTTATCTTTTTTTATTTTTAATTTGGTTTATATTATTCCTTTTTTGTTTTTATTTTGGGACCTTCCTAATCATCACATTCCATTCTTGAACTTCTTTAATTTTGTTCACATTATCCAATACAATTAATATCGTGCTGTATGATCTAAACAAAATATCAAATCTTCGATCACAGCCCATCCAATAGCTAATATCGTTCAATTATTAGTAATTATACTCTATGATTTTTTGTAATGTACAATCCATGAAGCAGGAATGGTTAGATTAATTGAATTTAGCAGGTATGGTCCTTAAGTGACACATCATTTACTATAATCTACCTTTTTGTACTTTATGATAAAGATAATTAATAATTATACAGGCAAGCTCCTCAGAATGTTTGCCTTATCTCTAATCATCCAATATATTGTTTGATTGTGCTATATGATAAGACTAACTTTTTTTTTTTTTACTAATTGTCTAGACAAATTGATTGCACTTTATTGGATAGTAAAATCTCACAATCATATTATATGATCTGATTGATTTTATTTAAACAGTAAGAATTTTTTCAATTTGTTTACACAATTCTATTGCAACTTAGTTTTCATAACTATATTTTAATATCATATGTGTTTTTAATGATTCCAAAATCTAATTATATAGATTATAATTTCTCGTTACATTTATTAGAAATATTTATTTTCATGTTTATCTGTACTAATATTTCAGAGAAATCATACTCCAAATTATTGCAGAAATTATGACAGATTAGATTAGTGTTTATTATATTTGAAGTATATACCTTTTATATTTTTCTTGAGTCTGAGAGAATGTGATTGTAATTGGATAATTGTGCACACACACACTGGGGAGTGTAAGAAATTTGTATTTTTTAAAACTAATTATATTGTATAATTTTGGTTTGTACGGAATGATTTGACTTGGTCGTTCCTCTAAAAAATAGTTAATTGAATCATGCCTAGAAAATTTTCTAAATACTGTTCATACTATATGAAGTTACATTCATACAAATGATGTTTAGAGTATGAAATAGCTATGTACCAGTTCACCCTGAAAGAATTCAAATTTTTTTTGAAATGTTTGTATTGTATGGTCTTAGGTTCACACAGACAATATCCGGAGTACAAAATGGGTGTGAATCATTTAATCCATATGAACATATGAATTTTTTGAAATGTTTATACTGTATAATCTTAGGTTCATACATACGACTTTTAGAGTATGAAATGGACTCGTCTAATTTTGTACCAAATGAAGCAAGATTTGGTAAAATTCGATCGTATTGTATGATATTAGGTTCATACATATGACTTTCATTGTACGAAATCAGTTCGTATAGAATCATACCAGATGAATCTATTTAATTTTGAGTTGATCATATTGTATGATGTCAATTCGAACACATGCCAATCGAACTACTTAATTGGTTTATATAGGATCATACAAGAAAATTTTGAACTAATTATTCATACGATAAGCAGTTGTACTGTACAATCATGGATAGTCAAATTGAAATTTTCAGTTTTCTAGATAGTTTTTCATGTCTTTTATATATAAGGTCCTAAAAAACTGACTATCATGCATCCTTCTTCATATTTTCTTTGAGAGCAAGAGTGAGAGTGCTTTGGAAGATTATTTGAGAGTGTGGATAGAGAGATCTTTCTTGTGGAATTTATGAAGGATTCACAAGGATGGCCAAAGCTGAGAATCTCTTTACAAGTTTGCCATAATCTCTTCCTTACTTATTTTAAGATGCTTAGTAAAAGATCTTTGGAGAAGATTCGGTTCTCTACCGACACCAAGAGGATGTGAAAGGATTATAATTCACTACTGACACCAGAAAGGTGTGAAAGGATGATTGTTCTCTACCAACACCAGGAGGGTGCAAAAGGATGATGGTTCTCTTCTGTCACCAGGAGGGTTTGAAAGAATGACGGTTCTCTACTAACACTTGGAGAGTGAGAAAGGATGATGGTACTCTGCTGCACCAGGTATTAGTTGAAGAGAGGTTAATTTTAAAAGTTTTTCGGACTTGCTGTTGGAGAAAAAAGGAGAGTCGCTTTGGTATAGTGCAATTCTTAAGGAGGTAGTCTTCAGGGAGTGGATGTAGATCTTATTTGACCGAATCACTATAAATTTTTGTGTTCTTTTATTTTTTATTTTTACAACATTTTTAATTTTTTGCACTATTAATTTTGTGGTTAAAAAAATTATTTTGGCAAAATTAAATTGTGTTAAAATCATTAAATGGTTTTCTATATTTAATGAATATAATTTTAAATTACTAGTTTACCCCCCTCTTGGTTAATATTGGGACAGCTATAATAGGTCGAACAACCTATACAAACTTTCAAGTGGTATGAGAGCCTACTTTTAAAAATTAAGGTTTAAATAATTTTTCTGAAAATGATTATGGCTAATTTTGGAAACTTTAACACACCTGAAGGGTATTCGATCACTTGACCTACATGTTTGATAGCATCCCTTTCGATTTTTGGAAAACATGTATGTCTACTTTTCTTCAATCGATTGACTATTGCATGTGGATTTTAGTATAGGAAGGATAAACTAGGCCAACTAGACTTGTAGATGGCATTAGAATTAAAACATTATTTATTGGTTGGACTGTAGAAGAAAAAGACTTAGCTTAGTTAAATGCTAAATGTTTTAAAAAAATTTTGTGCACTTAAATTTGAAGACTATATGTGTGTTTCTACATATAGAACTAGAAAAGAAATATGGGATAGACTTTATATCATATATAAAGTGACTAACAAGGTGAAACAATCTAGATTAAATATTTTGCTACATGATTATAAACTATTTTGTATGAACCAAATGAATCAATCACGAACATATATACATGTTTCATATAAATAGTCATCTCATTGCATGCTTTAGGTAGGGAATTAATGAATGATGAGAAAGTAAATAAAATTTTTTGTTGCTTGCCTACTACTTATGATACAAAGATAACTGCTATAATAAAATCAACAGATTTAAATATTTATTCTATTGACAATATTCTTTGATCACTATTGCTTACGAGCATGGAGTGACTCAAAGATAGATTAATGTAAATGAGAAGTAAAAGGAGAAGAACATAATATTGAAAGTGGATGACTCAGAGAGTGATCAGCCTCAACCTAAGGATTGAGATGACATTTCCTTGATGATAAGGCAATTCAAAACTTTTCTTAAGAGGAAGCAAAGGAGACATAAGTAGTGGAGTAAAGGTAAGTTCCACAAAAATACTTGTTGACCTCATTTTTGATATGAGGTCACTAAGGCCCTTCAAAACTCCAGATTAATTTTAGATCCTAGGATCCACTCTAGACCTTTAGATCCTTTCCTAGAGCCAGACCTTAGGATCCACTCTAGACCTTAAGATCCTTTCCTAGAGCTAGACCTTAGGGCCTACTCTAGGGCTTAGGATTCTCTTATATCTCAAATTCTAGAGCCCCTCTAGATCCTAGATCTTAGAACCCCTCTAGATCTTAGGACCAATCTAGACTCAAATCAATCCCTACCCTTGATTGATTCAAATCTTAAACTTCATTCAGTTCAAATCCAAATTAATTCAAGCTTCAAACATACCCAAACTTTGATCTAATCAATTTGACAATCCAAACTTCAACTTAGACTTTGATCCCACCTTTAATCTAGCTTTGACCCTATCCATTCATTAACAATCACCAAATGATTGTGAATGATTTGGATACTCCAACATTAATCATTCAAACTTAAAATCCATTCCAAATCCAGAAATCCAGACTCAAATCCAAAGTCTTAAGGCCCTATCCTAGAAACCTTTTTAAATGTTTTTTTTTAACATTTCAAAACCCAGTCAAATGGCCTCTGATTCAGGGTCTATCACCTACAAAGTGATAAGACATGTCCCTAGAGGTTACCCTCCAATTTTGAGCCCATTCTGAGGTCCCTAACTCCAAAATCTGGATTAAAATCCAAAGGCTGTAAAACCTTCAAATATTTACAGCCTATGTCATTGGACATAACACCTTGAAGATCTTGATCTTGGAGTCCTTAGCAAAGCCTCCAATCACTGCCAGACTCTTGATTGTAATCCATTGAACAGCAAACTGTATTTTTCAGACCCATTTTTGACCCTAGTTGACCAATGGGTCAAAATTGACCAAAATACCCTTATGGGATTTCAAATGCCCATTTCAACTCAAATCAATTCCAAATTTTTTGAAACCACTTCAACAAGTTTCAAACATTGAACCCAACTTGTTGAGCCCAAACCTAGACCTTGGATCAACCTGGTTGACCAAGTCAACCAAGTTTGACCCATTAACCCATACACCCCTTCTCTTTCAAATCTTTGAATCAAGTCCATTCTAAGTCTTTTTGAATGCAAGGGATGACCCCTTGGGTACCCAAGAGACCTCTCTTGGAGACCCAAGCCTTGGGCTCACTTGGGTTAGCCATATGGCTTGACCCAAGTGACCAAAGAGAGGTCTCCCTTGAGCCATCTCTTAACCTTAATCAAATTGAATCCAAATGATGGTATCATTGGGTTCCCATTGACCCAATACACCTTCTTTGACCAGCCCAACTCTTGGGCTCACTTGGGTCAAGAGTTAGGCTAACCCAAAGTGCCCAAGATCACTTGGGATTGAGCCAACTCTCAACTTAAGCCCAATTGAACTTGATCAACACCTCCCACAGGTGGCCCTAGGTCCAACACATCTCCTCCAGCCAGCCCATGCCTTGAGTTAACCTGGGTCAGGTTTTAGGCTAACCCAAAGTAGCCAAAAACACTTGGACCCGAGCCATCTTCAAACTCAGACCAAATTGGACCAAATTTCCACTTGCATTGGGTCCACCAGACCCAGACCCACTTTGCACCTCAAGCCCAGGGTATGGCCTAACCTGGGTTGAGCCCAAATCGACCCGAACCGAGCAGATTTGGATCAACCCGAGCCATCTTTTAACCCAGACCAAATTGGATCCAATTGCCCATTGCATTGGGTGCATCAGACCCAGACCTATCTCCCATACCAAACCCAGGGTCTGACCTGACCTGGATCGAGCTCAACTCGACTCGAACCGAGCAGGTTTGGGTCCAACCCAGCCACCAGTTCAATCCAGACATTCCCAAGCCAAATTGACTCCACCCTTGACTCCAGCATGTCCCCATCGGTCTCCCCCAGTCAACCCGACCCAGACTATGGCCGGCGGCGGTCGGAACCAATGGAAAACAAGTTCCAGTGGTCCCCCCAGAAAAATCCTGGCTCAAGGTTGTTGTCCACTAAATTGATCCCCACGATCTCCCTAAGACGTCACCATCGTCCACCTGGCAGCGATTCAAGCTCTCTCCAGCTCAATCTCGGTCGTCCAAGCTCGCAAAAGGTGGTCGAATAGCCTTGAGCTCCCCAGACCACAAGAGGCATTGGCATTCGCTCTTGATCAATTCCCAGAGCTCCTTCAAACTCCCAGACGCTTCCTCCGAGCTCCCAGATCTATCCCTTCTTCTGTTCGAGCAAGCGCCCGTGAAAGCTTTTGATGTTCCGCTCGAAGTTGCACCTCCGGCCGTCTTCCGGTCCCGACCTCCGAAGGAGAACTATTCACCATCGTCCCCTGAAGCTTCCTGATTGAGAAGCTCATTCGTTGAGGCCTTCTCTGCGGTAATCCCTCCATCCCGAGCTCCCTAGCTAGGTAGTCCGGTCAAGTGTGAAGAAAACCCTCACCCCAACGGATCTCCACCGTTGGATTGAAGGTTTCCATCGTCCTGGTCCTCCCTGTGAAATTTCATCGGAGTTCACTGGCGAGATCACTCGGATCTAGCTGAAGAAGCTCTGCGGCCTTGGATATGCGCGGAAGGTTGAAGACAAAATCTTAGCTGTTGATCTCAATCAACGGCTCGGATTAGATCCCACGGTATCATAGCGCCATTAATCTCATCCGTCCTATCCACCATCCGATGGCTGTGGTTAACCCGACCGTTAATTGTTAGCTCCAATCATTGCTTGGCCAATCAGCGCGCGGCGCTTGTAAAGGCCTGCTGACTGTGTAATTGCCGGATTAATAAATCCAAAAATTCAAGGGAATTTTAAAAATTCATAACTCCCTGTACACTTGTCCAAATTAGGTGTTCTTAGGCTCATTGGAAAGGTCTCAGGGAGATCTACAAAATCCCTATAGTTCCAGACCCTAGTAAAGTCAGTGTTAGGCTTAATTTCAATTTGAATATTTTATGAATTTCCTTAATTACTTTTTAAATACAAGTCCACCAGGTCTGGAATTTTGGGAGATTAAAATTGGGCATGTTTCTGACATGTCCAAATTTTATCTCCCCATTTTAAGTTGTTCAACAGCTTTTTCCCTAATTTTAAGTTTAAGGGTCATGGTTTGACCCTTAAATTCAAAAGGGGATATAGACCAATCCAATGGGATTTAGGGTGTGATTTTTGGTGTGTTGATGATGTGGAGGATGAGGAGTGTAGAGCCACTAATTTTTCCCCAATCCAAGCCTAGGAAAGACCCCTATAGTGATTTGAAGGTGACTTAGAGCTCACCTTGGGTGGTTTGGTTAACCATCTTAGAGTGCTCCATTTGAGCTCAAATTTGGTGGGTTTAGTACCTATGATCAGGTGATTCTATGGTCCAAATTTCATCAAATTTGGAGTTCATTTGGTTCCCCAAGTAGGAGCCTCAAAAATCCTTCTTAGAAATGGCCTGTTAACCCTAATTAATTGATAATGAACTATTCTTAACTTTTAAAATTCATCAAAATGTCTTTAATTGTCCCTGATTAATCCCCTAATCAATAAGAATTGAAACCCTCTTAAATTGATCTCTAGATTTGTCTTAGCTTGACCCTTAGGTAATTAGGGTTTAATCAATTTTAATTAATCTTAAAAAATCTTAAAAATCCCAAAAGGGTTTTAAACACTTGTTGATCTGTCCTTAGGTCATTTATGACCTTTGGAATTGATCCCAAGGAGTTTAGGGCTCATTTGGGTTCAAATCCTTAAGCAGCTCCCTTAGTTGAGGTAGTTTGATAATCCCTACGAAAAAGTAAAATTTCTAAAATTCACTGTTAATTATGGAAAATTTTGACTAATCAAACCTAATGGCTAATGACTCCAATTAGAATCTATTATTCCCTAAAAATATTAAACCTCCATAATTTGGTCAAAGTCAAGGACTCAACATCTTAGGTGACCTTAGGTCAAAGCGGGCCAGAACTTCTAAAAATCATAACTTTTCATAGAAAACTCCAAATTAAGTATCCCATCTGTCTAACAACTCATAATTAGATCTAATATTTATTAAAAGTCTAAAACCCTTAAGATTGATTCTAGTTTTGAAAGTCGAATCTTGACCCCTTAGTTAACGTATCCGGATAACTCTTTAAAATCTGTCAACTTCTCCAACTCCTAAAATTCTTTTAATAGGTTATTAAAATTCTTAACCAACCTATTAAAATCAATAGTCAACTCCCCATAATATTAATGCACTCCTTTAATTCCAACCAACTTAAAATAACTTAATTAACCTCGATTGTTACTGGGTAACCCAGGCCTACGAGGCTATTAACTTAGCCCTAAGGAAGGTGAAATAAACTTCATGGCCTCGGTGTGACACAAAGGTAGTAATCAATCAATTTTTAAAATACATTTAATTAAAATTCCTAATTTATTAATATTTAAAGTTTAACTTAAATCCCTCTTTTAAGCCTTAAAAAACAAGAACTTTAGATAACTTTGACTAATCAACCAACTTAGGATTTATCCCAGCCACACAACCTCTTACACACACTTTAGATGATGTGCTAGGACAACCAACTCTAGATCTAGGTTAGGCTGGTGTTTACTTTACTGCTGTGTGCCGAATTTTTTGTAGTTTTCACTACATGTTGTGGAAGAAATTGCTTTGCTGTATCTGCTTAATTTTTTTTTTTTTGCACTCGGTGAATGGATTGATGTGTTTGGCGACTAGATTACCCTTAGGTTAGGTACGATCTGGATGCTCACATAGTTTTCTGTAGGTGGCCACGCTCATGCAGGGCAGAAAAGGGGGCTAAATCAATAAAAATTTATTAATTGTTATAAATGCTTGCATAGGTGCTTCAGCTGCTAAAGCCCCCAAACAATAAAAAGAGCGTGGCCAGTGTGTTTTACTTTCCTTTTTGCACATATATAACTGCTTGGGAATAACTGCTTATCATTTATTAACTGCTTAGGATAACCCTGCAGGTGAGTGTAGATTTTATTTTTGATATAAATGTAATTTGTGTAATTGTCAAGTGTTGTGAAAGTTAATTTTGAGTTGGGGTATATAGGTCCAAAGCTTGGATTCCAAAGAGGAAAGGATGCCCATTTGGGAAGTATTCATTTTTACATTTGGTAATCCAAATTTGGATCACACTTCTCTTATACCCAAAGAGGAAAGAGTGGCCTTCCCCTTAAAAGGGAAGTGCCCTCTTATCCATTTGGGTAGTTCACCACGAAGAATCCAAGAAGTTTGAAGAAAAGGAGTCCAGAGGAGAACAAGATTGAAGAATTGAAGATTGAGAGTATCCCACTCAAAATTACTTACATCATTACTAGGTTTAGAATCTGGGTTGTTGTCAGTGGTGCCCGGCCACTTTACTTTCTACAAAATTCAGGTTTGTAATAAGCAAGGCAACTTTGCCTATGAACATTTATTAACTGATTAATATTTGATGTGATGAGTTGATTGCCTTTAGGATTGCTTGCTTTTCTTAATTTTTTGGCGATTGTGTGCCGCTTTTGTTTTCGCCTGGATACGTGAGACTCGTGAGGGTGTGAAAGTTTTCTACTCATAACTTTAAATGTCTAAAATTTTAGTGAGTCTAAATAACATAGAAAGATAACGAATCTAGGGAATTAGCCGGGGATCGACCCCGGGGTCGCATGCATATTTTTGCACTTCTTCTTTCCTTGTTTTAGACCCTTCCCCGCTCACGGGTAGAGTCCGGATAGCCTGACCTATGAGGACGAGGTGCCGGACCTGGGGAAGCCCAGTCTTCTAAAAAAATTATTTTTATAAGCCTGTTTTTAAAATTTCAAGCATACTTGATTTGGAAGTCGTCGACTAGCATGCATTGCATTAGACACAAATTAAAGAGTCAAAAATTATAATTGCATCACTTTAGCATTTTAGTACCCAACATAAGTCAAATGGGCCAATTAGGAAAATTTCTAGATGTCAGCCCTAATTCTCCAGAACTTTAAGTATAACGTCCCTACCACTCTTTCATAAAAGACCGGACTCATCTCTTTTAAATCGACTAGGTGGTTAGCTGGCTCCCCAATCCAGGCCGGGGTAAGTCCAGATTTTGCACTGCATTAGTTAGGATCGGACGACTGTGGTCCAGCGTCCAAATTAGATTTAGGATCCAGGGCAGATCTTTGATTATAAGACCCCAAATTTCAGGAATATAATCCCAAATTTCTAATAAAATGCTCAACTCTAATTAAATATTATTTCAATCCAAAACATAAAGCCCAACACTTAGATTAGGTTGGGACACTTTCGGATGGTTCTGGAATCTCAAAGTGTCCCCTACCTCTCTTCCTTCGATTCTGTTAATAAATGTTCAATCTTGATCCATTCCCTTTTGATTTTCCAAAAGATTCTATTCAATTTTTTTTTTTTTTTTTGATATCACTCGTAGAAAATCTAGTAAAATTTCATTCTTATTTTAAACGAGAGTTTTCGTAGGGGACTCTGTCTCCCTACGATGTAATTAACTATGGGGGCTTGCGCTCGTAGGAGATTTGGAACCACACACACCTGATTTCAAAATTAATCTTTTTAAAATATTCTTAGATTTCTTTGGGAAATGTTAAAGAATGATTGTCATTATCATATTTGAAGAATTATCATTGAAAGGTGTTATCTCCCTTTGGGGAGATACATCCTTCTTTGATAAGGCTTTGGATATGAATTCGACAATCATACTCCTTAAATACCATTACTGGATTATTTAGCTGAACTCTACCTTATCCCCTTGGGGCCGTGTGGAGTTCTCTTTAGAATCTAGTTATGATATTCAAGATGAATTACATAATTCTAAGTCTGAACACCGTCATGGAATTTTATTTTCATCCTTCGGCGTGATATACTCTTCCAAACGAGCTGATTCGACTTCTAGAATTAGAATTAAAATCTCAATTTTAAAATTCCCAAAGAAAACTAATATTTTTTAAAACATGTTTTCAAAATTCCACCAAACAAAAAATGGCACGCCCAGTGGGACAAATCTCTCTCTCTCCATCTTTAATAAGAATGAAATTTTGTTTCATCGGTAGTCTTAACTACCTTCCTTCCGTTGGTCCCTCAACCCATTTCTTCCTTGGGGGAGTATGACCAACATCTAAAAAACAATTTTAAAACATTAAAAGAGATGTTCTACCTCCCAAAATTTGTTATTTGCTAACTTAATCGTCCTGATTTTGACCTTCTGTCCTGGGATTTCCTATGAGGCGACAGTGTCAAATCAGATCCCTAAGCATTCTTTTTAAAATTATGATTAAAAAATGTCACATTCAATATGCCAACCTTTTAAGATTGAAAGGAGTTTGAAAAATCTTTGACTTTAAGAAAGTTTTGAAGTATTTTAGCTTTGACCCCTTTACTCCCCTTGAATTTTTAGGAGTAAGGAGGGTTAGACTATTTACTTTACTCTGGTCTTTCTTACAACTCCATAAGCCTTCAAGCAAGGGGAAACTCTGTCCGTTGTGTTTTGGATTCCGTAGGAAAAAAACCCCTTCTTAAATCATTTAAAATTCAAATCCTCTTCAAAATGTGGAAAGCAAGATAATAACAATTGTCTCCAAGTTCCAAATCTTCATATGTTACCCCATACAATCATCTTATGGGCTAACATATGTTGATCTTTTGAGAAAACTTTCCTTTCGGCATGTATTTAGTCTCTTTATCTTCCTAATGTGTGTTGGGTGTGTTTTTTTTACCACTCAACATGTGTTGGAAGGTTGAGACTATTCTACAAGCCTTAAGTTTCAAAATAACAAACTCTTTTTTGCTCCACTTAAAAAGAAATCTAATTTCAATCCTCTCTTTAACTTTCAGAAAATTCAAATGGCTGGCCAATTGATCTTCTCTTTCGACCGAGAGTTGTCCTCAACTATTAATGACCAAGGGAGCACTATCATCTTTGGAATGGGATTCAGTACCCTTGAGCTCTCTATGGATGGACACCAGATTGTTAGTTTGGATGCCAGTAAGGAAGTTCCACCAGTGGTTGAGTTGATTGTGAGATCTGCACCCACCTTGCCAGTAATTAGTGATGACCAGAAATAGCCTGAGCTAGTTGTTGAGCCTCCCAGTGAAGTCAAATCTATTTTTGAGGAAGGATCTAGTTCTGGACTTAACTTTTCTACTAAGAATCAAAAGAAGAACTATTTGAGGAGACTTAGAAAGAAGATCTCTAAGGCAAAGAGAATTGTGCCTTTTAAGACTTTAGCTTAAGTAGAGCCTGAGGCTGAGGAGGAGCTACCTATTCCTGCTTCCTCTCTCCTTCTGAAAGGGAACCGCTTCTACCCCTTAGCTTCTGCTCAAGGGGAGGAGAGGATAGCTAGGATAGCCCGTTCCCCACCATGCCCGGTCGACTACTCGACTAAAAAGACTCCAAAAGAAAAGTATTTCCAGAAAACAAGGGCCTTGAGAAACATAATCCATACCTATGGTGCACAATCTGGGCAAACGAAGGAGCAGTACATGAAACAGTTGAAGGGAGTGATCTCTCATCACTACCAAAAAGAAGTGTTAAAGTAAGAGACGTCTGAGGCAAAGAATCTGACTCCACAACCTGTTAGGAGAAATAAGAAATATGTCAGATAGCCCACCACTTCAGTACTAGTTGATGGATACCACTGGGTGCCATGCCCTCCTTCTTCCAAGACGGAGGAGGTATTGTGTTGACTGGGTCCGAGAGAGGCCACCATTCTGTTGGTAGACCCCTGGTACCCCCTTCCAAACCTGTAAGGTTGGCCTCAGTAGTTGTCAAACCAAAGGGGAATGAAACTCTAAAACATCTAGATATCAAGGGTAATAGGCCCAAATCCCCTGAGAAGAAGTTTGTCCCAAAAAGGACTAAGTTGGAGAATTTACCACCACCTCCAAGAACCTCAAAGTTCATCCTCCAACTCAAACGAGTCCCAGTTAAATCTCCTCCAGTTTTGATTGAGTCGATGGATGTTCAACCTAGTGCTTCAGTTGTTGCAGTAGATAGTTCTCTTGCAGTCAGTCCAGTTCCCGATTCAGTTATAATTTCTGTTGATGATCCGGTTGCTGACAGCGTAGATTTATGTGTCATTCCTAAGCTTCTTACACAAGAGTCTGAGGACCTTACCCTACCTAATGTAGGAGCTATTTATCTACAAGCTCCTGCTTCACCTCCTGAGGTATATGTCCCTCTCCCTGTAGAGAATGCCACTTCTCCTACTACCGATCTTGGGACAGTCGAGAAGGAAGGAATTGACCTAGATCTTGAGATAGAAGAAGAGCTAGCTACAGAGTCACAATCAGATCCTAACCCGAAATTTACAGAAATCATTGCCCTCCTGGATTCTGAAGAATTGTTTGATATGGCTGAGTATAAATAATACTTACCCCTCGATCCTAAGTCAATTGGGGATAGACCGGTCGAGGAGGTAGTTCAAGAAATAAGAAATATTCTGTTAAATAAAGAGGGAATGACTTCTTTTGATCCAGACCTGGATGACCTCCTTGGAGAGGAAGATGATTATGTTGGTAGCGTCTCCATGGTTGAAACTAGAGGTTCCAACAAGGAGGCCGAACCTGGTAGACGCCGGCTTGCTAAAGATGATGACCCACAGGTTGCCGGGTCCGATTCAGATGAGTCCGTAAGGGCTAGGGGTGAAGAGTATATTAAAGATTTGGAGAATCAGTTGACGACTATGATGTCACAAGTCAAAGAAATGCAAGAAAGATTTGACAAGTCAGAGCAGGATTCACTTAAGATTCAACAAACGGCTGAGAGATTGCGGAAAGGGTTAGGAAGATAGAGTCTAGTCCTAAGCACCCCGAGTCAACACCAGTGATTTCTACTTGCCTACTAGAGGCATCTCCAACAGCACATATAGTTTCCCCTGTTCCTTCAACTCTGCCTCAGAAGGATATTAAGCAACTGATTGAGAACCAAGAAGAGGCTCATAAGATGCCATTCCTACGAGAGCAGTTTGAAGACAAGAAAGGTCCTAGATTGGTTAAGACTTTTGAGAAAAAGGCAGTAGTGTCGGCAGTCGACAAGGGAAAAAGGCAAATGGCTAGTCAGCCCAGTGTTCCTCCACCACCGCCGCCACAGCCAGTTCAGAGATAGCCCTTTCAGGTCACTCCCCAGTACACTAGAGACCCTAACTATGTCCCTTTTAGAGAGAGATTGGCAAAACCATATCCATTTAAGAGGAAATCAGTTAAAAGGATGTTCAAGAGTCTATTAAAGAAACCAAATTTTCAGCTACCAGAGGCCAGGAGACCCGAAGATGAAAGTAAGAAAGATGATCCCAAGTATTGTCCATACCATCGGATGCTTAGTCACCCTCTTGAAGATTGTATTGTGTTCAAAGATTGGCTTGAGAGGAACTACACCCAAGGTAACGTCATAATACCTAAGGAATACTTCGGCGATCTAGAGAAAGCTTCAATTAAAACCATTTCAGGTAACCCTCTTAACTCTCCTTGTTTTGTTGAAGATGGTTGGGACATTGCTTTGTCCCGGGCACTTAAAAAGTCGATTAACAAGTCTTTTTCTCTTTCTCAACAGCTGACTATGATAGCCCAGGCCCCGATGTGGAAGGTTGACCTGGACGCTTCGTAGGAGGATGTTGAGCCACTTTCCTCTCAAGTAGTCACAGGAACTACTGTTAAATGCTTAAAAGAAAAGGAATTTGATTTTGTAGAGAGGAAGTGTGTAGATGAGAGATGTATTAGGATGACGGATGGGGGTGTTAAAACCCTTTCCCCTCTTTTGTTATCTGACTTTTACTTTTGCCCCATCAAAGGCGAAGGGTCAAAAGATGAATAAAAAACATCCTTCTGCTTCTGTCTTGATGATTAACCATGGAAACAAAATGAAAGTTGATCACTCTCATGTTTTAAATCAAAGTTCCGCTGAAGAAAATCTTAATATCAAAGAAATTGACCTTCCCGAATCAGCTATTCAAGAAGAGGTCGAATGTGAAGCTTTATCAGAAAGTGATTTCCCTCAAATCAATTTGCAAGGAAATCCTATCTTGATAGAACTTTCAGATTCTGACTCGCTTTCGGGAAATGACGATCCAATGCCTATAGTGTGTGTAGACACTGCCCTAGTTTGCCCTCACGAAGATGTCGAGCAGGTGCAACTTCGTGGCGGTAAAGTCTTACCCTCTAGGCTTCCCACTCAGGAGAAAGGCAAGCAAATTCCCTTCGAAGATTTAGATCCAAATTCCCCTCAACAACTAGACTTTCCTTTAATTCCTCCGGGTTTTGAGTCTGTCGTTCCTAAGGTTGATTACAACGTTTTGGCCCACCTTAGGAAGTTGCCAGCGAAATTAAGTATTTATGACGCCCTCCTTCTCTCCAAAGAAATGAGGGAGTCTTTAATTAAAGCGCTTCTCGACCCCGAGATTTGCTTAACCCAGTTGGCTGCAACTTCAAAAGGTGAGGCATTCTACTTCAAAGAGGTTCCTGGAGTTACCTTTTTAGATGAAGATTTTCTCTTGAGATGAAGATTTTCTCTTGAGACTTGCTGACCATAATTATCCCCTTTACATCACTGTAGATGTGGGAAATTTTAAGTTATCAAGAGTCCTCGTTGATCATGGTGCATCGGTCAACATAATGAACATAAAAACCCTCGCATACCTCATAGTTGATACTAGTAAGCTCTCAACCGATAGGTTTGTGCTTCATGGGTTCAATAAAAAGGGCGAGAGGGCTTTAGGTTCAATCACCCTGCTCTTACAAATAGGAGACTTGAAAACTGAAGCTAAATTTCATATAATTGATTCGACGACGTCCTTTAATGCCCTTTTAGGTAGACCTTGGATTCATGAATATAGAATGGTTCCATCTACCCTTCACCAATGCATCAAGTACCAACGAGATGGCATTGAACACGTGATTAAGGGTGATCTGCAACCTGAAAGTTCGATGGGGATGTTAAGCCCTATGAACTTAGTCCCAAACTAACCAAGAGGGGGGGGGGGTGAATTGGTATTTTAAAAACTTCTTTTTAAACAAAGAAATAAAATCATATAAACCAAATCACACCACAAAATAATGCAGAATTTAAAAGTGCGGAAGCAAGAAAAAGAACACAGAAATTTATTGTGGTTTGGTCGACTCGACCTACGTCCACTCCTTGGAGGCACCCTCCAAGTATTGCACTACACAAAAAGTGACTCTCCTTTAGCCCCCACGGCTAGGCGGAGAAACCCTCACAAGAACCTCCTTTTTGCCGCCCCGGCAAGGCAGAGAACCTATCTCCTTTTGCTTCCTCCTGAAGCTGGCAGAGAACCAGAACCAAAAGCAAAACTCCTTACCTCTACCGACCCTTCCACGGACGAGAAACTCTAAACGAAGACGACGCAGAGAGATCCTTGAAGCAACCCTTGTGAAACCCCTCACAAGCTCCCCCTCACAAGATCCTCTCTCTCTCCTCTCTCTCTCTTTCTCTCCTCAAGGTCTTCTCAGGTCAAGGTAGCAGCAAAAGGTTTTTAAAAATGTTGAACAAGAGCTCTTAAATAGAAGAGCTTCAAAAGAGCTCATTAATTGCAAGTTATCGACAATATCATCCAGGCCGATATGGACATCGGCATGGCCGATCAGTACAAATCAATGAAGATCGGCCAGAGCATAGCCCTGGATGCAAAACATGACGATTGAGAAATAGCTTGATCGTCCAGGCCGATCTCACGATCATCCTGGCCGATCAGTTCAAATCAGAGGAAAATCGTCCTGACAATAGCCCTGAATACGGGCTGGCCGATATTGATCGTCCTGAGGTAACTTAAGGTTTTTGACTAGATCGGCCTGGCCGATCTTGCGATCGTCCAGGACGATATGATCGTATCAATCATCCTTAATTACTTCCTTGATTTCCTGAACAATTATGGCATAATTTGTGAATATCGTCCAGGCCGATCCGAGGATCGTCCTGGCCGATAATTTAAAGATACAGTATACCATACTTGTCTATGGCGGCTACTTCTTTTTGTTTTGAGCTTATCGTCCTAGCTGATACACGTATCGTCCAGGACAATCTGTTAACGTCGGTTGCCTTAATTAAGAATCCTTAATTAGACTTTCTGTTTTAAGCTGATCGTCCAGGCCGATCAAAGAAATTGTCCTGGCCGATATGAGTAAAAACAGAAATTCTAAGTCTCTCAAGTGTGTGTGTGAAGGGTTACAAAGCATCAGTCTCTTTGACTATTACAAGTGGACTCAAAAGGTAAAAAAGCAAAAGTACAGACTGACTCAACCCTAAACCTACGCATTCTTGAACTTGGCTCCTTTTTGATTGTCCGATCGTCGATTCCTGAAAAGTTAGAAGCAACAAGCTGTCCAAGAGAAACAGTGTTTGTCAATCATCAAAATATAAGACATGAAAAATAGATTTGCAACAATCTCCCCCTTTTTGATGATGGCAAAACACAAGTAGGACAAAAATAGATTCATTAGAAAAATAAAGTTACAATATCAACTTTTTCCTACCATACCCTATCCTACTCCCTCTTTTTGTCATCACAAAAAGAGAGTCCAGAAACAGCAGAGAAAAAAAAAATATCACGAAAGACTACTACAAAAAGACAACAAACAATAACTCAAAGCACAAACTAAAAGAATGAGGGATCCTGATCATCAGATAGAGGAGGTGGAGGTGGCTGCTGAAAGTAACTGGCAAGGGTGGTAAACTGAGCATTGAACCAGGCGATGTCCTGGTCATGCTGCTGCTGCTGGTGAGTAAGAAAACTGTCAAATCGAGCTAAATCCTCAGCGCGGTGATGCTCGTAGCGGGCAATGTC
The DNA here is from genome assembly GCA_016618105.1 of Dendrobium huoshanense. Classification (NCBI taxonomy): domain Eukaryota; kingdom Viridiplantae; phylum Streptophyta; class Magnoliopsida; order Asparagales; family Orchidaceae; genus Dendrobium; species Dendrobium huoshanense. The sequence continues at coordinate 13,733,732 of CM028357.1, read as the reverse complement.
CTCAGAGTGTTGCTGCTCCTGGGCAGCAACATATGCATCAAACCGGGTCTCCCAACGATCAAATCTCTCAATTAACTGATCAACCGGTGAGTGTTGGTGGAGAGGGACAGGGTCAGGAAAGGGAGCTGGAGCAGGAGCCTCCTCCTCTCGAGCCCCCTGAGGTTCCTCAGGGTGGAGACGAGTACTGTGAAGGGTGCTGAAGGAATTGTTTGAGTAGAAGGGAGTTGGGAGGTTTGGTGGAATAGGATATTGAAGTTGGTATTTAGTTTCAAGAACATAGGCTATGATGTGTCCTAAGGCTAGATTTGGCTTTCTTCTGTGGCCTGGATCGCGAATTGTTGTTAGGTGATCAATGTAACGAAAAAATAGGTCCGCAGTGTTGAATTCCCTATGGGCCATGATGTAGAAGGTAGTGAGGGAAAGTAGAGGGGTAATATGGACTCGGTCGCCGGCTTTTGGAATGACGGAGGTGCGAAGGACATGTTGGATTGTCCTAGCATCTCTGACTAAAGAGCTAGTCTCTCCAACATGGTAACGGACATTGGTCTGGCGAAGAAAGTGATTTGCCGTAGACCAGTCATAATCAGGGTCAGGGGCAATTAAGTGCAGCTTATCTCTGGTGGTGGATAGTTGTAAAAGATCAACACAGTCCTGATATGTGATTTCGACAGGGCGTCGATTCATATAGGAGGACAGGGCTGTGAAGGTGGAGTTGATTCGAAGGTTTGCAAAAAATTCTAGAAGGAACTCAGAATTGAAAGGGAAAACAAGAGACAGAATGAAGCAAAGGGAAGTGTGAGCGAAGAGATCCATTACCGGGTAAGAGATGTGGACCGGATTGATAATTCTGGAAACAGTAATTCCACATTCTTTATAGCGATGATATGCGGCTTCATCTTCTGCTTCCCGAAAACGAGGTTCAACCCTTGCCCTCGAGGAACTTCCAGAGGTCTGACGGACGCGCTTCCCACCAGCCATTTGAGAGAACTTAAGCAAAAACATAAAGGAGAAAGGATGAAGAGTGGAAAATCATGGCTGGATCGACCTGAATTTAAAGAAAACGGCCATATCGTCCTGGCCGATCGCGGAATCGTCCAGGCCGATATGTGTCAATAATTGCGTACAGGCCGATTGGTCAAAAAGGCGGTCCAATCGTCCGGGCCGATCAAATATCGGCCAGGCCGATTAGACACAGGCTATCGGCCCGAGGAGTCAGTCCGGACGATTGTTGAAAAAGCAGATCGTCTGGGCCGATTAGGTGTATCGTCCAGGACGATGCACAATAATTGATCGTACCGGGCGAAGTTATAACGTTTTAAATGCTTGCCACGTGTATCGTCCAGGACGAACAGTGGATCGGCCCGGCCGATGGTCCAATAATGGATCGCCCGGGGCCAAATTTAAAGATCAAAACGTACTGACACGTGGATCGTCCGGGACGGTCCAGTGTATCGGCCAGGACGATGCACATAGAATGCATCGGCCAGACAAATATACTATCGGCCAGGACTATCACCATGAGTTTGATCAAATCGGCCAGGACGATAATGTATCGTCCAGGACGATGAATTTCAGTAAGCACAGAAAAAGGTCAGCAGATGGATTTTGGAAAGAATTTGTCATATCGGCTAGGACGATATAAATATCGGCCAGGCCGATGTGACTTGAATTTGAAATCAAGAAAAGAATGGTGATGATCAAGACCCTCAAAAATAAAACAAAAGAAAAGATAGTCAAAGACACAAAAATAACAGAATGAAAATAATAATAAAAAAAAAAAAACAGTCAAAGACAAAAAAAAAAAAAATAAAACAAACACCGAATATTTTTGGATTTTAATTTTTTTATTTTATTTTTTTGTTTTATGGAGGTATCATATGAGAATTCTTTTCATGAATTTAAACTTTTAAAGTTTTAGGAGATCAAGAGGTTTAACAAAATCCAATTAGAAGAAGGTAGAAAAACTGATTCCATTAACCCTAGATCGGACATCCTTCAGGGTACAAAATTCTCTTAAAAACAACAGAGTCCTAGCTCGGAATAATAAAAAGAATAAGAAGATCCAATCAAGACTTGTTAACAACTAAAATATCTCATAAATAATAAACCAAAATAATTTTTCTCAATCATGGAAATTGAAATCAAATCTTTGAACGTATCACATAATCAATGAGTTTTCTAAGTTTTAAGAGTTTTACCAAAGAGATGATAGCTTGCATTTAGTGGGCTAATTTTATGCCTCTTGTCACTTTTATTGGCTCTTTGAGCATCTTTTAATTTTTGATACACTTTTGTGTATATAGCTTTTCTTTTCAATTTGGCTTCATTAGCCTCTTTCCTTTTTAACTTTTGCAAGCAAAAAATTCTTTAATATACCCTTAAAAAAATACTTAGTTGTGAGTATATCCTCCAAATATTAGAGAATAGGAGCTCTCTCTCTAACATAGGGAAGAATAATCCACAACACAAAATCAAAATCACGTGATAACTGCAATGGTAAGATTTCAAAAGCTTGAATGATATCAAAGAATTTTGACTATTATGCATAAGATGATTTAATGTAGCAAGATTAGAAAGAGATCTTAAAAAGCCATTGGTTAAACTGAGTTTAGACTTTTATTTTATAGAAGAAAATCATGCCACTAAACAAAGTCAGAAGAAGGGAAAAACATCAACAGTTTACTTCCTTTAACCAATTTTAAAAAGCTAGACCCTATCTCCAAAAACTCCAATATTTAAAAGCTTGAGAAGTTTTATCATATGGAAGCCAAAAAAAAAATAAAGACCAAAGTAAAAAAACAAAAAACAAACTAAAAACAACACAAAGTGAACACAAAAACTAAAAATAAAAGACACACAAAAAACTAAAGATTTCAAGCAAGTGATAAAGCAATGGATTTAAGCAATTGAGCTGCAAGCCTCCTTATGTTCAGTTATCTTATGCTCCCACGAGGTCTTTGGTGAGAGCACTCCTGCAAAACTCAACAACAGTTAGTTTTAGGAACCCAAACAGATTTGGGCTCCTTCTTAGGAAATGTAGAGTGCAATGCAGATGTGGTATGCTTTGAATCATGCATCTTGGGTCTCCACACCCAATGTGTACTGCGGTGAACTGTGCAAGTGTGTGAGATGTGTCCTAGCATGCCACAAGAAAAACATTGAACTCCAGGAAAAGGTTTTCTTAAATGGTTTGGGTAAAAATGTCTCTTCCTAGGTTCTGGCATTTGATTAAAAGTTGGTGTCATCCTAGCTTTCTTACATATTTCCAAATCATTTTGAATTCTCAAGTTAGTTCTTTTTAATACATCATTCTCAATCCTCAAATTTTTCTCAATCTCTTTAGATTTCTTAAGATCATCATTAAGTGAGGTGTGTGAAGCTTTTAATGCATTACTTTTATCAACTAATTCTAAATGCTTCTTGTTTAATTCATCAAATTCATCAAGGAGAGCCATGTGATTTGAATCAATCGTTGCATGATCTTTGAGAAAAACTTCATGCTCTTTTTGTAGATTTGAATGTTCTAATTTTAGGCTAGCATGAGTTTTCTTAAGTTTTTTGTATGATGTATGGATTTTTTCACAAATTTCAAATAATTCATCATATGTTGGTTTACATACCTCTTCCTCATCACTTTGATTTTCTCCCATGAAACACAAGTTTGTAGTCTCTTCCTCTGGTTCAGTCTCAGAGGAATCAGTACCAGATTCTGCCCAGAAGCCTCTTTGGATTTTCTTATTCTCCTTCCTAGGCTTAGCTTTCTCCTCACCTTTTCCCTTTTCTTTGCTTGAATGATCTTGAAGTGTAGGACAATCGGCTCTTACATGTCCAGGTTTTCTGCATTCAAAACAAACAACATCAGAAGATCCTTTAATATGTTTATGATCCTTACCTTTTCTCCAATTTTGATGATGCTTTTGTTTCTTCCTTAGAAAGCTTTTGAATTGCCTTGTGATGAAGGAAACTCCATCGCTTTCAGACCCGGAAGATTCAGAATCCGATTTATGTGCCTTCAATGCAATTGTTTTCTCCTTTTTCTTCTCACCTGCATCAAGATTTCTTTGATTCACCCCTTGCTCGTAAGCAATGAGTGAGCCAAGCAAGTTATCAATAGAATAGGTGTTCAAATCTTTAGATTCAGTGATTGCAGTAATTTTTGCATCATAAGACGAAGGCAAGCATCTCAAAATCTTGTTAACTTTTTCATAGTTCGAAAGTTCTTTTCCTAGTGCATGCAATGAGGTAGCAATCTGAGTAAACCTAGTGTACATGTCAGAAATCGATTCATGAGGTTTCATACAAAAAAGTTCGTAGTCATGCAAGAGAATGTTTAAATGGGATTGTTTAACTTCATTAGTGCCTTCATAAGTAATGCACAATTTATCCCAAATTTCTTTACCAGTTTTGCAAGTTGAAACACGCATGTAATCCTTAGATTTCAAAGCACAGAAAAAACAATTCAAACATTTCGCATTTAATTGAGCTAAATCTTGTTCATCAAAAGTCCATTCGGTAAAAGCAACTTCAGTTTTAAAACCGTTAATTTCACGAGAAGGTGGAGAATAACCTTCTTGAATAAGCATCCACATGCGATAATCAGTAGATTGTAAAAAAGTTGACATGCAAGTTTTCCAAAAATCAAAAGGTAGGTTATCGAACAGAGGAGGTCGGGTAATAGAATACCCTTCCGTAGTGTTGCGATTCTCAAAGTTAGACATGAATCAAATTCAAAAAGTTTTTAAACTTTAATTTTCGAATCAAGCTCTGATACCACTTGAAAGTTCGATGGGGATGTTAAGCCCTATGAACTTAGTCCCAAACTAACCAAGAGGGGGGGGGGTGTTGAGTCCAGTAATTAGGTTGTTAAGCCTAAGTAAATGTCCCACGGCTATCAAGAGGGGATTGAATTGGTAGTTTTAAAAATTTTAAACCCTCTTAATAATAAAGTTGAACCGAAATAAAATTTTCTTTTAAAGTTAGTAGAAAAATGTTTTTCAACCACAGAGTTGTTAAAACTGAAATTCAAAGTGCGGAAACGTAAAAGCAATAAAGTAAAAGACACCAGATTTATAGTGGTTCGGTCTATAACCAGACCTATATCCACTCCTCAGAGGCACCCTCTGAGTATTGCACTAATACCACAAAGTGACTCTCCTTTAGCACCCACAGCAAGGCGGAGAAGCCTGTATAAAACACTCTTTTCACCACTACCCGGTGCGGCAGAGAACCGTCGTCCTTTTACACAATCCACAGTGCTGGCAGAGAACCGTCGTCCTTTCACACTCTCCTAGTGTGGGCAGAGAACCCTACGGCTGTTCACACTCTCCAAGTGTAGGCAGAGAACCTTCTTCCTTTTACACTCTCCTAGTGTAGGCAGAGAACCCACGTCTGTTCACACTCTCCAAGTGTCGGCAGAGAACCGGACCTTCTTGAATGATCTTCTCACAAGAATCTAGAAGGAAGAAAGAAAAGAGTGAAGAAATCCAATTTCACAAGTAGAGACTCTTACCTTAGCAATCCAAGTGAAGCCTTCTCGCTCCAATGGTAGGAATCCTCCTTTGAAAGCTCTCTTCCACTCTCTCCTTGGCTATTCTCTCAATAGGCACGAAGATCAAATGACAAAAAGATTGGGTGGCAGTCTAATTTGGACTATTTATACAAAAGACATGAAAAACCGCCCAAAAACTGCAAATATCCAATTCTGTACGCAGTGGATCGTCCCGTACGATCCTGGATCGTCCTAGACGATTTTACTTAAACGATCTGAAACGACCCAATTTGTATATGTGTACGAAATGACTTCGTACAGCTGATCGTCCTGTACGAACTAGGTTCGTCCAGTACGAACGGTTATTACAAGGTCGGTTCTGGAAACTGCTGAAAACTGTTCTAAGTCGGTCTATCGTTTGGACGAAAATGTGTTCGTCTGGACGAAAATTTTCCAGAGAGCCGATCGTCCTGGACGATTATTTATTTCGTCTGGACAAAAATTTTTCAGAGCACCCATCGCCGCGGACGATAATTTGCTTTCGTCTGGACGAAAATTTTCCAGAGAGCTGATCGTCCGATACGATAATTATTTTCGTCTGGACGAAAATTTTCCAGAGGACTGGTCGCCTCGTATGATGGTAAAATTAGTCTGGACGAAATTTTACAGAGAACCCATCGTCCGGGATGATATTAAAATTCGTCCTGGACGAATAGGACTTAGAAAAATTTTTCCAAGCAAGTTCCAATTCGTTCCAAGTGCTCTATAGGAGATAACTGACAGATCGTCCAGTACGATAAATATCGTCCTGTACGATCAGTATTGAATTTCACGATCTCCTAATTTGTGTGTGTGAGATTTTATTCACTCAATTACAATCACTCCCTTTCAAAATTAATTCAAAGAAAAGACAAACTTCAAATAAACAAAATATCATATGTTGAATTTGATTTGAAGTTTTCGTAGTCTGGAGTCTGATTTTCCTGAAATGTTAGTACACACAAGAGCAAGTGCAAATCTTCTAAAATTGTTAGGAGATAACTATACATCTGAACAATAATGTTTGGAATCATCAAAACTACATAAGTTGCACAAATATAAATCATTCAAATAATCTCCCCCTTTTTGATGATGGCAAAACAATTATTATTTGTAAGGTTTCAAGTTAAAACAATTCTCTTATCTCCTAAACTCCCCCTGAATTTATGAGTACATTAAAATAAGGAGGCATTAAAGAACAATATTTTTGTTTTTCAAAAATTTTTAACACAGAAAACACAAACCACAAAAACACAAACACAAACATAATAATTTCTGATACCATATTTTTGTTTTTCAAAAAAAAATTTTAACACAGAAAAACACAAACTACAAAAACACAAACACAAACATAATAATTTCTCCCCCTTTTTGACAGCAACAAAAAGTGAAGAAGAAAAAGATAAGAAATGTAAATAATAATATGAAATTCATCATTTTAAATTTAATCTAAATTGTGATTTGACATAGGGTATGCAATTTTAAACTAAGGATATTAGATCAATCATAGAAATTCATAAAATTTATGAAATGATATAACTTTGTAAGTAAGAAGAATTTATCAAAGACATGATTCAATTTAGATATTTTGATTATTGAAAATCATTACAAGTGAGATGTAAAAAAAATTCTATATTTCAAAGTTCAATAGAATATAAATGAACATTAGATCAACTTGAATTAAGAGATTAAACGAATTTTGGAAAGAAGAGAATTACCTCATGTGGTGCTTTGCACATCTTTTCAAAGTTTTGGAGCACATTTTTGTGCATTTTTCTTTGGTTGGGCTTATTTTGTGCCTCTTTTTCACTTTGCAAATTTTTGCTAATACCTTTTGATTTTTGTACATTTGTACAATATTCAAGAGTAATTTGACCAATTCTTTCCAAAATCTATAATCTAAGATTTCAAATATTTCTAGGTGCATAAATATCATTTGAGCATAGAAATACAAAATAAGAAAACATCAAAATTGCAATAACAATATTAACTTTTATGTAGTCTAAATGAATAGACATGAATTTAAAAATTCTAATTACAACAAGTTATAAAGAAATTATAAATTTAGAAAGTCTAGATTTTCTAATATAGATAATCTCACATTACAATCGAATTTAAGCACAATGTAGATTAAAAATAATATTAATGAAATTCATAAAGATTAGCCACATTTCAAAATAAATCTAAAACAAACAAACTTTCATTGATTAAAAAAATTACAAAAAAAAAACATTGAACTTAAACAAAAACATAACAACAATCACAATAACACATATAAGATAAAAAACAAAACAACACAAAAAAAATACAACAGACACACATAAAAAACACTTCTACTGTTCTGGAGGAGGAGGAGGAGGAATGTTAATCCTATCACCAGCTTTAGGAATAATTGAGGATCTAAGGATATGCTGGATGATTCGGGCATCTTGGGTCATACCGGCCACTCTAGTAACATGATTGTCAATCGCATTTTCTCTAATTACCGTATTGATTTGAAACCATTTGAAGGAGGTTTCTGACATTAGGGTGTGGGCTCTATATCCTTCAGTCGTTAAGTTTAAAAATGCACCAAGGTCGTGCTTGGTGATCTCAACTTTTTTCTTAAAAACAAAAGAACTAATGATAGAGTGGTCAGAATTGAAACTCATGTTGGCTAGGAAGTAATGGTAGGTTTGCTAATTGTAGAAGTGGACAAGAGAAAGAATGAACTGAAATTGGGTTGAGGCGAAGAGGTGTAATACCCGAAATTTCAACTCTGTTTGGATAAGAATGCGAGACGGAGTGATTTTTGCAGATGCAAAACGAGGAAAAGATTCCTCATTTGCCTTGGAAAGAAAGTTGTCTGGGGCATTCCTGTTAGGTTTCTTCACCAAAACTTTTTGTCTTTTGCTAGAGGAGGCCATAGTTGATTTGATGTAGAAAGGGATTGAAAAAGATGTTTTGAAAGTGTGATTGTCAAGTTTGAAAGCCTTCATATTTAAAGAAAAACGATACGTTCGTCCTGGACGAAAAATTATCGTTCGTCTGGACGAAGTAATTTCGTACAGACGATCCAATTCGTCCAAAATGTAACGGCTTTTCGTATTCAACACAACTTACGATGCGTCCCTTCGTACAGGCTTTTTGACTTGACCGATCGTACATACGAAAAAATTTCATACAGATGATCGAAAAGTGTTTCGTTTTAATGACTCTTGAAAACCGTCCCCTACAATGAACCGACACATGTTCGTACAGACAAAAAAATTTCGTACAGACGAAGTTCGTATTAAAAACTGTCTTATCCACTCAACCGCTGCATTCAATCGTCCCGACGTTTGAGAAAAAGAAAAAATTCGTACTGGACGATCACAGATCGTACAGACGATCCAATAAAAAACTGCTCTCAAAACGGTTTAAATTCGCGCAAACTGTTTCTTTACACATCGTCCCGTACGAAAATATTTCGTCCTGGACGATTTCCTCCAAAAAAAATTTTAGTTTTGAAATTTTTAAATTAACAAAATCAACAAAAACAATCAAAAACACAGAAAATATAAAACAAAATCATAAATCCAAAAATAATTCATTAAAAATACATAAAATTCACAAAATTACAAAAACAAAACACAACAAGTATCAATGTTGCAAAGACATTTTAGCTAAGCATTCAAATCAATAACACCAAGCCTTGTTCTTAAAGTACTGAAGGTATCAAAGGCTAAAGGTTTTGTAAAAATGTCTGCAAGTTGATTTTCAGTTGAAACATGAATGAGTTCAATTTCTCCTTTGGATACATGATCCCTTATGAAATGATGCCTTATATCGATGTGTTTGGTTCTAGAATGTTGAATAGGATTTTTGGAAATGCAAATAGCACTAGTATTGTCACAATAAATTGGAATAGTGCCTATAGTTAATCCTAAGTCAATCAACTGTTGTTTTAACCAAAGTACTTGTGCCACACAACTTCCTAATGCAATGTATTCTGCTTCTGCAGTAGATAGTGCCACTGAATTTTGTTTTCTACTAGACCATGAAACTAATGAATTTCCAATGAATTGACATGTTCCAGAAGTGCTTTTCCTATCCACTCTACAGCCTGCAAAGTCAGAATCTGAGTAACCAATAATTTCAAATGAAGAGCTAAACTTAGGATACCAAATTCCTAAGTTTTGAGTTCCTAGTAGATATCTTAAAATCCTTTTCACTGCTGTCAAATGTGATTCTTTTGGATCTGATTGAAATCTAGCACATAGGCAAACACTAAACATTATATCTGGTCGGCTAGCAGTCAAGTAAAGTAAAGATCCAATTATCCCTCTAAATTTCTTTTGATCAACAGATTTTCCCTTAAGGTCTTTATCCAACTGAACTGAAGAACTCATTGGTGTACTAACAGGTTTAGCATTGTCCATTTCATATTTTTTGAGGATGTCCTTAATATATTTGGTTTGACTAAGAAAAGTACCTTCCTCAAGTTGCTTAATGCTAAATCCTAGAAAGTAATTTAAATCTCCCATTAGACTCATTTCAAATTCACTACTCATTGTTTTAGAAAAATCATCACAAAGATGTTTATTTGAAGATCCAAAGATGATGTCATCCACATAAATTTGAACAATAAGTATATCCTTTCAAATTTTCCTTAAAAAGAGAGTTGTATCCACACTTCCTTTTTCAAAAGATCTTTCAAGTAGGAAGGTGCTTAACCTCTCATACCAAGCCCTAGGTGCCTGTTTCAATCCATATAATGCCTTTTTTAATTTGAAAACATGATTTGGAAATTTAGAATTTTCAAAACCTGGAGGTTGTTCTACAAAAACATCTTCTTCAATTACTCCATTTAAAAAGGCACTTTTGACATCCATTTGAAACAATGTAAAACCTTTAAAACAGGCAAAGGCTAGTAAAACCCTAATTGCTTCAAGTCTAGCTACAGGGGCGAACGTTTCCTCAAAATCAATTCCTTCAATTTGATTATACCCCTTAGCTACTAATCTAGCCTTATTTCTAATGACTACTCCTGAGTCATTCATTTTATTTTTGAACACCCACTTGGTTCCAACAACACTTTGATCTTTTGGCCTTGTAGTTAGTTCCCAAACTTTATTTCTTACAAATTGATTCAACTCTTCTTGCATGGCCAATATCCAAAATTCATCTGAAAGTGCTTGATCAATGTTAGTGGGTTCAATAGTTGAAATAAAGGCTGAATGATTGACTTCCTTGTTTAATCCACGCCTAGTTCTAACACCCTCACTTGGTTCACCTATGATTAATTCCTTTGGGTGGTTTTTAGAAAATCTCAAATCTCTAGGCAAAGGGTCTTCCCTTTCTAAATTTTCTTCCATATTTTCTTCCAAATTTAATCTTTCAATATTTTGCGAGTTTTCTTCATTTCTTCTTCAACAACTTTTGGCTCTTCCATGTTTCCATTTTCATCAAAAACAACATGTGTGGTTTCTTCAATGACTAAAGTTCTTTTGTTGAATACTCTATAAGATTTTCTAACACTTGAATATCCAACAAAAATTCCTTCATCTGATTTTGGATCAAATTTTCCTAAGGTAGATTTTCCATTATTATGTATGAACACCTTGCAACCAAATACATGCAAATGAGACAAATTTGGTGTTCTTCCTTTTAGCAACTCATAGGGTGTTTTATTCAAATTTGATCTCACATTCACCCTATTCAGAACATAGCATGTAGTGCTAACCGCCTCAGCCCAAAAATATCTAGGAAGTGAGTATTCTGCTAACATTGCTCGGGCGGCTTCTATTAATGTTCTGTTCTTTCTTTCAACTACTCCATTTTGTTGAGGAGTTCTAGGTGCAGAAAAATTGTGATCAATCCCCTTTTCTTTACAGAAATCTTCAAATCTTTCATTTTCAAATTCTCCTCCATGATCACTTTGTATAGAAATTATTTCACATCCTAGTTTTCTTTGTATCCAAGTTGAAAAATTTCTGAATTCCTCAAATGATTCACTCTTATGAAAAAGAAACTTAACCCAGGTGAATCTTGAAAAATCATCTACTATAACAAATCCATATACCTTTCCTCCTAGACTAACAGTGCTTACTGGTCCAAAAAGATCCATGTGTAGAATTTCTAAAGGTTTACTGTTCCTAAGATCTTTAATGGACTTAAAAGAGGACTTCACTTGTTTTCCTAATTGACATGCATCACACAGATGGTCCTTAGTAAAGTCTAGTTTAGGTATTCCTCTCACCAAATTCTTTTGGGTAATTTTTCTAAGATTTTTCATACTAGAATGACAAAGTCTCCTATGCCAAAGCCATGATTCATCAGAAACAGTTTTCAAACAAAAGGCAGTAGGAGATTGAATACAATTTAAATCTAGCATGTAAACATTGTTCACCCTTTTTCCATTTAAAACAATTTTCCCATTTAGGCTAATTATGCAGCTAGTAGGTAAAAATTTTACATTATAGCCCTTATCACATAGCTGACTTATGCTAAGCAAATTATGTTTTAAGCCTTCAACTAATAAAACATTATCTATGAAAAAGTTTTTCAAATTTCCAATCATACCTGATCCAACCACTTTCTTTGTGGTATTATCTCCAAGTGTAACCTTGCCTCCACTCCTGGCTTCCAGCGTTATGAATTGAGCAGTATCTCCAGTCATGTGCTTAGAACATCTGCTGTCCAGGTACCATATACTCTCACGAGGTCTTGTGTGAGAGTATTCCTGCAAAATTCTCAAATGTTAGACCTGGGAACCCAAACTAGTTTGGGTTCACCTTTATGAAATTTATAATCAGATGCATGTGTGATATGTCTAGGTTTATGCATCTTAGTTCTCCACACCAAATTAGGTTTCATCTTTAAAGTGCAGGTGTGAGATATATGTCCCAAAAATCCACAATTGTTACATTTAACATTAGGAAAAATATTCCTATGTTTTCTTTCATATGATTGTCTTCTAAGGGATTTCATGAATTTAGGATAATATTTAGGATTTGTAAAATCTTCAAGTTTAGGGGGGTTCCTATTATCCTCGAGAGCTCTTATAGTAAGTTTGTAAAATGAATTCATTTCCTCCAAGATTCGATTTGTATAATTGACTCTATATGTCTTGTGCTCAGATTCATCCTTAAATTTCTAAATTCTTTTTCAAGTTCAGCATAGGATGATTTTAAATTCTCAAAATTTTTATTCAAGTCATCATATTCATCAAGTAGTTTCATGTGGTTGCTATCAATTAAAGCATGATCTTTCCTAAGGATTTCGTGTTCCTTATTAAGCTCTTCCAATTCTAAAACTAAACTAGCATGCATCTTTTTCGTTTTCCTATATGCATCATGCATGTGTTCAGAAACTTCAAACAATTCATTATAAGTTAAATCACATACCTCTTCTTGATCTGATTGTTCAGCTTTATCTGCCATCAAGCAAAGGTTGGTGACTTCTTCTTCTTTTTCAGTCTCAGATGAGTCTGAAGCTGAGTCCGCCCAAAAAGCCTTTTGAAACTTCTTCTTGCCCTTCTTTACCATTGGTTTCTCCTCTACCTTCTCCTTGCTAGGAGTGGCTTTGAGTTTTGGACAATCAGTCTTTATATGACCTGGTTTCCTGCATTCATAACAAATCACTTCATTAGAAACCTTGCCATTTCTGTTATACTTACCTCTATTCCATTGCTGGCGTCTCTTCTGCTTCCTCTTTAAAAAGCTTTGAATTGTCTAGTCATCAGTGCTATATCATCTTCATCCTCAGGTTGTGAGTGTTCACTTTCTGACTCTTCCACATTTAGTGCAATATTCTTGTCCTTTCTTGGTTCACCTGCATCAATCTTTCTTTGACTTACTCCTTGCTCGTAAGCAATGAGTGAACCAAGAAGATTGTCAATAGAATAAATGTTCAGATCTTTTGACTCTGTAATTGCAGTAATTTTAGCATCGTATGCAGTAGGTAAACAACGAAGAATCTTATTAACCATTTCAGCATTAGTTAATTCCCTACCAAGTGCATGCAAAGAGGTGACAATTTGAGTGAATCTTGTGTACATGTCAGATATAGATTCATTAGGTTTCATGCGAAATAATTCGTAGTCATGTAACAAGATATTGAGTCTTGATTGCTTAACCTCATTTGTCCCTTCATAAGTAATACAAAGTCTATCCCATATGTCTTTTCCGCTTTTACAAGTGGAAACTCGCATGTAGTCTTCAGATTTTAAAGCACAAAAGAAACTATTTAAACATTTCGCATTTAATTGTGCTAAGTCACGTTCTTCTATAGTCCAATCTGCATAGGGTGTATCTACCCTAATTCCATCAACTAATCTAGTTGGTTTTGTGTAACCTTCCTGGACTAACATCCACATGCGATAATCAAGTGACTGTAAGAAAGTAGACATGCGTGTTTTCCAAAAATCAAAAGGAATATTGTCAAACAGTGGAGGTCTAGTGATAGAGTAACCCTCAGGTGTGTTTCGGTTTCCAAATGTAGCCATCTACGTTAATCAAAAAGTAGTTCAAACTTATGATTTTGAAACAATGCTCTGATACCACTTGTTGAGTCCAGTAATTAGGTTGTTAAGCCTAAGTAAATGTCCCACGGCTACCAAGAGGGGGGTGAATTGGTAGTTTTAAAAATTTTAAACCCTCTTAATAATAAAGTTGAACCGAAATAAAATTTTCTTTTAAAGTTTGTAGAAAAATGTTTTTCAACCACAGAGTTGTTAAAACTGAAATTCAAAGTGCGGAAACGTAAAAGCAATAAAGTAAATGACACCAGATTTATAGTGGTTCGGTCTATAACCAGACCTACATCCACTCCTCAGAAGCACCCTCTGAGTATTGCACTAATACCACAAAGTGACTCTCCTTTAGCACCCACAGCAAGGCGGAGAAGCCTGTACAAAACACTCTTTTTCACCACTACCCGGTGCGCAGAGAACCGTCGTCCTTTTACACAATCCATAGTGCTGGCAGAGAACCTTCGTCCTTTCACACTCTCCTAATGTGGGCAGAGAACCCTACGGCTGTTCACACTCTCCAAGTGTAGGCAGAGAACCTTCTTCCTTTTACACTCTCCTAGTGTAGGCAGAGAACCCACGTCTGTTCACACTCTCCAAGTGTCGGCAGAGAACCGGACCTTCTTGAATGATCTTCTCACAAGAATCTAGAAAGAAGAAAGAAAAGAGTGAAGAAATCCAATTTCACAAGTAGAGACTCTTACCTTAGCAATCCAAGTGAAGCCTTCTCGCTCCAATGGTAGGAATCCTCCTTTGAAAGCTCTCTTCCACTCTCTCCTTGGCTATTCTCTCAATAGGCACGAAGATCAAATGACAAAAAGATTGGGTGGCAGTCTAATTTGGACTATTTATACAAAAGACATGAAAAACGCCCAAAAACTGCAAATTTCCAATTCTGTACGCAGTGGATCGTCCTGTACGATCCTGGATCGTCCTGGACGATTTTACTTAAACGATCTGAAACGACCCAATTTGTATATGTGTACGAAATGACTTCGTACAGCGGATCGTCCTGTACGAACTAGGTTCGTCCAGTACGAACGGTTATTACAAGGTCGGTTCTGGAAACTGCTGAAAACTGTTCTAAGTCGGTTTATCGTTTGGACGAAAATATGTTCGTCTGGACGAAATTTTTCCAGAGAGCCGATCGTCCTGAACGATTATTTATTTCGTCTAGATGACAATTTTCCAGAGCACCCATCGCCATGGACGATAATTTGCTTTCGTCTGGACGAAAATTTTCCAGAGAGCTGATCGTCCTGTACGATAATTATTTTCGTCTGGACGAAAATTTTCCAGAGGACTGGTCGCCTCGTACGATGGTAAAATTCGTCTGGACGAAAATTTTACAGAGAACCCATCGTCCGGGACGAAAATAAAATTCGTCCTGAACGAATAGGACTTAGAAAAATTTTTCCAAGCAAGTTCCAATTCGTTCCAAGTGCTCTATAGGAGATAACTGACAGATCGTCCAGTACGATAAATATCGTCCTGTACGATCAGTATTGAATTTCACGATCTCCTAATTTGTGTGTGTGAGATTTTATTCACTCAATTACAATCACTCCCTTTCAAAATTAATTCAAAGAAAAGACAAACTTCAAATAAACAAAATATCATATGTTGAATTTGATTTGAAGTTTTCGTAGTCTGGAGTCTGATTTTCCTGAAATGTTAGTACACACAAGAGCAAGTGCAAATCTTCTAAAATTGTTAGGAGATAACTATACATCTGAACAATAATGTTTGGAATCATCAAAACTACATAAGTTGCACAAATATAAATCATTCAAATAGCAACTATTCAAACACATTCTCGCTCCAACGCAGTAGTGCTTTCTAAGTTATTGTCACCCACTCAAAGCCATGCCCTCACCCACTCGCAGTTTACCCTCGCTCTCTATTGGGCTGCCCCTCAGTAGCACCTATGCTCAACCTTGCACATATGCTATCATAATCACGCTTAACATTCAATTAATTGCACCCTCAAGAAGGGGATCAAGTTGAGTCCACCAGAATAAGGGTAGGTCAGGTAAGGGTGGGTCATATCTAGATCTGAATTTCTAAATTTTTTGTATAATTGGGTCGGATGAGTTGAAGGTGAGTTTGTTTTTGGTTGAATTTGAACCTGACCCAAAAACCCATTTTGACACCCTAATTTAAAAAGTAAAAATAATGGAAGAAACACCCGCCAAAAGCTTCTCTTCACAAATTTCTTCTATTTTAAGTTTGATCTTACTATCTTGTAGGTCTCCTTTATAATTAGTGGAAGCTTTCATACTATTTTTTTCAAATTAAAGTCATACTTTTTTTTCCACTATTATTTTGTTATTTTTAAACAAATTTGTACTAAAAATTTATTTTTTGCATTAGTTTTAATGAAGGAAAAAACTATACATTACGTATACTTAAATGAATATGAGTTGTTCCTTAGCCTTCTTGGAATATATATATATATATATATATATATATATATATATATATATATATATATATATATATATATATATATATATATAGAGAGAGAGAGAGAGAGAGAGAGAGAGAGAGAGAGAGAGAGTTGGGGGTACCACCATTCTTTTAATCATTATGAGCTTATTACCACTAAGGCTTGTTTACATTAGCCTACAATGCCTATTTATAGGAATTTACGTATGGTGTGGTGTATGAACGGATCAATCTAATCTAAAACCAGACCAATGCACAACACTATCTAACATAAAACCTAATATAAATTACCCATTTATATCTTGATTATTGTCCATTAGAATAGAAAAAAAATCAACTTATTGGATAAAAAATTCTAATTAACTAATAATTATCTTGTCCTAAACTAAATTCTCATAATATAATCATTTATTCTTGTAATAATTAGAATATATTTCATGAGATAGCATTAAGCATATCATAATGTAGTTCATTTTGATCTGGGAGCTTTTGTAAATTTCGTATATGTTGTGAAACCTAATGCAACTGTCCCAAGCCTAACCAAGAGCAGGGGGGTGAATTGGTAATTAAAAATTTCTTCTTGAATAAAATCCATTTTAAAGTTATTTTACACAATAATTAAAGTTTTTTATTGAACAAAAAAAAACTTTTTAACCACTTAAATAAAAATGTGCAGAAAAATAAAATTTCAAAAAAATAAAGAAGATAGAAATTTATAGTGGTTCGGTCTAACTAAACATATTTTCACTCCCTGGAGACTCCCTCTTCAGGTATTGCACTATTACCAAAGTGACTCTTCTTTTACTCCCATAGCAAGGCGGAGAAACCTCTACAATTATCCTCTCTTGCACCAATCTCCAGTAAGACAGAGTGCCATCATCCTTTCACACCCACTATGTGTCGGCAGAGAAGCATCATCCTTTCACACTCTTGTTGACCTCATTTTTTATATGAGGTCACTAAGGCCCTTCCAAACTCCAGATTAATTTTAGATCCTAGGATCCACTCTAGATCTTTAGATCCTTTCCTAGAGCCAGACCTTAGGATTCACTCTAGACCTTAAGATCCTTTCCTAGAGCTAGACCTTAGGGCCTACTCTAGAGCTTAGGATTCTCTTATATCTCAAATTCTAGAGCCCCTCAAGATCCTAGATCTTAGAACCCCTCTAGATCTTAGGACCAATCTAGAATCAAATCAATCCCTACCCTTGATTGATTCAAATCTTAAACTTCATTCAGTTCAAATCCAAATTAAATCAAGCTTCAAACATACCCAAACTTTGATCTAATCAATTTGACAATCCAAACTTCAACTTAGACTTTGATCCCACCTTTAATCTAGCTTTGACCCTATCCATTCATTAACAATCACCACATGATTGTGAATGATTTGGATACTCCAACATTAATCATTCAAACTTAAAATCCATTCCAAATCCAGAAATCTAGACTCAAATCCAAAGTCTTAAGGCCCTGTCCTAGAAACCATTTTCAAAGATTTTTTCAAACATTTCAAAACCTAGTCAAATGGCCTCTGATTCAGGTTCTATCACCTACAAAGTGATAATACATGTCCCTAGAGGTTACCCTCCAATTTCGAGCCCATTCTGAGGTCTCTAACTCCAGAATCTAGATTAAAATCTAAAGGCTGTAAAACCTTCAAATATTTACAGCCCATGCCATTGGACCTAACACCTTGAAGATCTTGATCTTGGAGTCCTTATCAAAGCCTCCAATCACTGCCAGACTCTTGATTGTAATCCATTGAGCAGCAAACTATATTTTTCAGACCCATTTTTGACCCTAGTTGACCAATGGGTCAAAATTGACCAAAATACCCTTATGGGATTTCAAATGCCCATTTCAACTCAAATCAATTCCAAACTCTTTGAAACCACTTTCAACAAGTTTCCAACATTGAACCTAAATTGTTGAGCCCAAACCCAGACCTTGGATCAACCTGGTTGACCAAGTCAACCAAGTTTGACCCATTAACCCATACGCCTCTTCTCTTTCAAATCTTTGAATCAAGTCCATTCCATGTCTTTTTGAATGCAAGGGATGACCCCTTGGGTACCTAAGAGACCTCTCTTGGAGACCCAAGACTTGGGCTCACTTGGGTTAGCCACATGGCTTGACCCAAGTGACCAAAGAGAGGTCTCCCTTGAGCCATCTCTTAACCTTAATCAAATTGAATCCAAATCATGGTATCATTGGTTCCCATTAACCCAATACACCTTCTTTGACCATCCCAACCCTTGGGCTCACTTGGTCAAGAGTTAGGCTAACCCAAAATGCCCAAGATCACTTGGGATTGAGCCAACTCTCAACCTAAGCCCAATTGAACTTGATCAACACCTCCCACGGGTGGCCCTAGGTCCAACACATCTCCTCCAGCCAGCCCATGCCTTGAGTTAACCTGGATCAGGTTTTAGGCTAACCCAAAGTAGCCAAAAACACTTGGACCCGAGCCATCTTCCAACTCAGACCAAATTGGATCCAATTGCCAGTTGTATTGGGTCCACCAGACCCAGACCCACTTCCCACCTCAAGCCTAGAGTCTGGCCTGACCTGGGTTGATCCCAAATCGACCCGAACCTAGCAGATTTAGATCAACCCGAGCCATCTTTTAACCCAGACCAAATTGGATCCAATTGTCACTTGCATTGGGTGCATCAGACCCAGACTTATCTCCCATACAAAACCCAGGGTCTGACCTGACCTGGATCGAGCTCAATTCGACTCGAACCGAGTAGGTTTGGGTCCAACCCAGTCACCAGTTCAATCTAGACTTTCCCAGACCAAATTGACTCCATCCTTGGCTCCAGCATGTCCCCATCGGTCTCCCCCAATCAACCCGACCCAGACCATGGCCGGCGGCGGTTGGAACCGATGGAAAATGAGTTCCGGTGGTCCCCCCCAGACAACTCCTGGCTCAAGGCTGCTGTCCACCGGTTTGATCCCAACGATCTCCCTAGGACGTCGCCATCGTCCACCTGGAAGCGATCCGATCCCTCTCCAGCTCAATCTCGGTCATCCAAGCTCGCAAAAAGTGGCCGAATAGCCTCGAGCTCCCCAGACCCCAAGAGGCATTGGCACTCGCTCTCGATCGATTCCCAGAGCTCTTTCGAACTCCCAGACGCTTCCTCTGAGCTTCCAGATCGATCCCTCCTTCCATTCGAGCAAGCGCCCATGAAAGCTTTCGGCGTCCCGCTCAAAGTCGCACCTTCGGCCGTCCTCCGGTCCTGACCTCTGAAGGAAAACTGTTCGCCATCGTCTCCTGAAGCTTCCTGATAGAGAAGCTCATTCGTTGAGGCCTTCTCTGTGGTAATCCCTCCATCCCGAGCTCCCAAGCTAGGTAGTCCGATCAAGTGTTAAGGAACCCTCACCCCAACGGATCTCCACCGTTGGATTGAAGGTTTCCATCATCCTGATCCTCCCTGTGAATTTTCATCAGAGTTCGCCGACGGGATCGCTCGGATCAAGCCGGAGAAGCTCTGCGGTTTCGGATACGCGCGGGAGGTTGAAGACGAAATCTCAGCCGTTGATCTTGATCAATGACTCGGCTTAGATCCCGAGGTATCGGAGCGCCGTTAATCTCAGCCGTCCGATCCGCCATCCGATGGCTGTGGTTAACCCGGACGTTAACCGTTAGCGCCAATCATTGCTTGGCCAATCAGCGCGCGGCGCGTGTAAAGGCCTGCTGACTGTATAATTGCCGGATTAATAAATCCAGAAATTCAAGGGAACTTCAAAAAATTATAACTCCCTGCACACTTGTCCAAATTAAGTGTTCTTAGGATCATTGGAAAGGCCTCAGGGAGCTCTACAAAAGTCTCATGGTTCCAGACCTTGGTTAGGTCAGTGTTAGGCTTAATTTCAATTTGAGCATTTTATGAATTTCCTTAATTACTTTTTAAATACAAGTCCACCAGGTTTGGAATTTTGGAGATTGAAATTGGGCATGTTTCTGACATGTCTAAATTTTATCTCCCCATTTTAAGTTGTTCAAGGGCATTTTCCCCAATTTTTAAGTCTAAGGGTCATGGTTTGACCCTTAAATTCAAAAGGGGATATAGACCTATCCAATGGGATTCAGGGTGTGATTATTGGTGTGTTGATGACGTGTAAGATGAGAAGTGTAGAGCCACTGATTTTGCCCCAATCCAAGCCTAGAATAGACCCCTATAGTGATTTGAAGGTGACTTAGAGCTCACCTTGGGTGGTTTGGTTAACCATCTTAGAGTACTCCATTTGAGCTCCAATTTGGTGGGTTTAGTCCTTAGGATCAGGTGATCCTATGGTACACATTTCATCAAATTTTGAGTTCATTTGGTTCCCTAAGTAGGAGCCTCAAAATCCTTCTTAGAAATGGCCTGTTAACCCTAATCAATTGATAATGAACTTTTCTTAACTTGAAAAATCCATCAAAATGTCCTTAATAGTCCCTAATTAATCCCCTAATCATTAAAAATTGAGACCCTCGTAAATTGATCTCTAGATTTATCTTAACTTGACCCTTAGGTAATTAGGGTTTAATCAATTTTAATTAATCTTAAAAAAATCTTAAAAAATCCCAAAGGGTTTTAAACACTTGTTCATCTGTCCTTAGGTCATTTATGACCTTTGGAATTGATCCCAAGGAGTTTAGAGCTCATTTGGGTTCAAATCCTTAAGCAGCTCCCTTAGTTGAGATAGTTTGATAATCCCTACGAACATGTAAAATTTTTAAACTTCACTGTTAATTATGGAAAATTTTGACTAATCAAACTTAATGGCTAATGAATCCAATTAGAATCTATCATACCCTAAAAATATTAAACCTCCATAATTTGGTCAAAGTCAAGGACTCAACATCTTAGGTGACCTTAGGTCAAAGCGGGCCAGAACTTCTAAAAATCATAAGTTTTCATAGAAAACTCCAAATTAAGTGTCCCACCTATCTAACAACTCATAATTAGGTCTAGTATTTATTAAAAATCTGAAACCCTTTAGATTCACTCTAATTTTGAAAGTCAAATTTTGACCCCTTAGTTAACATATCTGGATACTCCTTTAAAATCTGTTAACTTCTCCAACCTCTAAAATTCTTTTAATAGGTTATTAAAATTCTCAAACAACCCATTAAAATCAGTAATCAATTCCCCTTAATATTAATTTACTTCTGTGTTTCCAAGCAATTTAAAATAATTTAATTAACCCCGACTGCTACTAGGTAACCTAGGCCTACGAGGCTATTAGCTTAGCCCCAAGGAAGGTGAAATAAACTTCACGGCCTCGGTGTGAAACAAAGGCAGCAATCAATTAACTTTTAAAATACATTTAATTAAAATTCCTAATTTATTAATATTTAAAGTTTAACTCAAATCTCCCTTTTAAGCCTTAACAAACCCAGAACTTTAGACAACTTTGATTAATCACCCAATTTAGGATTTACCCCAGCCACATGACCTTTTACACACACTTTAGATGATGTGCTAGGACAACCAACTCTAGTTCTAGGTTAGGCCGGTGTTTACTTTACTGCTGTGTGCCAGATTTTTCATAGTTTTCACTGTATGTTGTGGAATTAAATTGCTTTGCTGTGTCTGCTTACTTTTTTTTGCACTCTGTGAATGGATTGATCTCTTTGGCAACTAGATTACCCTTTGGTTAGGTACGATCTGGATGTTCACATAGTTTTCTACAGGTGGCCACGCTCACGCAGGGCAGAAAAAGGGGGCTAAATCAATAAAAAATTATTAATTATTATAAATGCTTGCACAGGTGCTTCAGTTGCTAAAGCCCCCAAACAATAAAAAGAGCGTGGCCAGTGTGTTTTACTTTTCTTTTTGCACATATATAAATGCTTGGGAATAACTGCTTATCATTTATTAACTGCTTAGGATAACCCTGCAGGTGAGTCTAGATTTTGAAAGTTTGATGGGGATGTTAAGCCCTATGAACTTAGTCCCAAAGCTAATTAAAAGAGAAGTGAATCGGTAGCAACAAAATCTAGATTCACCACAATGAAAAATAAGGTGAGGAAATTAAAATGCGGAAGAAATAATAAGAAAAGAACACACAGGATTTATAGTGGTTCGGTCAAACCTTGACCTACGTCCACTCCTTGGAGGCACCCTCCAAGTATTGCACTAAAATCGTGACTCTCCTTTAGCCCCCACAGCTAGGCGGAGAAGCACTTACAAAATCACTTCCACCTCTTCCGGTGCAGCGGAGTTGCCGGTCCTTTGACACCAAAGAGACTTCTTCTTTAGTGAACTTACCTCGAGACAAGCCTTGAATCCGATGGTACTAAGGTGCGAGTTCGTCGGAGCAACCGTGTGGAACCCCCTCCACACTCCCTTGAGTCACCCCTCACAGGATCTTCTCCCTCTCTCAAACTCCACCCTTTCCTCTCTCCCTTTGAAGCTCTCTCTTCAAGTTTCCCCCACAAGAACGAAGCTCTAATGGCTGCCAAAGACACTTACAAAGTGCCTTGCCAAAGCTTAAATAGAATCTCTCAAAATGAGATCATTAATGCAAGTTGCCCACTTTATCGTCCAGGTCGATAGGCATATCGTCCTGTCCGATCAGTACAAATTAAGCTCATTAGCCTGGGACCATTTGAGACGATCAGAAGAAAATTGGTTACATCGTCCAGGCCGATCTCACGATCGTCCAGGCCGATCTCACGATCGTCCAGGCCGATCTCACGATTGTTCTGGCCGATTAGTTTAAAACCGATTTCAATCGTCCTGATCATAGCCCTGAATACAAGCTGTCCGATGAAGATCATCCAGGCCATCCTCCTGGCCGATCATTCGATCGTCCTGGACGATGTGATCGTATCAATCAACCATTAATGCTTTCCAAAGATACTAGATCAATTTAGGCATGATTGAGTTAGATCGTCCTGGACGATAATAATATCATCCGGGCCGATTTCCTAAAACAAAGAATTCCTAAGCTGATTATGGCGGCTGATTCTTTCTGAATTGAGATTATCTTCCTGGCTGATACAGGTATCGTCCAGGCCGATCGGTTGACGGCTTCCTTAATGAGGATGCCCTAAATAGGGTTTCTGATTTTGGACAGATCGTCCAGGATGATATAAATATCGTCCCGGTCGATATTACCAAAAATAGAAAACTTATAGGGAACAACAGGATATCTTATAAGTTACAATCCAACTGGTCCCACACCAAATACAACAGACTCAAGAAAGGAAAAAGATTACAAACTGACTCAGACCTAGTCTACCCAATCTTGAGCTGATTCCAAATTGCAGTCCGATCGCGGGAACCTGAAACGTTAGCACATAAGGCAATCGTAGAGAAATAAGGAATATTTGCTGTCATCAAAATCATAAACCATAGATCTGCAACAATCTCCTCCTTTTTGATGATGGCAAAACATTTCAAATTGAATTTTCAAAAAGAGCAATTTTCTTCTAATCTCCCCCTCACTAGAATAACACTTTTAAAAAATAAGGGAGATGAAAATATTTTTGTTATTTTTAATTTTTATTTGAAAACAAGATACAAATACGATAACAGTACAAAAATTCAACAATACGTTCTCCCCCTTTGACATTATCAAAAAGAGAGGAGGCACAAACAAAAACAAAACGACCAAAAGACAAAAAACATTTCCTGAAAAACAAATATTCTTAAAATGAGAAAGTTACCTCTTGGTTTTAATCAAAAATTTAGTAGAATTGGATTGACAACGCATAATTAAAAAAAGGTTAGAAAATCAAGAATTGATAATCCAAACTCAAGTTCTTTAAAAAAGGCTCAAAACTTTTTAATTCAATATCTAAATCAAGGAATAAATTAGAGAAAGAAATAATATTTTTCAAAACGCCTTTCATAGAACATATCTAATAGATGCACGAATTATTGAATCAAGAATTAAAATTTTCAAAGTCAAGTATCGTAAGTATCAATGGTTTTCTTAAGCTTTTTAAGAAGTATAAGAATGGTAAGCATTAACTTTTTGTGAGCTCATTTTATGCCTCTTGACAATTTGTTGGCGCACTGCGCATCTTTTGATACACTTTGTGTATTTTATATTTTTCAATTTGACGCTTTGCGCATCTTTTATTTTTGGCATCATTGGCCAATATTTTTTTTATTATGCTACCTTTCTGAAATCTTAAATACCAAAAGTAAACCCATACTATTGATAAAGCGAATTTCTTGATTAAGAAAATTTTGAATTAAATTCAACAACTTGCAAAAGATTCCTATGCGATAAATAAAATATAGGGAGATAAAAAATTTTAGTTTCAAAAACAATTTAAAAGATGAAAAAGAGTTTAAATCAAAAGTAGAAAAACCTCTTTTAGGAAACATAGTTTGAAAGTCAAAAACATGAGTTTCCTTCCTTTGATTGTTTTTAGATAAGTCAATCACAACTTTTACTAAAGATTTTAAGAAAAATTAGGAAGTAAATTTTTCATTTTTAGAAAAGTGAGTGTGTGTGTTGATGAGAGAAAAATTTCACAGAGACAAAAAGGAATGAAAAAAAAAACACAAAACGAAAAACATAAAAACAAAAAACACAAATAAAAAAGGAAAAAAATAAATAAAAACACAACACAAAAAATATGGAAGGCTCTTAACCATTATCTCTCTCCTGGTCCGATGCTTCAGAGATCAGATCTGCCCATGAGATTTTTTGCTTTTTATTATTTCCCCAGTTTAAATTAAACTTCGCCTTACCCTTTTCTTTTGCAAGGAGAATTCTTAAATTAGGGCACTCATTCTTCATATGTCCAGGTTTCCTACATCGAAAGCAAACAATGTCAGAGGAAATATGGACATCTTTACCACTTTTACCTTTCTTCCTCTTTTGCTTATGCATTGGTGAGCTTTGTGATTTGCTTGACAATTCATTGCTATCGTCACCAACTAAGCTTCCTCTTTCCGTATCTTCAGCTTTTAGAACGATCGTCTCACCTGCATCCAAAAGTCTTTGACTCAACCCTTGCTCGTAGGCAATGAGTGAGCCAATCAAATTATCAATAGAATAATGATTCAAATCTTTTGATTCACAAATAGCAACAACTTTAGCATCAAATTTTTCAAGTAATTAACGAAGAATTTTGTTAACTTTTTCAAAATTTGAAAAAACTTTTCCTAAAGCATGCAATGATGTAGAAATTTGAGTAAACCTTGTATACATGTCTAAAATTGTTTCAAAAGGTTTCATAGAAAATATTTCAAAATCATGCATTAAAATATTCAACTTGGATTGCTTGATTTCACTAGTGCCTTCGTATATGGTGTACAATTTATCCCAAACTTCCTTTCCGGTAGTGCACGTGGATATTAACATAAAATTATCAGAATTTAAAGCAGAGAAAAAATAATTTAAAGACTTTGCATTTAATTGAGCATCCATTCGTTCATTCCTATTCTATTGATTAAAAGGAATATCAGTTTTAATTCCATTAACAATACGTGATGGTGATGAATAACCAGTTATAATCATATGCCACTTGCGAAAATCAATTGATTGCAAAAAAGTAGGCATGCGAATTTTCAAAAATCAAATGTAATATTTTCAAACAATGGTGGTCTAGTGATTGAATATCCTTCCGCAAAAGTATGATTAGCCATGGATCAAAATTCAAAAGCTTTTAAAAACTTATTTTATGAAAACCGCTCTGATACCACTTAAAAGTTTGATGGGGATGTTAAGCCCTATGAACTTAGTCCCAAAGCTAATTAAAAGAGAAGTGAATCGGTAGCAACGAAATCTAGATTCACCACAATGAAAAACAAAGTGCGAAAATTAAAATGCGGAAGCAATAATAAGAAAAGAACACACCGGATTTATAGTGGTTCGGTCAAACCTTGACCTACGTCCACTCCTTGGAGGTACCCTCCAAGTATTGCACTAAAATCGTGACTCTCCTTTAGGCCCCACAGCTAGGCGGAGAAGCCCTTACAAAATCACTTCCACCTCTCCCGATGCAGCAGAGCTGCCGGGTCCTTTGACACCAAAGAGACTTCTTCTTTGGTGAACTTACCTCGAGATAAGCCTTGAATCCGATGGTACTAAAGTGCGAGTTCGCCGGAGCAACCGTGTGGAATCCCCTCCACACTCCCTTGAGTCCCCCCTTACAGTATCTTCTCCCTCTCTAAAACTCCACCCTTTCTCTCTCCCTTTCAAGCTCTCTTTTTAAGTTTCCTTCACAAGAACGAATCTCTAATAGCTGCCAAAGACACTTACAAAGTGCCTTGCCAAAGCTTAAATAGAAGCTCTCAAAACGAGCTCATTAATGCAAGTTGCCGATATTATCGTCTAGCCGATAGGCATATCATCCTGGCCGATCAGTACAAATTAAGCTCATTAGCCTAGGACGATTTGAGACGATCAGAAGAAAATTGGTTACATCGCCCAGGCCGATCTCACGATCGTCCTGGCCGATTAGTTTAAAACAATTTCAATCGTCCTGATCATAGCCCTGAATATAAGCTGTCCGATGAAGATCGTCCAGGCCATCCTCCTGGCCGATCATTCGATCGTCCTGGACGATGTGATCGTATCAATCAACCATTAATGCTTTCCAAAGATACCAGAGCAATTTAGGCATTTTTGAGTTAGATCGTCCTGGACGATAATAATATCGTCCGGGCCGATTTCCTAAAACAAAGAATTCCTAAACTGATTATGGCGGCTGATTCTTTTTGAATTGAGATTATCGTCCTGGCCGATACAGGTATCGTCCAGGCCGATCGGTTGACGGCTGCCTTAATGAGGATGCCCTAAATAGGGTTTCTGATTTTGGACAGATCGTCCAGGATGATATAAATATCGTCCCGGCCGATATTACCAAAAATAAAAAACTTATAGGGAACAACATGAGATCTTCTAAATTACAATCCAACTGGTCCCACACCAAATACAACAGACTCAAGAAAGGAAAAAAGATTACAAACTGACTCAGACCTAGTCTACCCAATCTTAAGCTGATTCCAAATTACAGTCCGATCGTGGGAACCTAAAACGTTAGCACATAAGGAAATCGTAGAGAAATAAGGAATGTTTGCTGTCATCAAAATCATAAACCATAGATCCGCAACATATTTTATTTTTGATATAAATGTAATTTGTGTAATTGTCAAGTGTTGTGAAAGTTAATTTTGAGTTGGGATACAAAGGTCCAAAGCTTGGATTAAAAAGAGAAAAGGATTCCCATTTGGGAAGTATTCCATTTTTCATTTGGAAATCCAAATTTGGATCACACTTCTCTTATACCGAAAGAGGTAAGAGTGGCCTTCCCCTTAAAAGGGAAGTGCCCTCTTATCCATTTAGGTAGTTCACCATGAAGGATCCAAGAAGTTTGAAGAAAAGGAGTCCAGAGGAGAACAAGATTGAAGACTTGAACATTGAGAGTATCCCACTCAAAAATTACTTACTAGCATCATTACTAGGTTAAGAATCCGGGTTGTTGTTAGTGGTGCCCGGCCACTTTACTTTCTGCAAATTCTAGTTTGTAATAAGCAAGGCAACTTTTCCTATGGACATTTATTAATTGATTAATATTTGATGTGATGAGTTGGTTGCCTTTAGGATTGCTTGCTTTTCCTAGTTTTTTGGCGATTGTGTGCCGTTTTTGTTTTCGCCTGGATACGTGAGACTCGTGAGGGTGTGAAAGTTTTCTACTTATAACTTTAAATGTATAAAATTTTAGTGAGTCTAAATAACATAGAAAGATAACGAATCTAGGAAATTAGCCGGGGATCGACCCCGGGGTCGCATGCATATTTTTGTACTTCTTCTTTTTCTTGTTTTAGACCCTTCCCCACCCGCAGGTAGAGTCCGGATAGTCTGACCTATGAGGATGAGGTGCCGGACCTGGGGAAGCCCAGTCTTCTAAAAAAATTATTTTTATAAGCCTGTTTTTAAA
Source organism: Dendrobium huoshanense (assembly GCA_016618105.1). Lineage (NCBI taxonomy): Eukaryota > Viridiplantae > Streptophyta > Magnoliopsida > Asparagales > Orchidaceae > Dendrobium > Dendrobium huoshanense. The sequence continues at coordinate 13,705,362 of CM028357.1, read as the reverse complement.
TTTTAAGCATACTTGATTTGGAAGTCGTCGACTAGCATGCATTGTATTAGACACAAATTAAAAGAGTCAAAATTTTTAATTGTATCAGTTTAGCATTTTAGTATCCAACATAAGTCAAAGGGGCCAATTAGGAAAATTTCTAGATGTCGACTCCAATTCTCCAGAACTTTAAGTATAACGTCCCTACCACTCTTTCATAAAAGACCAGACTCATCTCTTTTAAATTGACTAGGTGGTTAGCTGGCTCCCCAATCCAGGCTGGGGTAAGTCCAGGTTTTGCACTGCATTAGTTAGGATAGGATGACTGTGGTCCAGCGTCCAAATTAGATTTAGGATCCGGGGCAGATCTTTGATTATAAGACCCCAAATTTCGAGAATATAATCCCAAATTTCTAATAAAATGCTCAACTCTAATTAAATATCATTTCAATCCAAAACATAAAGCCCAACACTTAGATTAAGTTGGGACACTTCTAGATGGTTCTGGAATCTCAAAGTGTCCCCTACCTCTCTTCCTTCAATTCTGTTAATAACTGTTCAATCTTGATCCATTCCCTTTTGATTTTCCAAAAGATTCTATTCAATTTTTTTTGATATCACTCCTAGAAAATCTAGTAAAATTTCATTCTTATTTTAATCGAGAGTTTTCGTAGGGGACTCTGTCTTCGTACGATGTAATTAACTACGGAGGCTTGCGCTCGTAAGAGATTTGGAACCACACACACCTGATTTCAAAATTAATCTTTTTTTAAAATCTTCTTAGATTTCTTTGGAAAATGTTAAAGAATGATTGTTATTATGATATTTGAAGAATTATCATTGAAAGGTATTATCTCCCTTTGGGAGATACATCCTTCTTTGATAAGGCTTTGGATATGAATTCGACAATCATACTCCTTAAATGCCATAACTGGATTATTTAGCTGAACTCTACCTTGTCCCCTCGGGGCCGTGTGGAGTTCTCTTTAGAATCTAGTTATAATATTCAAGATGAACACCGTTATGGAATTTTATTTTCATCCTCCAGGGTGATATATTTTTTTCGAACGAGCTGATTCGACTTCTAGAATTAGAATTAAAATCTTAATTTTAAAATTCCAAAGAAAACTAATATTTTTAAAATATGTTTTTCAAAATTCAACAAACAAAAAATGGCACGTCTGGTGGGACACATCTCTCTCTCCATCTTTAATAAGAATGAAATTTTGTTTCATCGGTAGTCTTAACTACCTTCCTTCTGTTGGTCCCTCAATCCATTTCTTCCTTGGGAAAGTGTGGCCAACATCTAAAAAACAATTTTAAAACATTAAAAGAGAGGTTCTACCACCCAAAATTTGTCATTTTCTAACTTAATCATCCTAATTTTGACCTTCTGTCCTGAGATTTCCTATGAGGCGACAGTGTCAAATCAGGTCCCTAAGCATTCTTTTTAAAATTATGATTAACAAATGTCACATTCAATATGCCAACATTATATGATTGAAAGGAGTTTAAAAAATCTTTGACTTTAAGAAAGTTTTGAAGTATTTTAGCTTTGACCCCTTTACGCCCCTTGAATTTTTAGGAGTAAGGAGGGTTAGACTATTTACTTTACTCGGGTCTTTCTTACAACTCCATAAGCCTTCGGGCAAGGGGAAACTCTGTCCGTTGTGTTTTGGATTCCGTAGGAACAAACCCCATCTTAAATCATTTAAAATTCAAATCCCCTTCAAAATGTGGAAAGCAAGATAATAACAATTGTCTCCGAGTTCCAAATCTTCATATGTTACCCCATACAATCATCTTATGGGCTAACATATGTTGAGCTTTTGATAAAACTTTCCTTTCGGCATGTATTTAGTCTCTTTATCTTCCTAATGTGTGTTGGGTGTATTTTTTTTTACCACTCAGCATATGTTGGAAGGTTGAGACTATTCTACAAGCCTTAAGTTTCAAAATAACAAACTCTTTTTTGCTCCTTTTAAAAAAGAAATCTAATTTCAATCCTCTCTTTAAGTTTCAGAAAATTCAAATGGCTGGCCAATTGATCTTCTCTTTCGACCGAGAGTTGTCCTCAACTATTAATAACCAAGTGGAATGGGATACAGTACCCTTGAGCTTTCTATGGATGGACACCAGATTGTTAGTTTGAATGCCAGTAAGGAAGTTCCTCCAGTGGTTGAGTTGATTGTGGGATATGTACCCACCTTGCCAGTAATTAGTGATGACCAGAAACAGCCTGAGCCAGTTGTTGAGCCTCCCACTGAAATCAAGTCTGTTTTTGAGGAAGGATATAGTTCCGGACTTAACTTATCCACTAAGAATTAAAAGAAGAACTATTTGAGGAGACATAGGAACACGATTTCTAAGGCAAAGAGAATTGTGCCTTTTAAGACTTTAGCTCAAGTAGAGCTTGAGGCTGATGAGGAGCTACCTATTCCTGCCTCCTCTCCCCTTCTGAAAGGGAGCCGCTTCTACCCCTTAGCTTCTGCTCAGGGGAGGAGAGGATAGCTAGGATAGCCCGTTCCCCACCATGCCCGGTCGACTACTCGACTAAAAAGACTCCAAAAGAAAAGCATTTGTAGAAAAACAAGGGCCTTGAGAAATATAATCCATACCTGTTCTGCACAATCTGGGCAAACGAAGGAGCAGTACATGAAACAATTGAAGGGAGTGATCTCTCATCGCTTCCAAAAAGAAGTGTTAAAGAAAGAGGCATCTGAGGCGTAGAATCTGACTCCATAACCTATTAGGAGAAATAAGAAATATGTCAGACAGCCCGCCACTTCAATACTAGTTGATGTATACCACTGGGCGCCACGCCCTCCTTCTTCCAAGACGAAGGGTATCGTGTTGACTGAGTCCGAGAGAGGCCACCATTCTATTGGTAGACCCCCGGTACCCCCTTCCAAAGCTGTAAGGTTGGCCTCAATAGTTTTCAAACTAAAGGGGAATGAAACTCTAAAACATCTCGATATCAAGGGCAAGAGGCCCAAATCCCCTGAGAAGAAGTTTGTCCCAAAAAGGACAAAGTTGGAGAATTTACCACCACCTCCAAGAACCTCAAAGTTCATCCTCCAACTCCAATATAGTCCTAGTTAAATCTCCTCCAGTTTTGATTGAGTCGATGGATGTTCAACCTAGTGCTCCAGTTGTTGCAGTAGATAGTTCTCTTGCAGTCAGTCTAGTTCCCGATTCAGTTATGATTCCCGTTGATGATCAGGTTGCTGACAGTGTAGATTTATGTGTCATTCCTAGGCTTCTTACACAAGAGTCTGAGGACCTTACCCTACCTGATGTAGGAGCTATTTCTCAACAAGCTCCTGCTTCACCTCCTGAGGTATATGTCTCTCTCCCTGTAGAGAATGCCACTTCTCCGACTACCGATCTTGGGACAGTCGAGAAGGAAGGAATTGACCTAGATCTTGAGATAGAAGAAGAGCTAGCTACAGAGTCACAATTAGATCCTAACCCGAAACTTACAGAAATCATTTCCCTCCTACATTTTAAAGAATTGTTTGATATGGCTGAGTACAAAAGATACTTACCCCTCGATTTTAAGTCAATTGGGGATAGACCGGTCGAGGAGGTAGTTTAAGAAATAAGAAATATTCTGTTAAACAAAGAGGGAATGGCTTTTTTGATCCAGACCTGGATGACCTCCTTGGAGAGGAAGATGATTATGTTGGTAGAATCTCCATGGTTGAAACTAGAGGTTCCAACAAGGAGGCCTAACCTGGTAGACGCCGGCTTGCTAAAGATGATGACCCACAGGTTGTCGGGTTCGATTCAGATGAGTCTGTAAGGGCTAAGGGTGAAGAGCATATTAAAGATTTGGAGAATCAGTTGACGACTATGATGTCACAAGTCAAAGAAATGCAAGAAAGATTTGACAAGTCAGAGCAGGATTCACTTAATATTCAACAAACGGCTCGAGAGAATGCGGAAAGGGTTAGGAAGACAGAGTCTAGTCCGAAGCCCCCTGAGTCAACACCAGTGATTCCTACTTGCCTACTAGAGGCATCTCCAGCACCACCTACAGTTTCCCCTGTTCCTTCAACTCTGCCTCAGAAGGATATTAAGCAGCTGATTGAGGACTAGGTAAGGGAAGACTTGGCCTTTTCTCAAGGAACCACATCTATTCCAAAGGGTAGACCTTACCCCAAAGAATATGATTCAGTTCCTTACCCAAAAGGTTTTGTGCCACCAATTTTTAAAATTTTCACTGGAATAGAAAACTTGAGACAGCATCTAGCCCACTTCAGAGCAAGTTGTTGCAATGCGGGAGGGTTAGATGCTCTACTATTTCACCAATTTGTAAGTAGTCTATCCGGCATTGCTTTTGAATGGTACGCTGATCTACCCAATGGTTTAGTAAAAACCTTTAGCGATCTAGAAAACCTTTTCCTTAAAAGATTTTCTGGAGCGCAACAACGAACTACTTTGGGCGATCTTGTTGTTGAAAAACAAAAGCAGGGAGAGTATCTGGTTGAGTACATCTTGAGGTGGCGAAACCTCTCGATGAAGTGTGAACCCCAGTTGCAAGAGCAACATGCGGTGGAAATCCTCCTTAAGAATAACCACGGCCCTATTGCTTTTCTCCTAAAGGGTTTCACCATTAAAACTTTTGAAAAACTTCTTAATAAGTCTAGCAATTTACAGGAAGAGGCTCATATGAAGCCATTCCTACGAGAGCAGTTTAAAGACAAGAAAGGTCATAGATTAGTTAAGACTTTTGAGAAAAATGCAGTAGTGTCAGCAGTCGACAAGGGAAAAATTCCAATGGCTAGTTAGCCCAGTGTTCCTCCACCACCGCCACCACAGCCAGCTCAAAGACAGCCCTTTCAGGTCACTCCCCAGTACACTAGAGACCCTAACTATGTCCCTTTTAGAGAGAGATTGGCAAAACCATATCCATTTAAGAGGGAATCAGTTAAGAGGATTTTCAAGAGTCTGTTAAAGAAACCAGATTTTCAGCTGCCAGAGGCCAGGAGCCTGAAGATGAAAGTAAGAAAGATGATCCCAAGTATTATCCATACCACCGAATGCTTAGTTACCCTCTTGAAGATTGTGTTGTGTTCAAAGATTGGCTTGAGAGGAACTACACCCAAGGTAACATCATAATACCTAAGGAATACTTGGTCGATCTAGAGAAAGCTTCAATTAAAACCTTTTCAGGTAACCCTCTTAACTCTCCTTGTTTTGTGAAGATGGTTAGAACATTGCTTTGTCCCAGGCACTTAAAAAATCGATTAACAAGTCTTTTCATCTTTCTCAACAGCTGACTACGATAGCCCAGGCCCCGATGTGGAAGGTTGACCTGGTCGCTTCGCCGGAGGATGTTGAGCCACTTTCCTCTCCAGTAGTCACAAGAACTACTATTAAATGCTTAAAAGAAAAGGAATTTGATTTTGTAGAGAGGAAGTGTGTAGATGAGAGATGTATTAGGATGGCAGATGGGGGTGTTAAAACCTCTCCCCTCTTTTGTTATCTGATTTTTACTTTGCCTCATCAAAGGCGAATGGTCAAAAGATGAATAAAAAACATCATCCTCTTCTTCTGTCTTGATGATTAACCATGGAAAAGAAATGCAAATTGATCACTCTCATGTTTTAAATCAAAGTTTCGCTGAAGAAAGTCTTAATATCAAAAAAATTGACCTTCCCGAATCAGCTATTCAAGAAGAGGTCGAATGTGAAGCTTTATCAGAAAGTGATTTCCCTCAAATCAATTTTCAAGGAAATCCTATCTTGATAGAACTTTCAAATTCTGACTCGCTTTCAGGAAATGATGATCCAACGCCTATGGTGTGCGTAGACACTGCCCTAGTTTGCCCTCCCGAAGATATCGAGCAGGTGCAACCCCGTGGCGGTAAAGTCTTACCCCCAAGGCTTCCCCCTCAGGAGAAAGGAAAGCAAATTCCCTTTGAAGATCTGAATCCAAATTCCCCTCATCAACCAAACTTTCCTTTGATCCCTTCGGGTTTTGAGTCCGTCGTTCCTAAGGTTGATTACAATATTTTAGCCCACCTTAGAAAGTTGCCAGTAAAATTAAGTATTTATGACGTCCTCCTTCTCTCCAAAGAAATGAGGGAGTCTTTAATTATAGTGCTTCTCGACCCCAAGATATGCTTAACCCAGTTGGCTGCAACTTCGAAAGGTGAGGCATTCTACTTCAAAGAGGTTCCTGGAGTTACCTTTTCAGATGAAGATTTGCTCTTGAGAATTGCTGACCATAATCGTCACCTTTACATCACTATAGATGTGGGAAATTTTAAGTTATCAAGAGTCCTCATTGATCCGGGTGCATCGGTCAACATAATGAACATAAAAACTCTCACATACCTCATAGTTGATACTAGCAAGATCTCAACCGATAGGTTGGTGCTTCATGGGTTCAATAAAAAGGGCGAGAGGGCTTTAGGTTCAGTCACCCTGCTCTTACAAATAGGAGACTTGAAAACTGAAGCTAAATTTCATATAATTGATTCGGCGACGTCCTTTAATGCCCTTTTAGGTAGACATTAGATTCATGAATATAGAATAGTTCCATCTACCCTTCACCAATGCATCAAGTACCAATGAGATGGTATTGAACACGTGATTAAGGGTGATCTGCAACCATTTTCTATTCAAGAAATTGGGATCTACGAAGATGCTACATATTTTGTTCCAAAAGAGTCCTCATCCCGTTCTAAGTTAGAGATCGAAATTGAGGAGAAGTTGGTTGGACAAAAGTCCAATCAAGAGAAAGAAAAAGAAAAAGTTATTGATCAAGAAATGATACAATTAAGTAGTGAAGACAACTCTGATATCGTTGTCCTTAGGCCTCCAAACACATTACCTCAAAGAGGTGGGATGATGGCCTTAAGGGCACAAGGTCGAGGTCGTGCTTCATCAGAGAGGAGAACAACACTTGTTTATATTGATTTGGAATCAGATTCTGACATTGAGTCAAAGGACCAAGGTGCTGCCTTCTCCCTCAATTATAAAAATGCAAATACTTATCCAAAATTTGATCTCACCTTAGAGAGGATAGTGACATTGAGGAAGAAATTGTAAAGGTGAAAAGTGACGAGCCTGAATTAACAATGTACGAAAAGCTCAGTAGAAGGATTGAGGCCCTTTCCCTCCCCACTGTCAGCTGGCAGGATTGTAGGGTTAGAAGTTAAAGTGGCCTCCAACTTGAACGGCGAAGTAAAGAAAGTCCAAAAATTCTTTCCTGGCTCCTCCTCCGTGAGGGACGAAAGTGATGTAACCCTTGAGGAGGCAGATTTTAATGAATTAATGGAATTACCTTTTGATTACTTCCCTGTTTGTGTAAAAAATACTTTCTCTAAAGGTCCTGTACCATACCGATGGACTAAGGGTCAGGCCAAATACCATGAAAATATTTGGCAAGCAAAAATTAAGGATAATCCTACAAGTGGTATCGGCTTTGGAACCGTTAGTTCATTCAATGACGATGAGTATTGCCTAATGATAACTTACCATCTTGAATCGTCAAATGTCCCTATAGATCCTTTCTATTCTCTTGATGGGCTCTGTTTGGAGACTTTAGATGATACCGATGACCTTCAAGTTCGGGATGCACCCCCTGAATTAGAAGAAGAAATTAAATCGACAGTCGATGAATTAAAAGAAATTCACCTGGGAACCGATGATGACCCCCATCCAGTCTTTATAAGTGCTCTACTGAGCGAGGGTTAAACCAAAAATTTGATCCAACTCTTGTCTGAGTTTAGGGGTTGCTTTGCCTGGACGTACGACGAAAGGCCAGGTTTACCTACTGAGGTAGTGGTTCATAAACTTAGAGTTCGGCACGATGCCATTCTTGTCAAACAAGTTCCTCGACGCATGCGCTTAGAAATCGAGCAACAAGTCATTTATGAAGTTAAGAAATTAGCCGAAGCTGGTTTATTCGTGTAGGGTAACAATCTTGTGTGGCCAGTGTCGTGCCGGTCCGAAAGAAAAACGATCAAATTCGGATTTGCGTCGATTATAGGGATCTGAATAAGGCATGTCCTAAGGACGAGTTCCCTTTACCAATACCAGAACTCATGGTGGATATTGCCGCCTCATATAACATTTTCTCATTCTTGGATGGCTCATCGAGTTATAACCAAATCAAGATGGCCCCCGAAGATGAGAGAAATACTGCGTTCAGAACCCTATTGGAATCTTTTGTTATAAGGTGATGCCATTTGGCTTAAAGAATGTCGGGGCAACTTACCAACGGGCCATGACCCGTATCTTTGACGACTTAATTCACAATTAAGTTGAGTGATATATTGATGATTTAGTTGTCAAGAGCAAGGTCAAAGAGGCTCACCTGTATGACCTAAGAGTTGTATTTGAACGGTTGCGCCGCTACAATTTGAAAATGAATCCCTTGAAGTGTGCCTTCGGCGTCACCTAAGGGAAATTCTTAGGATTCATAGTGAGGCACCACGGAATCGAGATCGACCCTGCTAAAATCGTAGCCATCTTAAATATGCCATCTCCTAAGAGCCTTACCCAGTTAAGATCTCTACAAGGTAGATTGGCGTATATAAGGAGATTTATTTCTAATCTTTCCGGGAGATGTCAACCCTTTTCTGTCCTTGCGAAAAAAGACACTAAATTCGTATGGGACGAGAAGTGCCAAAATGGTTTCGATAACATTAAACAATACCTTTCTAATCCGCCAATTTTGACAGCTCCAATTTCAGGAAAGCCGTTAATTCTCTACATTGCAGCCTTAGATGAGTCTTTAGGTGCCCTGTTGGCTCAAGTCAATGACGAAGGGAAGGAGAATGCTCTCTATTACCTTAGTCGAAGACTTCTTCCTACAGAAAATCAATACCCATCAATTGAGAAGCATTATCTTGCTTTGGTTTTTGCAGCTCAGAAACTGAGGCACTATAAGCTCTCCCACTCAATCAGATTGATTTCAAGAGTTAATCCTTTGCAATATCTTATGACCCGACCTACGTTGTCAGGACGTTTAGCCCGTTGGTCTATGATATTACTACAATTTGAGATTACTTTAACTCATCTTCGTGCTGTGAAAGGACAAGCCGTTGCCGATTTTCTGGCGGCACACCCACTGCCGGTAGATTCTCCTTTGAACGATGATCTACCCGACGAACAAATCATGAGTTTGAGGGAATCTGGCGAGGCCATCTGGGAATTGTATTTTGATGGAGTAGCATCCTCTCGTAGTAATGCAACCCAACAATCTATAATTCCTGGAAAGGCTAGAGTCGGTCTAATTTTCATAACGCCGAAAAAGGAATGATGCATTTTTCCTACCATTTATCGGAGCCTTGCACAAATAACGAAGCTGAATACGAAGCTTTGATAACCGGTTTGAACTTGCAATTCTATTGGAAATTAAAGAGATTAAGATCTTTGGAGATTCCCAGTTGGTGATTAACCAAGTGGCCGGAACTTATAAAGTCTTGAATCCTAATCTCCTAAGATACCACCAGTATACACTTCACTTTTTGGAACAAATTCCTACCGCCACTTTGTATAGGGTTCCACGGGGAAGTAACTCCACAGCGGATGCCCTAGCAAAACTTGCAAAAAAATTTGCATGTCCTGAGGAGGATTCCATCCCTATAGAGATTTAGGGTCGTAAAGCCCTCTCTCTTATAGATTTAGAACACATCAGTAAGACTCCCCTTCAGATCCTTTCTGCCTCTTCGACAACCGACGAAGAAGGCGATTGGACGACCCTTAATCGACTACCTTAAAGAAGGGAAGCTTCCCAGGATAAGTCACTCTCCAATCAGATTAAGAAACGTGCCCTATCATATGCACTAGTCAACAATTTGTTATACCGTCGGTCCTTCGATCACATGTGGCTGCGCTGTTTTGGACAAGCGAGAAGCCCTGAAGATTGTTAATGAGGTTCATTCAGGACTATGCGTTGCACATCAATCGGGTCCAAAAATGAAATTGAAAATTAAAAGACTTGGATACTACTGGCCTACAATGATTGACGATTGCATGAATACTGCAAAGAACTGTCATCAATGTCAGGTCCATGGTGTGGTTTTACATCAGCCGCCTAATGTGTTACACCCTACGGTAGCCTCGTGGCCCTTCGAGAGTTGGGGCAAAGATATCATTGGGCCGATTGACCATCCCTCCGCGATAGGTCATCGTTTTATATTAGCAGCGACTGATTATTTTTCGAAGTGGGCAGAAGCACTTCCCCTATGCAACGTAACATCACACCATGTCTTAAAATTCTTTCGTGACCATATCGTATATCGATTTGGCGTACCCCACAGAATCATATTTGATAATGGGTCCGCATTCAAGTCTACAAAAATCAATAGTTTATTAATACGACATAATATTGATTGGAGATACTTGACGATCTATTACCCTCGGGCAAATGGATTAGCCGAGGCCTTCAACAAAACCTTGGTGCAAATTGTTAAAAAGACCCTTGATGATAACAAACCAGTGGGATGAGCGATTGGTGGAAGCTTTGTGAGCTTATCGTACCACTTATAGAACCCCGACTAAATCCACCCCGTTTGCACTAGTATATGGATCTGAGGCCATTCTACCCTTGGAAATACAAATCCCTTTGCTCAGAATTTCAGTTCAGAATCAGATCACAAATGAATAAAATGCAAAACTTCTATTGAAGAGCTCAAAGGCCTTGAAGAGAGACGTCTCCAAGCTCAACAAAGTTTAGAGTTATATAAGTCCCGTATGGTTCAAGCCCATGATAAGCTAGTGCGACATAGGAACTTCCAAGCAGGAGACTTGGTGTTGGTCCTTCGAAGGCCTTTTTTAGCCCATCGAAAGTTGGGAGGTAAATTGGAACCCACTTGGGTAGGACCCTTCATTATAGAGACTGTCTACGAAGGAGGCTCGTATTAGTTAGTAGATTGTAAAGGAAATCACCCGATGCTACCTGTCAATGGGAGTTTCCTTAAGAAATACTATTCTTGATGTAGCTCATTTATTAATTAATAAAAATTTCTTTTTGATTCACAACCCAATTCTTTCCTTTTTAAATTCTTTTACTTTTAACGCTTTTTTGCCTTCTCCTTAGGGTCGGATAGTTCCCTCCCTTAAGATCGCACCATTTGCTAGTGGTGGAGTACGCCCTCCATGGTACCATCCTAGTTTGCCAGTTTTGGTTCTCTGTGTGGAGCAAGTTTCCTCCCCACATGACCATTCGCTAGTGGTGGAGTACCCCATGTGTGGCACCATCCTAGTTTGCCAGTTTCGGTCCTCTGTGTGGAGCAAGTTTCCTCCCCATATAACCATTCGCTAGTGGTGGAGTACGCCCTCCGTGGCACCATCCTAGTTTGCTAGTTTCGGTCCTCTGTGTGGAGCAAGTTTCCTCCCCACATGACCATTTGCTAGTGGTGGAGTACGCCCTCCGTGTCACCATCCTAGTTTGCCAGTTTCGGTCCTCTGTGTGGAGAAAGTTTCCTCACCACATGACCATTCGCTAGTGGTGGAGTACGCCCTCCGTAGCACCATCCTAGTTTGCCAGTTTTGATCCTCTGTGTGGAGCAAGTTTCCTCCCCACATGATCATTCGCTAGTGGTGGAGTACGCCCTTCGTGGCACCATCCTAGTTTGCCAGTTAATTTGCCTATTTGGAGTAAGTCTTCTATCAGCATCCTATAGGCCTAAGGTTGAGTGATGCCTTTCCTTACTCAAGGCTAGGCATTCCCTACCTTGATTTCCAGTTAATTTGCTTATTTGGAGTAAGTCTTCTATCAGCATCCTATAAGTTTAAGGTTGGGTGATGCTCTTCCTTAGACCCAAGGCTAGGTATTCCCTACCTTGGTTTCTCCAGTTCCCTTGTCTAATAGGTGTAAGCCTTTTATTAGCATCCTGTAGACCTGAGGTTGGGAGATCCCCTCCCTTAAACTCTTAATATTCTATTTCTATTCGGTCAACGCCAATGTGTGCAGCAGAAGTTCCTCCTACCACACACATTGGGGGTCCATTTGTTGACCTCATTTTTGATATGAGGTCACTAAGCCCTTCCAAACTTCAGATTAATTTTAGATCCTAGGATCCACTCTAGACCTTTAGATCCTTTCCTAGAGCCAGACCTTAGGATCCACTTTAGACCTTAAGATCCTTTCCTAGAGCTAGACCTTAAGGCCTACTCTAGAGCTTAGAATTCTCTTTTATCTCAAATTCTAGAGCCCCTCTAGATCCTAGATCTTAGAATCCCTTTAGATCTTAGGACCAATCTAGACTCAAATCAATCCCTACCCTTGATTGATTCAAATCTTAAACTTCATTCAGTTCAAATCCAAATTAATTCAAGCTTTAACATGCCCAAACTTTGATCTAATCAATTTGACAATCCAAACTTCAACTTAGACTTTGATCCCACCTTTAATCTAGCTTTGACCCTATCCATTCATTAACAATCACCACATGATTGTGAATGATTTGGATACTCCAACATTAATCATTCTAACTTAAAATCCATTCCAAATCCAGAAATTCAGACTCAAGTCCAAAGTCTTAAGGCCCTATCCTAGAAACCTTTTTCAAAGTTTTTTTTCAAACATTTCAAAACCCAGTCAAATGGCCTCTGATTCAAGGTCTATCACCTACAAAGTCATAACACATGTACCTAGAGTTTACCCTCCAATTTTGAGCCCATTCTGAGGTCTCTAACTCCAGAATCTGGATTAAAATCCAAAGGCTGTAAATCAAATATTTACAGCCCATGCAATTGGACCTAACACCTTGAAGATTTTGATCTTGGAGTCCTTATCAAAGCCTCCAATCACAGCCAGACTCTTGATTGTAATCCATTGAGTAACAAACTGTATTTTTCTGACCCATTTTTGACCCTAGTTGACCAATAGGTCAAAATTGACCAAAATACCCTTATGGGATTTCAAATGCCCATTTCAACTCAAATCAATTCCAAACTCTTTGAAACCACTTTCAACAAGTTTCAAACATTGAACCTAACTTGTTGAGCCCAAACCGAGACCTTGGATCAACCTGGTTGACCAAGTCAACCAAGTTTGACCCATTAACCCATACACCCCTTCTCTTTCAAATCTTTGAATCAGGTCCATTCCAAGTCTTTTTGAATGCAAGGGATGACCCCTTAGGTACCCAAGAGACCTCTCTTGGAGACCCAAGCCTTGGGCTCACTTGGGTTAGCCACATGGCTTGACCCAAGTGACCAAGAGAGGTCTCCCTTGGGCCATCTCTTAACCTTAATCAAATTAAATCCAAATCATGGTATCATTTGGTTTCCATTGACCCAATACACCTTCTTTGACCAGCCCAACCCTTGGGCTCACTTTGGTCAAGAGTTAGGCTAACCCAAAGTGCCCAAGAACACTTGGGATTGAGCCAACTCTAAACCTAAGCCCAATTGAACTTGATCAACACCTCCCATGGGTGGCCCTAGGTCCAACACATCTCCTCCAGCCAGCCCATGCCTTGAGTTAACCTAGGTCAGGTTTTAGGCTAACCCAAAGTAGCCAAAAACACTTGGACCCGAGCCATCTTCCAACTCAGACCAAATTGGACCCAATTTCCACTTGCATTGGGTCCACCAGACCCAGACCCACTTCCCACCTCAAGCCTAGGGTCTGGCCTGACCTGGGTTGAGCCCAAATCGACCTGAACTGAGCAGATTTGGATCAACCCGAGCCATCTTTTAACCCAGACCAAATTGGATCCAATTGCCACTTGTATTGGGTGCACCAGACCCAGACCTATCTCCCATACCAAACCCAGGGTCTGACCTGACCTGGATCGAGCTCAAATCGACTCGAACCAGTAGGTTTGGGTCCAACCAGCCATCAGTTTAATCCAGACATTCCAAGGCCAAATTGACTCCACCCTTGGCTCCAGTATGTCCTCATTGGTCTCCCCCAGTCAACCCGACCCAGACCATGGCCGGCGGCAGTCGGAACCAATGGAAAACGAGTTCTAGTGGTCCCCCCCAGACAACTCCTGGCTCACGGCTGCTGTCCACCAGTTTGATCCCCATGATCTCCCTAGGACGTCGCCATCGTTTACCTGGCAGCGATCCGAGCCCTCTCCATCTCAATCTCGGTCGTCCAAGCTAGCAAAAGGTGGCCGAATAACCTCGAGCTCTCCAGACCGCAAGAGGCATTGGCATTCACTCTTGATCGATTCCCAGAGCTCTTTCAAACTCACATACGCTTCCTCCGAGCTCCTAGATCGATCCCTCCTTTCGTTCGAGCAAGCGCCCGTGAAAGCTTTTGGCGTCCTGCTCGAAGTCTCACCTCTGGCCGTTCTCCGGTCCCGACCTCCGAAGGAGAACTGTTCGCTATCATCCCCTGAAGCTTCCTGATAGAGAAGCTCATTCGCCTTCTCTGCGGTAATCCCTCCATCTCGAGCTCCCTAGCTAAGTAGTTCGGTCAACTGTGAAGGAAACCCTCACCCCAACAGATCTCCATCGTTGGATTAAAGGTTTCCATCGTCCTGATCCTCCCTTGGAAATTTCATCAGAGTTCACCGACAGGATCGCTCGGATCATGCCGTGAAGCTCTGCGGTCTCGGATACGCGCGGGAGG